>OZ020609.1:15327629-15927629 GCA_963971545.1 Philophylla caesio
AGTCAGGCGTACTGTATGTAAGAAGAAGCGGGTGTTTTGCGGCAAATAATAACGGACATTGAATGAAAATGTGAGGCATTTTCAAAGTAGAATCAATTCTACTCATATGCAGAGCCCTATACATACATAAATAAAAATAATAATAATAATATTCTTGTATTTCATTAGTGCAACCCAATTGTGGACAGGACATGCTGAGGTATTAGTACACATAAAATAAACAAGCGTACTTTGATGACTTTTAACGTAATAAGTAAGGCCTCGCCTTGTTGCTAACCTACTCGGATACGTTCGTTAGCGAATCATAAACGTTTCAAAAACTCATAAGCAGTCATAAATTGCGTTAAGCGGCTATTTATAAGGCAAATATGTGATTGTAAAAAAAAAACAGGACGTGTATTAGAGTATAAGAAAAATTTCATGAAAGCTTTCACAGTCCAAACGCATGAAAATGCAACGAGGAGCAAAATAATAACGCACATACATACATACTTAAAAATATATATACACAATTGAAGTACCTAATTATGTATGTACATCGGTTGCACCCAGCAGTGAAGTCAAAATAATAGCAATAGCACAGAAACATATTGAAAACTTTTTCTTTTTTTTTTAGTTTTCAAAACTTTGTGTAAAAAAAAATATATAAAGACAAATTTCAAAACAATTCACTGATTAGAAAAATTAGTATTTATTAGGTTTTTTTAAACAATTATTTTGCGTTTACGCGATTTTTCATTTTTATATAGAGTTACCAGTATCTTGACGAGTTTTTTCTAATTCTTTAGTCGCATTTTTATTTTGCTTGTAATTTCACATTCACAAATTTATTGTAATCGTTTCCGTAATATGCTCTCATAGGTTTTTTATGCGGTTTTTTGGTGCTTTTTACATTGACTTTCTTAATTTATGCGGATTTTGAAACTTCTGGAACGAATCTTCCCTTTTTTTTTATAAATGTACAGAAATTTATTATGAGAATTTTTTTTAAGCGACCTTTTGAGGAACGCATACACCGCAAAAGACCTAAGTGTATTGTAAATTTTTAACAACTTCTTTACTGACGCTGTTCCTTAGTTTCTTCAATATAGCGCACGTACGAATAATAAACTGAGTTACACCGTCGGTAAAAAAAAATTCAAAATTCAATTATAATTGCATTTAAATACGAAAATTTATTGGACTATAGAACCGCATACTCAAATATCTGAAAAAAATTTAAAATTTTGCTAAAACTTTCTGATTTTTGTTTTAGTTTTATACAAATTTTGAAACTTGGGCGTAGATGTATTTGAAAGTAATAATTATCAAATAAAAACAAATTTATTTGGTATTATTATTTCAACAAAAAAATAATGTCAAAAAATATACATTTTTAAAATTTGTTTATAATTGTGGCGATGATATATGTACATATTTATAGGCTTGTTTCGCATTTTGATTCCTACAAATTTGGTTGGAATCAAAAGAATAATACTCCTCAATCTAGGTACTGGTTATTATTATTTTTTGTCTTTTAAAATATGTTATATAACAGGAATCAAAATGCGTAGCAGGTCTGTTAAATTTTAACAATTTATTTACCTATTTATACTTGTTTCAATTTTTATTTTGTTTCTTGATAAAAACTTACAAGCTCACATATTAAAGTTTGTAGAAGATTTAATAAATCTTTAAGCAGTTTTTGAAAAATTGCAAAAGTTTAAATTATTTGTCAAAAGGCAGCACCTCTCATATTTTGAACGTAGTTGTGCATATGGATTTTTAGTCACAGCTGTATACTTATCTACATGTCATCAACTTGAGCTTGACGCACATTAATTTAAACTAATGACATGATGGCGGCTCAACACTTACCAGCGATGTAAAAAAAAATAATAAAATAATAAAAGAAAAATGTTAAAATGCTAGTAAATTTCTGCAGCCACCAAACCTCAGCAGCTCCTTTAAAAAGCATTAGAAGTCTAGCTACTCTCTCACCGCAGCTAAATCAAAATAAAGATATGCCAGTATAAAAAAATTAATGAAGTATATTATTTTTTTGTTATTTACTGCATCAGCTTGACTTGACTTTACGCAGTAGTTACTTTTAAGTGTATACTTATGGGCGTATAAGCAACAAACTGGTACTTAAGTGTGCGTACGCTATTTGATTAATTCGTTGGACTTTTAAAGAGAAGTCGCGGAAAAAGTTCGCAAGGGAATTAATTATGAATTTAAATGTTTCAATTTAGTATGCGAAAGATTAATGAGTGTAAAATACAGGCGCAGAAAGGGGTTTGAGGGTGATTTTGAAAAATTAAATACGTGCATATTTTCTCTCACATAAGGCAAGATTTTAAGATAATAAAATTGCATTTTTCGTATTTTATGAAGGCTTATTAGGCATATGTCAATTTTAAGATAATAATTTAACGTAAGTACTTAGTCCGGCTCACTATTTTTTGAAAACTGGTATGCAATAAACGTACATCTAAAACCATTCTATTTATTATTTTTAAATTGTGTGCACTAACATTTTTCGCCGATAAACTCACACTTTTCATTAAATAATACACTGATCGGATGCATAATACGAAGATTTTATATTAATAAGACAAGGTAGTAAAAGTTAAAGAATGACAAACTAACAGGTCTATTCTAGGAAGGTAATTTAACTTATCAGGGTATTAAAATTTACCATTCAATAAATATTGTAACCATTTAAAATTCTGCGCTCATTGCAGAACCATTTGATAAGAGCTTTAGCGAAAAATAGTTCACTAACGTATACGGAATGAAATACGAACGGTTGTTTTAACAGTAACAGAAAATATATTTATTATTCAACAAACTTGATTTTCACATATGTCTTTGTTTACTCCTTTGGCTGATTTTACAAAAAAAATTGGGACCCGCAGCGTTCGGCTTTCCTCACATTTTGCGGAACTTTGCTCATTGCTTCTTGAATTCCCGTTGTGTCGATTATTGCCAGTTCCCTTTTGATTTTTAAAATTAAAGAACCAATGTTTTTGGGCTTAAGTCAATTTCCATACACTTTTATTTTTAAATTAGCCCAAAATGTTTCGATCGGTCTTAACTGAGGTACATTTGGAGGATTCTGGTGCTTGGGTACAACATTAATCTTTAATTTTTTATAAACAGTCAATGTTGGTTTGGCATAATGAGCCGACGCCAAATCTGCCCAAAAAATTGTTTTTCATTCTTATGATGTTTGTCAATAAATCTTTTAAATTGTGGGAGGCATTTCTCTACATAAACATTCGCATTCACAGCTAAACCAGTTTTAAAAAAAGACGGGCTCGCTTATGCCAAGTTCGCTTATTGCCAGCCACAACAAAACTTTCTTCGGAAATATTGGTTTTGTTTTTTGGGTAACACCTGCACCTGGTTTGATATTAGGAAGCATATGACCCTCTACTGAGAAATAACTTTCGTCGTCCATAATACAAATTGTGGATGACTTTGCGGAGAAAATATTTTGGGAAAGTGAGCGCAAGCGAAGTTTAATGGATTTCTTTTGGTTTTCTGAGACCTCAGGCACGGTTTCTTTTTTGCACACTTCACAAATCCCATATCTTTTATATATTCCTTAACAGTTTTATCACTCACTTTATATTTTTGGGCTAGCCTGTGAAACGATTTGTCCGTTCGACCTGCGATTTCACTTTTCAATTTGGCTATTTCTTTGCTGCTCTGCAATGTACATTTTTTCCGGATCCGGGTCTTCTTTCCACAGATTCACCATTTCTTACATTCGACATGCTTTATAAATATAATTTTCTTGAACCCCATTTTAAAAAAAGTGATGAAAAACCTCATTTTTCGGTTTGTTCGGATTGTCAAGCAAATATTTACATATTAATTTACAACGTTCGATTTCGTTCAATGGCATGATGGCGACTGTGCTGTTTATAAGAATCTAACTTTTTGTGAAACTTTTATTCAAATAGTAGAGTTACTTTTCAATTGCTTATTTTCTCCCGTTTACTGTTGGAATTTTTTTTTAAAGATTTTTGAATAGTGTTCATTCCACTCACGTTAATACAGTTTTATTTCAGTCAAAAGACCTCCGCTATTGTTTTATTTGGCCCATACATAGCATTCAGGCCATTAAACACTTTATTCCATAGTATTTTTTACTGGTGTGGCTCCGCTGGCGTATTTTTTTCATTAATGATTTGTGGATGCATTTGAAGAATCGCGACATACCACCTTAGCTGCTTCCTTAGTGTTATTGTTAATTTACTGAAAAACTCTTTTCTTTTCATAAATTTATGTATATTTGATAATCTTTTGATGGCAAATTAGATTCCCCTACTTGTCAAAATTTGAGGTGTTGACACTGTTTCTAAAACTTTTTAACCATTGCTCTAGAATATCAAACTTAATTTCGGATGTTAAAAATACGTAACAAAATTTACTTTAAAAGTAACAATGAGGCCTCTAAGTACGAGAATATATACTCTTTCTTCCAGTGCGCGCATATTTATTAATCGGAAATTGGCATTTCTTTGCCAGTAAATTACAGAATCGGCTAGACGGCAAAATATTATACTAATGCTAATTAGTAATCCAAAATAAAAAAATCAAATAAGGTGTCGTTGAAATGAGAATGAAGTCATCAAAGCAAAACCACAAACACAAACGAAATTTAAAAAGTCTGAGAGTATACCACCGTGAACCAAAGCTATGAACAAAGGGGTTACATAAAAAGATAAGGTATGAAACAGTTATTAGGGCAAAGAAGTATACACACATTGCTCGCAGTTAAACAACATTAAAAATGCTCATTATTCAGTGTGTTGACGCTTATGAAAAAATAAAATTAAATAAACAGTCAGGTAATTGTCGTCGCTTAATGTCAAAGTAAACTTTGTAATGAAACACTCGTTGGCGCACCTTTACATGCGGACTGTAGAGTCTATGTATGCACATATGTACAGTTTTCCTGTTTTTTGTACAGATATGTTAAAAATAAATATATTCACCGCGAAGGAGCAACAAAGGATATTAGGTCTGCGATGAAAAGCAAAATAAAATTAAATCTTTCAGTCATTACATCCCGGCGATAGAGGTCAAATAAAAGTGATGAAAAGGGCAGTTGTCATAAACACGCCTGTCTTATTTAATACGGTGTGTGCGTTCCTCAGAAGAAAGCATAAAAACAATGTTTACATTCATACAAAAACGGAGGATTCGTTTCAGAAATTTCAAAATAACAAAATTGTATCCGTATTTAGCCAAAAACAAAAAGTAGTATTCAAATAAATTTATGAATTACGTAATTACATGCAAAATAGAAATGGCGAATAAAGAATTAGAAAAAAAAGACTTAGTACTCGTAACTCTCTATGTCGTTTTCACACTAACCGAAGTGTTAAATTTTAAAAAAAGAAATCGTTTCAGAAAAAAAAATGTTTGAAAACCCTCATAAAGTCAACCCGCATAAAAATTACCTGCTAATTCCATTAAAATAGAAATATATCATTTTGCCTGAATGTCCGTATCTCGTTATTTATTTGTTGTTATACTTAGGCGACATTTACCGAGTTCAACGTAGCGCGACGGTCGTTTCTTGATTTCAGACCAATTGGTGACAACTTGCATGTTAAGAAGTGATACTTCGGTTTGTCCTAGTTTACATTCATACCCAATCAGTGTTAAGACCAATGCTCTTAAGAAATGTGGTGTCCGATAGGTAAGATCTTCAGTCAGTCTTGGCAATATTAAGAAATCGTACGATAGAGAGTCCTTCTATCCTTTGTTGCTCCGAAATTTTGTCGGGCTCTCACCATTCAACAGTGTGACGAGGAAATAATCTATCCCATTATAAATTATGCCAATATATCAATATAAAGTCGCAGTTTTTATCCGTCTCGCATCCTCCGATATTGCTTCTTTAGCGCTGGCGCCTTGGAAATTGTTAATGTGGTTACTATGAACATTCATAACTAGTTAAGTACTGTTGGCGACACCATGATTTCCGAGCGAGAATATTGTCTGCCGGTGTGATTGACATTAACTGGCGCCGAAGTCTTTCTGCCTACAACAAAGCTGAACTAATGTTGCGTTTTTTTTTTTCTAACTATGACGTAAATCAGCCGGTCAGGGATACCTTTCTAATTAATAGACTGGAGCACCAAGGACTCATTGCCTTCATCACAGTGCGTTTTCGCCATTTAAAATATTGGAATGTGTTCTTCGCGAAAATATGTAAATGTAGCAAATCTGTAGGCGCATTACCAGGCGTATAAGTAGTTAATATCTACTTCCCCAATAAGAAACCATTACCATAGTGATTAACGTCACAGTCTGCTACCGACAACTCAGCCAAACAGACGACACCAACCAAACGAGTGTAATCCATTTTCCATACATGTTCGCAGTTCTACCGCAACCAGAAACCACATTCTGTACACATATTTTCTACGATGCAGATGGCTGTAAAATCAGACATTTTGTCAAGGAAATCATACGCTCTTTAAACAAACGAAGGAGGTTTGCAGAAGGTAACCTCTTGCAAGCTTTTATGGCTGCTTTCTCACTCGAATTTTTTTTCTGATTTATAAATTTGTAAATATGTAGGCATATTTTGCAATCATATTTTCTTACGAGCGTACTTATTATACCTATATTGCATTGACTTTTCAGTTGCTGCCGTTGGCGTTGAATGATTGTTGCGGTTGTTCGCTGTTGAAAAATATCCCCCCGTCTGCCAGTCAGTCAAAATCAGGGTTTGAATATTTGATAAGCAATCATGCCGAAATGGAGATGTGGGAGCGCCCAAGTAAGTTACTGTGTGTCGTCACTTTCAGTAGGCATGGCAGTTAGATAGTCTAACTATCAGAATAAATCCCTCATACAAGCCAAGATATTTGTTGACCAAAATAATGCATACCACATTTTGCAATCTCTCTAGGAATAGTCGAAAATGCATTTTTCCACAAGGAAAGATATCTCTTCCGCAAGTTTTTATGCTCCATTTAGGGAATGGATCTGACATCTGAGTTACAACGATTTAGCTATTGGCAGCAATAAGTTTATACGAGTAGTTGACATTGATCGAATTTTGTATCTTCTTTTCTACGAATAATGTTCGAACAATAATAAAGTACCTACAAAGGAATAAATGTAAGTTTTTACGGATTTCGTAGAAAATAAAACAGGAATAAAATTAAAATAGAATTCTAAATAAACAAATAAATTCTACAGAAATTTATTATCTACTTGTATAAGTTCCTGCATTTGTTAAACTGATACTTTTGTGTTTATGTAGCCTGTAGAAACATTTTATTACTTGAGTTTTAATATATGTACATAATACACCTATTATGTATGGAGACTACCAGGAGACTAGTAGCCGCTAAGCAACTATACTTAAATTTCCATTACACAATATTTTTTAACTATTTCTTCAAAATGTATTTGTCAAAAAAGTAAAATCAGTGAGGTTGTCCCTGCATTTTTGTAAACTGAGTGCAATTGCTATACATAATACGAGGAACGGTTATACATAGTAGCAGTGGCTAGTAGACCGGCAACTATACACTAGTCTCCATTCATAAAACTTCGTCATACATAATTGCGCACCAAGTCCAAAAAATGCTTGAAGTCCTAATTTCCAACATTCCTACGGGGTATTTACGCGTTTGTGCTATCACAGTTATACACTTTTACAGGCTTAAACTTTCCGCTTTTTTCGGTAATTTATTAACTCCTTTACAGCTACATTTTCATCCCAACTGCCGCTGAAATTGTGCACACGACATGAGTGTGGTGGAATGAACTTAGAGAAGCAAATAGTTACACCTTTCCACACATTTCAAATTTAATACTAATTCCTTCATTTGCTTTTCCATTCATATCCTCTTCAAATGTTTGCTGACTGACACATGACCAGTCAAACTTTTCCCATCAACCAAACGTCATTTGATAACTTTTCGCTAAACTGCTGCCCTCTACCGCAGTATTAAATGTCAGTTGGTAAAAACGGACAAAAGACGAAAGAAAGCCAACATAAAAGGTGTGCAATTTGCGGTGTAATTAAAATCAATACTGTGGCAAAGGATTATAGGTATGCAGGTGCAAGGACATGTCTCCGGTCACAAGGAAAAACAGCCAAACTCAATTTTGAGTATTTTTAAAATACCACTTTAAATGCCAATTAATTGAAATGATTAACCCAAGACTTAGATCATATTTCTTTATTAAATTTAGACAACTCAATGGTATTTTTACTAAAAATATATTTTCCAATAAACGTAACTACATAGTTCACAGTCGAATTTATTTTCCTAAATCGAGTTAGGTTGTTATTCCTTGTGGCCACATATATATGTGCATGAAGCAGTCGAGGACAAAGGTGAGACGAAAAGATTATATGGAAACTTATATGTCAACTTTTACCAAAAAACTAAATGAACCTTTGCTACTTAAGTGGATGAAATGTCAATAAAAGTGTTGGTATAAGTCAATTGGCGATTGCTAATAACTGCCACGTTTCCTCTTTGCTGAGTATTTTCGCTTCTTAGCGCATGCCGAGTAAAGTTTAGTAGTATTTGAAAAATATTGACACATGAGTTGAGCCTTGAGTTAAGGAAGAAACGCAGGGACGCTGAAGGGTTAAAGTAGTGCGGCAGCGCTTGTGTTACTCTGAATTCCCACGATACCCACAACCTTTTGAATGGACAGTTAGTGATTCTTGTAAGATGAGTTTGTAGAGCTTAAAGTACCGAAATCTATGAGAATCAATGTACACATAATATATATTGAAATACATATTTCGATATCTTCATGGCATAGCTTTTATACCCGAGCGTACTTGTACACAAAGGTATTATAACTTTGTTCGCATAACGGTTGTTTGTATCAGCGAGAAATAACTGAAATAGGTATAGACATATATATACTAAAAGGATTAGAATAAAAAGAGGAATCGATTTAGCCCTGACTGTCTGTCCGTCCGTCCGTCTGTCCGTGGTTACAATAACTTGAGTAAAAATTTAGATATATTAATGAAATTTGGTACATAGATTGCTCTTTGGCCAGGGTAGGTTGGTATTGAAAATGGGCAAGATCAGTCAACAACCACGCCCACCTCCTATATAACGGAAGTTTTGTAAAATGCAAAAACTGCTTTTTTTCGATATCTATTAAGGCAAATTGAGTGAAATTTGATATTTGGAGCGATTTTAAACTAAGAAATTAAGTATATATGAAATTTTGAAAAGTAGGCGTTGTCACGCCCACTAATCAAAAAAATGTTGTACCTCCACAACGATGTTAGCTATCGTCACAAAATTTGGTGGACATAATGTCCTTAGTATCGCTGTTATGGTCAAAAAATGTGTAAATCGGACTATAACCACGCCCAAATTACAGAAGTTTTGAAAAATAAAAAAGCTTCGTTTTTCCGGTATCTACCAGAGCAAATTGAGTAAAATTTAATATACGGAGGTATTTTAAACAAAGAAACTGTATATTTATGAAATTTGAAAAAAAGGGCGTTGCCACGCCCACTTATAAAAAAATGTTCCTATCTGAATAATGGTGTTAGGTACCGTCACAGAATTTGATGAACACATTTTCCTCGATATCGCTGTTATCATCGCCAAATTATTGAAATCGGACAACAACCACGCCCACCTTCCATATAGCGGAAGTTTTGATAAATGCAAAAAAAAATCGTTTATTTGGTGTCTATTGGAACAAGTTGTTGATTTTAATTTCGATAATAAAACACGAATTTCGTTTTTCTGTTTATTTCAATAAATTCACAAATGGAATTATAACTGAAAACTCGAATAATTTCGACTATGAAGGCCTTTCCTGAAGATTACTAGTTAGATTACTAGTAGGATACTAATTAATTAAATTTAAAATAACCTATCGAAAACAAAGATATTAATTTGGTTAAATCCACTATATATTTATTTCTAAGAGCGCTGAGAAAAAATATTTTTTTATAGAAAATGATTACCCTTGTAATTTTCAAATCTCAACGGTAATTTTAAGCGACTAAGATTTTGTTAGACCAGAAAAAAAACTACATCGATCTCTACACAAAGTTTGGAACTTTAATTTAAATGGTTATATTTTACATTGATTCATTAGAAACTAAAGCAAAATATTTACTATGAAAATATTGTTTTATTTTATAGACTCAGAAAAGTTTCATACCTAAATTGAACTCATATTGGCATATCCTTGTGAGAAAGGAAATACACAGTCCTATCGCTGAGTACGTCGTAGTACGAGTTTTGTAGATCCTTCGGAAAAACACATCACTGAGTACGAATGGCTACGTCGTAGATTCAAAATTTCTAGAATTGCATTGGTGAATTCATTCGTAGTGCAATTTCGTAGATTTTTCAAGAATTTGTTACGACGGGTTTTGGTTGTCGGAGAACATTTAAAAAATCATATTCAGAAGGAATATCTACTTTATTTCAAAAATTTATAATAATACAAACACATAAAACTTAAAAAATGTTGATTGGACCATTAGCATATGTATATATAGCCTTTTTCAAATCACGGCTGGTAACCGTCTTCTGCCAAAATCTTAGCGCCGAAGCCAGTTTATGAATCTCATTCATTGACGACGGAACACATCAGATGCCATCTTTAAAAATCCCAACCACATTCACAAATGCTGATTTGTCCAATCGAATATTTTGAACAAATCTGTAATTTAAAACTGGTAAAATTATATATTTCTTTCAACAACCGAAACTTTTTCATACAAAGTGTCATTAGATTACAGATAATTAAAGGTATATCTGTAAATTTTCGGCTGCATTTTAACTGTTGTTAACTGGCACTTCCACGGATATTCATTTTGTTTAATAAATCCAGAATAGAGCTATAAAATTAAGTTATGCTGCTAAAATGTGTATGATTACTTTGTGACAGCTGATGTCGAAATCTCTAAACTTGGAATTTGAATTTGGCAGCACTTTTTTCGAGTCCACACGGGATTAGGGATATCAAATTTTTCTTATTCGTAGTGGAGGGTTACTTTCGTAACTTTTCTACGACGTACTCAGCAATAGGGCAGATAGTCCTGTGAATCTTTTTTGAGCTCATAATAAGAGTTAAAAACGATAATTTTGGTATTTTTCTGAATCAAAAATGAGTTAGAGTACATGTTTGTACATATATAATATATATTAATAGTTTCTTTTTCTTACCTCCTGATCTTCCGGTTGAGTCACGATCGCTAACATATTATATGTTAGCGTAGAATTTCATTGGAATAAAGGAAGTAATCTTAAAAAGAATTTTATGCTTCAACGATCTGCGCCTTCAGACATCTTCCATCTAAACGCACCACTTAAAGGTTAATACTATCAAGTGAGAAAAGTTTCTTAGCCAAAGTGAAATTTACCTATTTGAACTTATTAAGAATAATTTTAGATATCATGGCAATTCATACTACTGTTGACAGTTACAACGTATAAAACAAATATTGGAACTTATGTTGTTCGAGAAAATGCGTTCTTCAAAATATTTATGAATTACGAGATAAGCGCTGCTGGTAGCAATGGCAGGAAAGGCCTTCACTGTTTTAGAAATTACAAGTTCAAGGAATTCGATTTTACTTCGAGCTTTTACCTGACGTCGATATGTATTTAGTGTCGCTTTATCAAACGCTATCGGACTTGTCTTTTTGAATACAACTCAATTGAAACAGCGACTTCACAAGTACGAATTTTTTTTTATTTTTTTTTATATAAATGAAATATAATTATAAATAATTACATAACAATATTAAGGCAACTAGCAACATAGGCTATCGACCTGACTTATAACTAAAAGAGTTTATAGTTAATATAAAATATCCTTAGAACAAGACTAAATTAAGTTTTTATGTACAAGCTATATTATACTTGGTGTAAAAGTTTACATTGGTAAATATATTTGTAAATAGTGTCTATGCTTTCAACATTGAAGGTTTTGAGCAGATTTGTAGGTTTTTGGTCATTAAATATGTTAGTTCTAGCGTTTTCGGATTTTGAACAAGATTCAAGAATGTGGTTTATGGACAGTGGGCAGTTGCACGCCGAGCAGGTTGGGCTAGGTTCACCTTTCAGCAGATGTTCGTGTGTAATTTTCGTGTGACCCATTCTCAGCCTGGTGAAAATTTTTAATTGGTCAGCTGTTGAAGATGCAGGGAAAGGTGGCTTGCAGCAATTGTTATTAATTCGAATCGTCTAAAATATTTTGGCATCGTCCAAACTTAGGCTCTTCATTACCTGCTAAATAAGCTGACTTTGTTGGCGCCGTTTCCATACCTACAGGGTCTTTGTATAATCACGATGGTAATCGTGTTGAGCGTTTGCATCATACAATACTTTTTTCTAGAGCAAACATATCTTTTGTTTGTTATTTACACATTTATTAATTTATATCTGCATCAAATATATTTTTTTGGTAACATTACTTTTGCCAGACATACATACATCATTGGTTATCATGTGACTAATGTAATTTTAATTGGAACGAGTATATTTAATCGGAACACCGCACCTCTTCTAACTACGTTGCCTTTGGGGTTCCCTTCGGTTAAATTTAAGTAATTTTCATTGTTCTTTTTGTAGCTAACTACTTAAGTACACACTAAAGTGGCTATCTTATTAAATAAATAAATAATCATAAATAAAGCAAGCAATGTTAACAGTCATGAAGTAAATTAGAAAACTTTGAGTTTGACCAAAAGGAATTCTGAAATGAGAGATAATTATGGAGTTGGAAATGACTACGAAAATTAGTGAAAATAGCAGTGATGTACTAGGTATTTTATGTTCAGCGAATCTAGTCCGAGTGCTTTATAAAGCCTTTTGTCCCTCTTGCCATTAAAATACACAATATCGGGGTCTACGATCCATTCACCAAATCCTAATAGCTAATAACTTCATTTTTATGGCGGTAATGAGTTAAGTATTTGTGTTTATAAGCAAATTTGAGTTATGTTGAATGGAGTCATTTATAAGTAGATAAGCTAATTGCAATTGATATTGCTTACAACTACTAAATACAAACAATCCATAGGCATCTGCCCATGACAAAACAAGGTTATTAACGATGTGCGAGGCAAAATCGATTATATTGTATTTATGTTTTAATGTGAAAGTGTATTAAAGCCACAGCGAGAGAGAGAATTGTAAATCGCCAACAATTGCAGCAAGTAAAAATTGCGAAAAACACAGATATGAAATAAATAATGTGGGGAGACGAGATGATACCGATTTTGCCTTGTGTGCTTACTAGAACGTTACGCAAGCGTTCTATTTCATTTATTAGGTTTACACCCCTAGATGTGAAAACAAAGATACCGAACAAAAGAACTTGAAGCTACTCCACTTCAGCATACTCAAGAAAGTAATAAAATAACAATGAGTTATTAAAAGGTCATTAGGTATGAAAATTGAATTATTGAGTGGAATATAAAGAATAATTTTAAATTATTCTATATAGAAATACAATATTTAAACAAGTTGTCAACTTACTGTTCTTTTCGATTATGAAACTAACTAAACTAACTAAATCCAATTAAGCGCAAAACCCTACGGTACGTTTCAAATAATTCAACAAAACTAACAATTTAAAATAAGTAAACAAAATGAATAATAATAAATTAATAAGATTTATATAGTTTCAACAAAATTTACAATAATTTAAAAAAAATTAAATAACTCAACGAAATACATAATATTTTAAACTAGTTTTATCACAAGTGCGAATTAAAAATAATAAATTTTTTGTCGGTATAATAAAATTTTAGTGCAATAAAGTGCAAAATTTAGGTCCCTCAAATTTTTTTAAAGAATGCTAATTTTTAGCCATTTTTTAGCTAAATTTATTTTTACAAAACACCCAACGGCATCAAAAACTGGACTTTTTGAGAAGTGTCGATGACTGATTTTAAGGAAGAATTACCCATGTACAAATGTGTATAAAAATTAAAATAAAAAAAAGAAATTACATTATACCACATATTTAAATCGTACGCAACTGAAGTGAAAAATTATAAGAAATAAAGAAGAAATATAAAAAAAGTTATCACAAAAAAACATTTACTAGGCCAACAGAAAAATGAACAAACATTGTAAAAAATAAATAACAAAAAGCTAAGTAAACTGAATTCAAAAACATTGTTATAAAATAGGTTAATATGCAGGTATATAAAAAAAGACATTAATAAATAATCAAATAGAACAAACTAAATAAAACTAAAACTTAAACACAGAATAAGAGACTATAAGAGAAAATAAGAAAAAAACTATAAAAATACTTACCGTCAAATTCTTCAGGATGAAATTATCGGAACTAAAAATAATAATTTTACGCTCACGAGGTCCACAGTTATATTAACATTTGCTTCTTAATATATAATATTAAAATTGGTTTTCAATTTTTCAAAAATAAATAAAAGAAAATGTTGTTCAACAATTTAAAATTTAGCAAGAATTTTGAATGTAATCCACACAGCTGATCACAACATGGTGCATATGTAGGTACATATGTATGAAGTCGTGTTAGTTAGTGTGCGTGTGCTGCACACATCCGTGCAACCTTTAAAGATAATTATGCTTATTGAAATTTGTCTCACTTCAGTAATTTATTGCCATATTTAAGGGATTAAAATCGTCGGCACACACAACCGAAGCATTCAATTAAGGCAATCGTACCCTGTAGTGAAACACCAAACTACTCAGAAAAAACAGAAGTTTACAGCTAGTTGATATCGAACTACTCCGAACAAGGCCAGACTTTTACCAAATACAAGACAACTTATTTCGGCTTTATTTTATTTGACAATATTAACTTGCATACATAAATTAGTTGTATACAAAAAATTAATTGTAAACCTACATGATCAAATCTAAAACTGCTAAATAAAAATGTGTAATTTTTAAAAGTATACCTTTTTTATGAATTTATTTTATTTAATTCTCTTTTTAATCCCAAAGTAGTGGTTTTGATTCACAATTGTACTGGTATGTTTGGTCCTTAATTGGACTAGTATTTTTTTGTACATTTTGAACTAGTATGAGCCTGGTACATTTCTGATCCAAATCTGACAATTGCCATCTTGTAGGATATTTCCATGTTTAAAATACCAGTTGCTTGGAAAAAAGATAGTTGGCTGACTACATAGTTGGGCTTGCGATGCATACTAGTTCTGAAGAAGTGTACAACTAGTAAATTTTACTAAAGGGTATGTATGTAGGAAATTATATAAGTGTACATTTATGTACTCGTATGTATGCACATTGGAACTGAAATATCATACAAACAATCCACTGATAAATTTGTAAGGCATAAGCCATAAAAGCAACACAACAACGTAAGCAAGTTTGTCTCATTGAAATCGTAGAAACGAATTCAGCTATAAATACAACTAACGATGTTTATAAACATATATGACGTATATTGATCAACAATCGTAAAGTTATTTAATCTGAAGGAC
The DNA here is from genome assembly GCA_963971545.1 of Philophylla caesio. NCBI lineage: Eukaryota > Metazoa > Arthropoda > Insecta > Diptera > Tephritidae > Philophylla > Philophylla caesio. Next base: position 15,343,108 of record OZ020609.1, read on the forward strand.
TGCAAGCAATGCTCAAGTGAGAGGGATGATAGCCAAGTTGTTTGTTGTAGTATGTCTTGCATTTAATTGCACTATAATGAATGAATTAATTAATTAATTAATAGGCAACCAATGGACGGCGTTTCAAATTACCTATTACGGGATAATACTTTTAGATGTGCAAGTGGGCAAACGATATCAAATTGATTGTGTTTGTTGATTGTAAGTGTAAGCGACAAATGTGATGCATTGATTTGGTGCAATCGACTACCAGATAACAGTTGTGGTATGGATGCGTTGTGTGTATTACTTAAGGATTATTGCAACAGTTCGTGTGATAGGTTCAAACGTTAAAGTACAATTTTTGAAATGCGTGAAGAAGTTCAAAGCATTCACATAAACTAAGAGAAAAAAACGAAAGGCACATCGCGGAAGTAATAACATGAAAAACAGCTATAATTCTAAGTACTTGACGAACATTTGGAATTGCAAATATCTATAAATTTAAACAAATTTATTTTCAGCGAGGGGTTATGCTTTGGACCCGCCAAGTAATATTTAAATCCATTGAAATGACCAACACAGCCTCGGATAATAACCTCCCCACACGTTGACTAGGACTACGATTTATGGATATGCCCCCAGAAAGTCCGGACCCTCTATAGGGAAGGTGTCTATCCAACTGCTGGATGTCCTGAATAAATATAAGGCTGACATCACTGCAGTTTAGTAGATGATATGTACGGGTCATGGATGCAAGAAGTATGCATTATGCGATGTCTACTACATTTAATCGAAGTTGAATACCTTCAGCTTCATTTGTGCGCATGGCCCGACGGAGGAGAAGGATGATGGGACGAAGAATGAGTTCTGCGAGCGCCTAGAGGAAGCATACGAGCGCTGCCTCCGACACGATGTAAAAATTGTGATTGGCGACTTTAACGCTAAGGTGGGCAAAGAGGTCATTTTTTGTCCAACAGTCGAAAAATTCAACCTTCATGAGAATACCTCTGGCAACGGAGAGAGGTTGATCGACTTCGCCGTGGCGCGAAACATGTAGTGAGTAGCACCAGATTCCAACATCGAAGCATCCACCAAGCCACTTGGGTGTCCCCTGATCAAAAAACGCGAAAACAAATTGATCACGTTGTGATAGCGTACTTGATGTTCGTTCTATTCGAGGAGCAAGCGTTGACTTGGATCATTACCTTGTTGTCCGCATGCACCTCTCTGCACAGAAGAACGCTCATCAAGTCGAAAAGCTGCAATTACAACTGACAGCTGAGAATTTTCAATCTCGACTCTCAGTCCTGCTAAACCAAGCAACTCCTTACCGCCCTGATATTAATGAGCAATGGGATAAGATCTCCCGATCTCTACGTACCGCTGCGGAGGAGGTGGTTGGGTACTACCAGCCACGAAGAAACGGTTGGTATGACGACGTGAGTCGCGTCGCTGCTGCAGAGAAATACGCAGCATACAAAGCCACCCTGCAGCCAACTACTACGCGTGCAACAGCCGAGCGATACCGGGAGAAGAGGAGGGAAGGGAGACGTATTTTCAAGAAAAAGAAACGAGAGACGAAAAGGCGTGAGTGCGAAGAGCTAGCAAGCAAGAATTCTGCCCAAAAATTCTATCAGAAAATAAAGCCGCAAAGAAGTGGTTTCAAGACCGGGGCAGGTTCCTGCAAAGATGAGTATGGAAATATGGTGTCGGACGTACATAGCACACTTGAGGTATGGAGGTCCACTTCTCAACGATACTAAACGCAAACTCTGGGGACCCGTTTGAAGAAGAGGAGAACAGAATAATCTTTTGAGATGAACAAAAAGTCCCTCCACTCGACCAAGGCGAGGTAAGAACAGCTCTAAGGCGGCTCAAGAACAAAGCGCCTGGAGCATACGGTATACCGGATACGCTGTTCAAAGCCGGCGACGTAGAGCTGGTAGGAAGCATGTACCAGCTTTTAAACACAATTTGGTCTGACGAGTACATGCCAGAAGATTGGAATCTCAATGTGCTTTTCCCAATCCTTAAGTAGAGTGATCTCGCTGTTTGCGCCAATTACCGTGGGATAAGCCTGCAACTGTGTGTTAGACTGAAACCGTATATGAACCAGCTTATTGGACCTTATCAGTGGGCTTCAGGCCAGGTAAATCCACCATTAACCAGATATTCAAAGCACGTCAAATCCTGCAAAAGACAATAGGTAAACAAGTCAACACACACCATCTCTTTGTTGATTTCAAAGCCGCTTTTGCCAGCACGAATAGAAGCTGCCTGTATGACGCCATGTCTAAATTTGGAATCCCTACGGCTATTTGGAGTGACGTTGAGCACAACTTTTAGCTCCGTCCAAGTTTTGAAGGACCTATCCGAGCCGTTTGAGACCAAACGGGATTTAGACAAGGTGACTCACTTTCGTGCAACTTCTTCAATCTGATGCTGGAATCCGTAATAAGAGCTGCCAAAAATTACGTTGCTGCTGGCGTATGCGGATGATATTGACATCGTTGGCCTTAACAACAGGGCCGCCAGTGCAGCATTTTCTAGACTGGAAAAGGAAGAAAAAGAGGTTGGTCTTGCAGTGAACGAGGACCCACGTCACTTTTGGAAGTTACAACTTGAAGTAGTCAAGGATTTCGTATAATAATCAGAACAGTTTTATCACTCCAAACCCGCCCGACCGACACGAGGTGCGCGTGCGCATGCTGCGCCGAGTCAGGAAAGGCAGAAGTTTGTTAAGTGCCGAGATCTAAAGCTGATTATATAATAAAATATATGTATGTATCATTAATTGAGAGTATTAAGTATAGTCTTCTTTACGTAAAAAAGTGAGTCTGAAATATCAAAAGAACCGGAGTGAGTGTTAAAATCCTGACATAAACTACGGAGTGGCTCGCTCAATTCAAATTTACTTTAACATGGCTTCAGAAAAAGAGGCCGGAAGTGTCTTGAAACTCGGGAGGGAATGTTTAGTTTTATTTTTTTTTATCATCGGTTTACAAATGCAAAAACACCATTGGCTTTGTTAACTGTAACATTTATATGAAAATTGAAATTGAATTTTGGATCCATTGTAATTCCAAGATCAACAAAGTTAAACACTTGTTCGAGGCTATGGTTACATATGTCATAAGAAGCCGGTTGAACTGCCCTGCCAGAAAAGCACATTGCTATAAATTGTTTAAGGTTTAATGGCATGTAATTTACATCACACCAGTTAGTTATTCTATTTGTACGTATAGCTTGTAGGAAGAAACTTTCCTCAACAAAATGATACGATCTAAAAAGTTTTACATCAGCATACAATAAAATTTTTATATATTTTATTACAGAAGATATGTCATTTATAAAAAGTAAAAAACAGAATCGGACCAAGGTGACTTCCTTGCGGGACCCCTAAAGATACATGAATAATGCGAGAAAATATTTTTAAAAATTACTCGTTGTTTTATGTCATTGAGGCAAGGAGATATTCAACGAAGAAGATTAGGTTGAAACCCGAGAAGATCGATTTTATGGGTGAGTAATGAGTGACTTACTCTGTCGAATGCTTTGCTAAAATCGGTGTATATAACATCGGGGTGCATAAATTCTCTGAATCCATTTGAAACCTGAGTTAAAAACTCAAGCAAGTTTGTAACGGTAGATTTCCCTTTACAGAACCCGTGTTGTGTGCTAGAAATTGTAGAGGATATGGAATACGTTAAGTGCTCAACAACAATAGCTTCAAATAGTTTTGGAATAGCAGAAAGCTTAGCTATACCGTGATAATTTTCTATACAAATTCAACGACTGCGATGGCTTGACCATGTCGTTCGTATGGATGATGATGGTCCGGTGAAAAAATACTTCGGCACCCATGGGAGGACAATGGAGGCAGGGACGTCCACGAATACACTGGAAAGACCAAGTACGGAAGGACCTGTCTTTATTTGGTATGGATAATTGGCGAAACCTAGCGAAGGAGAGGAAACCGGCGAAGCTTTTTGGTATCCGCCCAAACCGACAAACGGTTGCAGCGCCATAAAAGAAGAAGTTTCTCAATTAATGCAATTTAATACATGTTTTTACAAGCATAAAAGTGTACCATTTTACCTGAATGTTGTTAATTAAATACATTTTTATATATAAAAATTGTTTTCTTATTTTACATATCATATATGGTGGAGCTAGGAGCGTTTTCCTTAGCCCTCTAATGCCAAAAAACAAACAATATATTTATTAAACAAGTTATTTTAAAAACGAAAACTATTGAAAATTTCTGAAAAACAATTTCAAGTTATCAATATCAAATAAAATAGTCCATGAATTTCAGAGTCAAGAAAATGTTTTTACATAATACATTTTAATTAAAACAAAAATCAGTATTGTATTAATATAATTAATTTTAATACTTTGTATGTTGACCTCCAGAGTCGATAACTTCCGGTAGTCTGATTTTCATTGATTTAATTAGTTTTGCTAGGTCATTCTCGCCTGGAATTTTCAACCATCCTTCATTTATATACCGTATCAATTCATTTCGGTTCTTCAGATTTATCTTTCCCACCTATTTTTAAAATGTACCCACAGATTCTCAATTGGGTTGAGATCTGGACTCTGAGGAGGTGCATCTAGTACTCTATCGCAGTTATAGCAAAGTGCAAAGAAATTTACAGTTAGTATAATATTTTTTTGCTTCAAGGCTGTTAAGGGTTGACCCCACACTCTATTAGGCCACTCATTATAGTAAAGCATAATTTTCGTTTCGTCACAAAAAATTATATCTTCCCAAAACTCGTCGCTTTATGAAATATAACTTGTGACGAACAACAGGCACTTTTCCGTATTTACTTGTGACAACAGCAGATTTTTCCGCCCAACTCGTGAGGAATATTTGTTTTGTAAAAGTACTTGGCGAACCGTTTCATCAACACCAGACTCCAATTTGATCTCATTTGCAATAGCTCTTGTTAATTTGTAGGGATTATTACAAACTTATTTGATTATTCGGCACTCGTTTCGGGAAGATATAGTTTTGATATATCTGCAACACTTTCCCACCTTATAAAAACTGTAATAAAGTAGCTGAATGATGTCACTGGTCACTCTTTTTCCCGGCATTTCGAAATAAAAAAGTATTTTCTAAATTTATAACTTTTGGTTTGATTACGATGACGTGGCACTGCCAACGGTACTTTTTGTATTAATTTAAATTCCTTGGAGTCGAGAAATTTGTGCATTTCCACATAAAACGCAGTTTGTAAAAACATATGTTTGACACTGATCTAAATCGTTTCTTTTGTATTTTGTTACTATTTACATATTTTCTTCACAAATTTTTCCAGTGGTTCTGTTATATGACTGTTTTTAAGGTCTGTTAAGATAGCGTAACCACATTAAGCAACCACAGTCTAACGTACATCAAAATTAAGAGCTCATTTAGTGCTAATTTAATGCCGCAACCCTAAATTTAATACTCTAACTTTTTCCCAAAAAACTTGTGGTTACGCCAGCTTAACGTTAAGCTGGCGTATCCACATCTCCAAAACTAACTTATGAAAAAAAACAAATACGCTATATTAACGTTAAGCTGGCGTATCCACAACTAAAAACGGTCTTAAAAAAATATAAAATGACTATGCAGGAATTAAGGGCTCATTTAATGCTCTCAAAATAGCATACAGACTTTTTTCAGAAAAAAGTATTTTTTAAAAAAAACTTGTGGTTAAGCTATATTAACGTTAAACTGGCGTATCCACAACTAAAAACGGTCTTAAAAAAATATAAAATGACTATGCAGGAATTAAGGGCTCATTTAGTGCTCTCAAAATAGAATACAGACTTTTAAAAAAAAAAGTATTTTTTAAAAAAACTTGTGATTACGCTATATTAACGTTAAGCTGTCGTATCCACAACTAAAAATTATCTTTCCACGTTTATTTACAAAATTTTCCATTTGATTTTAACCGATTTTATGTAGATATACATAAGTATGTATGTACATATGTACATATGTACATATATAAACTTTTCAATATTACATATTTTTTATTATTAAACTTTTTCTTACATTTTTTTTATATGAATATGTATGTATGTACATATACTCTTTGTATATTTATTAACTTAAGAACAATGTAATAAAACATTTATTTAAAATAAAAATAAAATAATACTTTTTATTAAAAAAAAAAATTCTAAATTCGATTTCGGGATTTTAGATTTATAGGAAAGAGTGCTACCTCTCGGCTAATGGCCCTGCAAAGAATTTGAGCGCTAGTTGCAGTTTTATTTTCCAGCCTACGAAATAAAGGCTAAAAAGCTAGGGGCGCAACAAAGATAGATATACATATGTATATAAGAACTTTTGGCATCATCGCGTAGGTGTGAGGTTGATAGAAAGTCACACGTATACAAAAAACTTTGCACGTTTATCCCTGCGCTCTAAGTGGTGTGATTGGAATATGAAGCGTTTGGTGACCTATCAATTAAAACGCATGACCGCAAGGCATTTATACGAGTACACATTAAAGCAACGAAATTTGAAGCGCGTCCTTGGCATATAGGGAGAGTATTCGCTTAGCAACCCTCGAGTGACCCGTTCGATACTCAATCGAAGCGATAATTTTTGATTTTGTTTTTATAAAAAAGACTGGTCCTCATTTATGCATACGCAATCCAGTATAAAAGGAGACTCTTAATATGACATGCTCGAACAAAAGGGAAAGTTCCTTCCATATAAAGAGTGCAAACCAAACAATTTTTAACAAAAGCTGGACAATCAAAATTATTTCTGTTCAAATGGAAAATTTGGAAATAAACGTGGAAAAACATTTGAGGGGCATTACTTAATTCTCGAATTTCTCATAAAAATTTGTTTGAAAATAATTTTTAATAAAAGAACAAACAAAAAGTTTTTTTTAGAAAACCCTTTTTTATAGCTCGGAACACAATTTATATACATACATGTATTTAAAAAGTGTGAACTATTATTTGTTTTGCTAATATTTTTCTGATAAAAATTGGTTGTATAAAGTATTTTTTTAAAAACTTCCTTAATGGGCAATCAAACACACACATATTTTTTCCACAACACGCTACATTTCATTTAATCAAAATAATCTTTGTAGGATATTGTATATGTGGCAGTAACTTTTTATGCGAAACCCATAAAGATAACTGTAAAAATGAAGTCCGTATTGACCGCGAATTCAAAGAGGGTGAAAAAAATATTTTTTTTTGAAAAAACCCTGCATTCTATTTTGAGAGCACTAAATGAGCCCTTAATTCCTGCATAGTCATTTTATATTTTTTTAAGACAGTTTTTAGTTGTGGATACGCCAGCTTAACGTTAATATAGCTAGACCACAAGTTTTTTTCAAAAAATACTTTTTTCTGAAAAAAGTCTGTAGGCTATTTTGAGAGCATTAAATGAGCTCTTAATTCCTGCATAGTCATTTTTTATTTTTTTAAGATAATTTTTAGTTGTGGATACGCCAGCTTAACGTTAATATAGCTTAACCACAAGTTTTTTCAAAAAATATTTTTTTTTTTTAAAAAGGTCTGTAGGCCATTTTGAGAGCACTAAATGAGCCCTTAATTCCTGCATAGTCATTTTATATTTTTTTAAGACAGTGTTTAGTTGTGGATACGCCAGCTTAACGTTAATATAGCTTAACCACAAGTTTTTTCAAAAAATACTCTTTTCTGAAAAAGTCTATAGGCTATTTGAGAGCACCAAATGAGCTCTTAATTCCTGCATATTTGTTTTTTATTTTCTTAAGATAATTTTTAGTTGTGGATACGCCAGCTTAACGTTAATATAGCGTAATCCATGTTTTTTTCAAAAAATATTTTTTTTTAAAAAAGGCTATTTTGAGAGCACTAAATGAGCCCTTAATTCCTGCATATTTGTTTTTTATTTTCTTAATATAATTTTTAGTTGTGGATACGCCAGCTTAACGTTCATATAGCGTAATCACATGTTTTTTCAACAAAACAACTTTCTTTTTTAAAGTCTGTAGGTCATTTTGAGAGCACTAAATGAGCCCTTAATTCCTGCATATTTGTTTTTTATTTACTTCAGTTAGTTTTTAGTTGTGGATACGCCAGCTTAACGTTAAGATAGCGTAACCACAAGTTTTTTCAAAAAAATTTTTTTTTTTTTAAATCCTGTAGGCTATTTTGACAGCATTTAATGAGCCCTTAATTCCTGCATATTTGTTTTTTTTCATAAGTTAGTTTTAGAGTTGTGGATACGCCAGCTTAACGTTAACGTTGGGAAAAAATTAGAGCATTAAATTTAGGGTTGCGGCATTAAATTAGCACTAAATGAGCTCTTAATTTTGATATACGTTAGATTTTGGTTGCTTAATGTGGTTACGCTATCTTAACATACCCCTGTTTTTAACTACCTAACTTCATTTTATTTACAATGTAAAATTCAAAACGAACATTTTTGGGATTGTAAAAACATTTTCTTGACAAACTGTATGTATGTATGTACATACATATGTATATTGCCTTCCCTTCACAGAGTTAATTTTCGCTTGAATGCCTATTTTATAAGAACCTCGCTTTTTTAACTCTAGTATTCTAACCATCTTTTGAAATTACTTTAACACTAAGCTTTCGGAAATTTTACAATTCACGATGATCGATGTGAAAAGCTTGATTGCTGTGACTGCAATTAAGTGAAGTCCTTCTGTGTTTCTGAAACGAACACAAGTAACAGGTTGTCCTCTTTTAAAAAATAGGAACGACTTGATAATAATAATAATAATAATAATAATAATGTGGCGTTTACACTATATAGCTCAGTGTTTGACCGATTTTCTTCTACAATTTGTTGTGGGCGTCTTTATATTGTACTACAAAATGGAGGGACATACAATTTTGAGCCGACTCCGAACGGCAGACGTAATTTATGAGATGTTTTTTCATGGCAGAAATACCTTCGGATGTTTGCATTGCCTGCCGACGGGTGACCGCTATTAGAGGAACAACTTTTCTGTGATTTAGATTTTACTTGGCCTGGCTGAGATTCGAACCCCGAACCCAGCGGCATATCGAATAATAGCACGCACCGCTACCAACTCGGCCACAACGGCTTGATAATACCCAGTTTGAAATCCAGAATATCGGCGATCAATTGGTTTGAGTAAGCGCTGCAATGTTGACAACTGAAACCGATACTCAAGCCAAGGTTTTACCAAAGATCTGGACGCAGACGATTTTTGAGCAAGCTACAACTTACCTCGTAGTTATTTTACCAAACTCTCCCAAACGAAATTTACAACTTAATTAAGTGTGCAGACTTCCACTTGACTCCACTCCTAAATGACGCATTTAAAATGTACTTAACGATGCTTGAAACATGGAAATAAACAAAGAAAAATTAAAAACCAAATCGCTCAATGTGCTTGAAAGTACATAAATAAAAGGACCCGAAGGATATTTAATCACTTTGGCTTGCCGTGCGAACTACGCTTATTGGCCGTTCTGTGTCCTCGTTGACTTCAAACGCAAAACATCGGATACAACACTAAAATAACACGCTTATTTTGAGGGTAGAAATATGTGTGTATGTAGGGAAGTCATTTCGGTATTGTGTCTGAAGGGTGAGTAATTTTTTCGCATTTTTTTTTTGCCTTTCGCTTGCTGCGTTGCTTCGGGTTAAGGGGTGTAAAAATAAATTCAATTAACTCGATTTCTCGCTTAAGCTTTTAATAATATGGAGTTAAGTATGCTCGGTTTTGGTTTTATTTCCGCATTTCTTTGGGTTTTATTTCATTTACATTTTTATATTTCGTTTTCTTTCAATTTGTATTAAATTGTAATTTTATATCCGTTTCATTACATAAGAAAGATGGCTGCATTGTTTTACTTATAGTTAAAAATTAAAATGACGTTAAAAGATTTTAACTGGGTAAAAGGGTAAAAATAATTTTAAAACATATTGAATGCATAAGAATTTAATAAAGTCTTCATATAATTGATGATGTTGCAGAGGTCGTAGGGATTAAAATCAAAGCATTTTCTCAAAGAGAAGACAATGTGGTATGGTATTCGAACTAAACGACAGTAGGCGGGTAGTGATTGTGAAAAAAAACTGATATAAGAATTATAAAGCCAAAACTTTTTAAAGTGATTACATTTTCATGCGCTTTTATGGGCTGAATTAACGTCCTATATCAACTTATCAACACATCATCGTATCTCAGTTGCCCCTTATTCGTTAGGGTTAGTTTGTATTATCTTAGGGTCTCCTTAAACAACTCTTCTAAGGATCTGCTTTCCAACCGGTAGGCAATGGTTAACCCAATATCAACGAAACGCCACTGTCAATTCGAGGCTCAGAACGGAGTATGCACTATCGGGTGTTTAGGCTCCAAACTATTAAATGATAGATTTTTGCTAGGTACGATACAAATCTCTTGTTTATAACTAACATTGAACTGTCTAATAGTTACCTGACCTTCTTTTTCACCTACACCGAATTGACCTCTTTACCATGATAGAAGCGGTCTTTGTCTTGAAAATTAAAAGGCGTCCGAGCACATTATTGATAGGTCGGATTAAGATACAAATGTTTCATTAAAACATATTCCAACCCTTTCGAAGCAGTAATTCGTCTACTAAGTCGTCATAAGCTTCCATTGAATCGTTAGTGAGAGAAACTAATCAGTGGGATACAAAATACCTCTTAGGACTCACTGTATCTTTTTTTCCATTGCAACTTAAAACATACATATGTATATTAACTTCCTTACTATGCATAAAAACTGTAACGAACGCAGTTATCAAACTGTAATGAACGCAGTTATCAAACTGTACTGTACTGTAGGGATACTATTAGCTAGGCTAAAAACGAAGTTAACTTTTGTTTAACTACTAAGCTGCTCGTAAACCTGTCACTCTCATCTGCATCTTGTCTTGCACAAGTCGCAATCACTCAAAATTTCCTTCAACCTTTTGTGCCTTCAGATGTATGTACATATTTTTCGAGTACCTACTTCTCTGTCTGCTTGTCGATTTCCAATACAAACCTGCCGGTCATCACTAAATTCTATGCGACAAGTACAATAATGTCATCGGATAGCTCTTCTGGTTAATTTTGCTGTTGCCTTTGTTATTGCTATTGCTGGGATTCAGCTTAATGTCTTCCTTAACTTGTTAAGAGTGTCTTGTACGTGTACAAAGCGTGTGTAGTTTGTACTTTGGGGCACAGTCAATGTAGCAAGCAATTGTTTACTCTGTCGCAGGTGTATATAGATTGCTGTGATTTCTGTCCAGCTATATATATATGTACATATTTCTCTATATTTTACATATTCTAGTGCTGAGTAGGGTAAATTGTATTTTGTTGTACTGTTGTTACAAGAGAAATGTTGTTAATTGTACAACAACTAAAAACTACGTTGTAATAATTGGGCTAATGTACATGCTCTTGGAATATTATCATACTGTAACCTATGTATGTATGTAGTCAAAGGTACGAACATTTGCCTAGAAAATTTGGAACAAGCTGAAGTTTATTTATGTTGAAATTGTGAAGTTGATATTCTGTTACTCTCAGTCCAATGTGGTCAATGCTTCGATTGAGGTTTATGTCGAAAATAAATTTTATTTAAATTGTTATATGCTATGGAACATTTAATTGGCAGTCATTGTAATCTTAATGGCCTCAATTCATGTCAAATAATGCATGAACTTTTTTTCACTTACAACCAAGATAATTGAGTCAATACTATACTAGAACGACAAGGAAATACGCTACAATAATATCTAATGTTTCCTCCGAAATATATCTCGTGGCGTTGGTTGAGTGCAAAACTCGGGAACGATTAAGAAATGTTGCAATCTTCAACCGCTTGTTTTCGTGAAATAATCTCTGCCGGTAGTCGTTAGATACTTAGAAAGCTTCCAACTAGAAGTACCGTAACATGCAGGGACTTATCCTCTTTGTTCTGTAGGGTTACACAGTAATATAAAGGAAAAATACATTGAAACGCTTATTCAGTGAGCGCTGGGATCAGAATAACAATCGACAGATACGGATAAAAGTTGTACTCGATGACAAGCGAAAATCCCATTGGAGGCCCGCAATGGGGCTACGCGTGAGAAATGATGATTCTTTTTAGTACAACTTCTGTACAAGTATTTTTGACATGCGCCTCCTTGAAATCCGACTGGCAACCTTGGTTTGTTCGAAGGCAAAGTTTTATGTGGTCCACTTTCATTTGTATATATCTAAGTTTCTATTGAAGTAAAATTGTCATTAAGCAGTATATAACAAAAAACATTTCAAATAAAATATCCGCTGTTCGGGGGGTCTCATCATCTAATTGAAAAGTAAGTCGGAAAATTGGTGCTCCAGTTCACTTGCTTAGTTTTTGTATCTGATTTGTTTTTGCTGCTGACAAATTGTTTCAATTATAACCCACAAACAACAACAGTGCATGCCCGCTATACGATTTTTCGAAGTTGGTTCGATAAGCAAAGTAGCGCCATCTGTGATTCAGTTAGTATAGCCTACTACTACGCGCTCTATTCGTGCTGCCACCCTATTGTTCTTTTTTTTTCTTACAAAGTATTTTGAATATACTGCAATCTGGTGCCGGGAAACGTCGTGGCGAAGCTATAGCAAATGAGGCAGAAACCGTAACAGCTCCTCGTATCAACGAGTCATCTCCAAGTTTGATTCGCAGTATGGATCAACGCTTCGTGAAGTTGAATGATTTGCTCGCGCAGCAAATTAAAGATTCTGAAAACAGAATAATGGAGTTATTTTGCAAAAAGTTTGAGGGTTTAAAACGTGACCTGAACGACATAAGTGGAAGAGTCACTCAACTAGAAACTGCGTTAGATCGCATTGGGCTTATTGAGGCTGAACTAACGGCCTTAAAACAGAACTTACTTAAACATAAAAATCAAGCTGCTGCATGCTCTTGTTCACGGAATACCTATTGAAAATGGTGAAAATCTGCAAAATATTTTCCACCACCTTTGCTTCTCCTTGAACTTACAGCCACGGCCTCTAAAAAGCATTTTTCAACCACGGAAGCTTCGCGACAGCTTGGCAGACCCGCCGATCGTTATAAATTTCAAGCGCCAACAGATAGAAATACGCTGTAAAAACCATTACGAGTTACAAGCGTCTAAACAATAACAAAGGATAATCGCAATCACAATCCATGTCGGCATGACTCAGACGCTCCAATTTTCGTAAATTCATCGGTGACCAAGCAAAACTACGAGATATTCAAGTCAGCAATTCGCCTTAAAAGATGAAAAGAATAACATCAGTTATTATAATTTTGGTAAAAAGAGAGGTTTGGTTTACATTAAACGGATCAGCAACGACTGTCCTGAAGTAATAAATAGCCTGGAGATTCTTAAGAACCTTCAGGATATTGGCACTGAAATTTCGAGGTGACAGCGGCCAGAATGATAATTCTCATGTCCGGGACGGTCGCCAAGAATGCCATTAAACCTATTATTCCTTTTAGTACACTAGGTGGTTATTTCTAGTCCTTCTATTTCTTTTGTCTCTTTTATTTCTATATACAAATATTGTAAATTGCTGAATGATTTGTTAATAGCAAAATATAGTGCAAATTGCTCACTGGCCTTTTTTTATAATGGTGAGCTTAGATTATAAATACGCGAGTTCCAAAGACTGCTTATTTATCTTCCTGCGAATACTCAGCACACAAGCTACCGGACTGAAAGTGGTTCATCTTAATGCGCAAAGTTTATATAAAAAACTTGACGGGTTAATATATCTCTCTGATGGTACCGATATTGATGTCTCTTGCATTTCCGAGACCTGTTTTTCTTCATACCACAGTTATGACCTTGTGAAAGTAAATCGATACCAACTTTTCATATCTGATAGAAGTGGTCAAGGGGGTGGTGTTGCTATTTACGTTAAAAATAGCTTGTCTTGCAGATTGTGTTGTGCTCCTGGCTTTGTTGATTTTGTCGAATACGTGTTCGTTGATGTGTTTTCGGATAATGATAATAAACACCTTATCGGCTGTGCATATAGGCCACATCGTCAAGTTAACTATTCGGATTTTATTGAATTTCTTCAACCGCTACTCATAAACCATGAAAACATTATTGCCGGAGATTTCAACAGTAACTTGCTAGTAGATACCAGTTTAAAATTATGCATGGAACCTCTGGGACTTTTCCCCACAAATACTACAGCACCAACACATTTTACTAGCTCTAAGAGTATTGATTATAATTCTCTTGCTGCTGCTGTAGAATCGGTGGAATAAAGTTTGATTCGCACGTTGATATCAGTTGATGATCAGACAAAGTTCCTACAAGACCACATAATCAGGCTCTTTGACGATTTTGTTCCTGTCCAACACAAAGTAGCAAGATGCAATAATAGGCCATGGCTTAATGCTAGATTAAAACACTTAATTGACTTGCGTAATCAAGCTTACTCACGATGGAAGAGATATATGACCGCAGAAACATCTAGCCGCATCAAAACGGCTCGGCTCGCGTTTAATTAAGCCATAAGGTCGGCTAAGGCAGGTTCCTACAAAGAATAGTTTAACTCTGCTCTAAACATGAGACAAACTTGGATTAAGATAAAGAAGATTAGGATTGGTAAATCTAAAGCTTGGACATCATTTTATCCAGATATAAATGTTGATGAACTAAATAAAAACTTTGTTAGATTGCCGAATTCAGCCGGTAATATATGTCTTGACAATTGCTGTGTTCGTGTAAACGTTGGTACCAGTCCTTTTGATTTTTCTGTGTCGATGATTGTGATGTTGTGCAAGCCATAATTTCTGTGAAGACCAATGCGGTAGTGTTTGATTGGATTTATGCTAATTTCCTAAAAATCATTCTACCTAAAATCATGCCGCACGTAACCTACTTGATCACTTCAATTCTGACGACTTGTGTTTTCCCAAAGTCCTGGAAAGCTTCCAAGGTGAATCCAGTTCATAAGCAAAATAATGAGTACAGGCCTATAGCCATACTGCCTTTCTTATCTAAAGTCGTTGAGCGTATTTTACATGGGCAAATTATTTCGTATGTGCAAGATAATAAACTTCTGACAGACCATCAGCCCGGCTTCGGCCAAAGAGAAGTTGCACAACGGCACTCATAAAAGTGATAGAAAGCATTCGAGCACAAATTGATGAAAACCAAATTGCATTCCTAGCGCTTCTTGGCCATTCGCAAGCCTTTGATTCTGTTGACCGCAAGGCTCAATCCTAGGCCCTCTGTTATTTGTTTCTTATATAAATGACTTATCTAATGTGCTTAAGTATTGTAATGTCTACATTTATGCGGATGATGTTCAACTGTATGTATGCTGTCCTTCTGATTGTACTAGTGTGTGTATTAGTAATATTAACCCTTTCAGGGGATTTGTCGAATATATTCGACATTGGATGAGCGCGCTTTTTCATGTCAAAAAAGTAACTGTAAACGTGCTCATAAGTTCTTGTTGTTAAATTAGTTAGTCAGGCAGAGAGCATTTTAATAAACATAAGCTACATTCAGTTTTCTAAATTTTAGTTACTTAGTTAATTTGATCTTTTTGCTGGGTTATCAACAAGATTGTCCGATCGGCTATATTTCAACATAAATTTAGGTATTTAGAATTTATCAGAAGTGTTCGACAAAATTATATGTTAATCAATAGTGTTTAAATAATCGTTCTTATCACAAAAAACCAAGAAAAAGTAATTAGCGTATACATATAATTTCCAATATAATGTTGTCGAATATAATTGACATTGACCCGCAAAGTAAGTTTTTTTTCCGATTAGAAAAAAAAATGTATATAAAAGTTTGGTTATTTATAATAAATTTTCAGAAAACATGGCTTTAAATGATGATGAGATATTTGAAATTCTTGCAAATTGTTCTGATATTGAAGATGGAAATGAGTGCCAGTGCGAAGATATGGTGGAATATGATGTCGAAAAGGTGGATGGAAATACTTTTGAAGTGATAGAACGGGAAATTATTCCAGATTGCGGTGAAGCCTTAGATGAAGTGTTAGATTTGGAATTGCCGCTTATCACTGAGGCCGAAATATCTGGAATGGGTATATCAGTTGATAATGAGCAGCCAAGGTCAAGCATACAAACTCCATTGACCTTCACAGCAAAGAAAGCTATTTCTTGGAGAAAAAATCGAATAGAACATTCTTCGACAGCAATTCAGTTTGAACGTACACAAGATGCTGCAGATATTGAAATTGGTACACCATATTCATATTTTAAAAAATACCTTACTGATGATTTCTTCATTGGAACTGCGTATCATACCAATTTATATATATGCTCAACAGAAAGGTCAATTAAATTTCACGGAGTGCTCAGTCAATGAAGTTCGAATTGTTTTTGCACATCATATAATGATGGGGGTTTTAAAATTTCCGAGAGTTGAAATGTTTTACGATCCTTCGCTTGGAATATCATTTTTCAGAGAGAATATGACCAGAAAACGTTTTTTTTCTATTAGAAATAATTTACATTTGGTTGATGTTATGGACAAAATAGGGCAGAATAGAGATCGACTTTTTAAAGTTCAACCAATAATAAACAGAGTGAGAAATCGTCTTTGGAGCCTACCATTGGAGGAAAATCTCTGTATTGATGAACAAATCATTCCATTTATTATTATAACCCAACGGAAACCCACTTTCCCGCCCAACCGGCACGAGGGGCTCAATCCGCATAACGTACGGATGTTTTTTAAATATACAAATCTTACGTGCCGAGTCGTGACAGAAGAAAGTTTGTTAAGCGTCGAGATCTCAAGCTGCTCAGCTACAGAATAAGAATTCATCAGCCGAATACAAAGTTAGAGAAATGCAAAGTAAGAAAATTGGATCGTTAGCTGTTATTAAGAGAGGATAGAATAGTTCTTTTAATTATAAAAAGTGAGTCCGATACATCAAAGGTGATGGAATGATTGTTAAAGTCTTGGCATAAACCCCGAAACGGTTCATTCAACTCAAAGTTAGTTCTGCATAGTTTCAAGAAAAGTGGTTTAAAGTTTCTCGTTGCACGGGAGGGTACATTAAAATTAATTTGCTCTAGAAGAAATGGACTTGAGATCCATCCATTGACTAATTTTACGAGAAATATTATACCTAACATTTCTCTGCGACTCGAAAGAGTAGGAAGATTAATAAGTTTTAAACGACTAGTGTAAGGGGGAAGATTGTATGGCGAATCCCATCGAAGATTTCTCAAAGCAAAAAGTAAGAATTGTTTTTGTATTGACTCTAGTTGGTCTGAGTGGACCTGATAACGAGGATTCCAAAGTATGGAACCATACTCCAGTATTGGTCTTACTAATGAAGTAAAAAGTGTTTTAGTTATATACGGGTCGCGGAATTCCTTAGACCAACGCTTTACAAAAGCCAGTACACCCCTTGCTTTATTAACTGTGGAACTAATATGAAAATTAAAATTGAGTTTACAATCCATACCCACACCCAGGTCAACAAAACTGTTTACATGTTCAAGGACGTAGTTATTTATTTTGTAGGAGGCCGGATGAATGGTTCGTCGAGAAAAGCACATAAATTTACATTTGTTAAGGTTAAGCGGCATATAATTAATGCTGCACCAATTGACTATGCTGTCCAAATCTTGCTGTAGCAAGGATCTTTCTTCAGCCGAGGCATAAGTCTTAAAAAGTTTAACATCATCCGCGTACATCAATATTTTAGAATACTTTACTACTGTAGAAATGTCGTTTATGAATAGCAGGAACAGAATCGGTCCGAGGTGGCTGCCCTGAGGAACTCCCGAGGAAACATCGATGATCCCAGAATGAAAATTTTTAAAAACTACCTTTTGCGTCCTACCGGAGAGATAAGAAGACATCCAACAGAGGATACCAGGTTGAAAACCAAGCAGATCTAGTTTACGGATGAGTAAAGAGTGACATACTTTGTCAAATGCTTTACTAAAATCGGTATATATAACATCAGTATCAATGCATTCCCTAAACCCATTTGAAACATGGGTGGTAAATTCAAGTAAATTTGTAATGGTCGATTTGCCCTTACAGAAGCCATGTTGGCAATTTGCTATTATTGAGGAAATCGGATAAGTCATTTGATTGGTAACAATAGCTTCAAACAACTTCGGGATAGAAGAGAGTTTAGCTATACCACGATAGTTTTCAATAGAAGACCTGCTTCCAGATTTATGAAGGGGGATTATGTAAGACTGTTTCCATATTGACGGAAAAACTCCTTGCTGGAGGGACAAATTAAACAAGTTCGATAATGGCAGGTACAGGTGCTTTGCACATTTTTTTAGGAAACATGTCGGGATCATATCAGGGCCGTACTTGAATGATTCTTTTAAAGATATTAAATAATGAAAAACATCATCTGATGATATGACTGGAATATTAATAGAGTTATTGGGGCTCAGCTTGTATGGATAGGAAATACAGTTATATTTAAATTGAGTGGTGTAGTTAGATTTAAAGAACTGGGCAAATAGATTGGCAATAATCTCGTTATCACATGACACAGTATTTTGATATTTCATTGCGGAAGGGAATGCATTTACTCTGCGCTTAGAATTAACGAAACCATAGAAAGCTTTCGGGTCGTGGATAATGTTCATTTTCATTTTATTCAAGTATTTTTCATAACAGTTTTTATTTAATTCTAGATATTTATGTCGCAAGACTGAATAATTAAGATAATCCACATGACGACCAGTACTTTTATATATTTTAAAAGAACGCGATTTTTTATTTTTTAAAGATCTCAAGTCTTTAGTGAACCATAAAGGGGCTGATTCATCACGAATACAAGAACCTTTAGGTACATGTTTAAGAAATAAGTTGTATAAAGTATTGTTGAAGTCCAAAACATTACGCTCAATATAGCCATTGTAGTAAGGCCAAGTTATTTTAGATAAGTCACAGTTTAATTTTTTAAAATTAGCTTTTCTAAAATCGAAGCTGGCATTAGAATTAAAAGCTTTCGATCCAGAAACCCGCTCTCCGTCTATGATCTCGTATGACAATTCAATTGCAGGATGATATACATCCTCAGGCAAAACCAATGGATCACATCGATTTAAGGAGGCCCTGTACATGTTGTCAACAAAAACCAAATCCAAGACCCTCCCCAACTTGTTTTGTAGGGTATTAACCTGGTTCAGACAAAGTTCAGTCATCCCCTCCAGAAAGGCGTTGTTAATGGAAGGTACGATATGACCATCAATCATATTCCAAGAAATGTTTGGGAGATTAAAATCACCCAACACAATCAATGAGTCGGGAGGCCTAAGCATTGAGTCCACAATCCCAAGTAAAGAAATATGATCACTATATACCGACAAGTCAGACTGAGGAGGTATATAGCAGAGGGCTAAATAAATATAAGACTTGCTTAATTGCACTCGTATGCACTTAAATTCAGTAGACTCAATGATAGGGACGTTAACCACTTCAGATGGTAATGAAGAATGGACAGCAAAAAGAACACCTCCACCGATCCTGCAAAGAATCTCCGAATCAAAAACGTGAGGTTTAAGCCAAGTTTCAGTGAAAGCTATAATGTTAAAATTACAGTGATAACTCTTCAAAAGCAAGTCAGTTAGTTTTGTATTCAAGCCTCTAACATTTTGGTAATATATATCAAGTTTAGTTTTTATCAGTTTTTTGACTCCGGATTAGGATTAGAGATTTTTGCTAAGTTTTGATTAAAGGGATTTAAAGGGAAGTTTGTAGCAAAACAATACATAAAAGGAAAGCCCACCCCATGGGGAATCAAAGTTTTTTTTTTATGCGGTAAAAGTGGAATTCCGTATGATTTTCTTATTTATCAAGGATCGATAACTCCATTAGATAAAAAAATAGTGAAGGATGTTGGTTTCGGTTCTGCTGTTGTTCTTCATCTATGTCAACGGATTCTAAGTATGGCCATTGGTCACAATCTATTTTTCGACAACTACTTTCCTTCTTACCAGCTTTTCGAAATATTGAAGCAACACAAAATTAATGCCGCCGGAACCATTCGTGTTAATAGATTCGCTAATCCCAAACTTCCTAGTGAGAAAGAAATGAAATCAAGAGGGCGAGGGTTTTCTGCTGAATGCATTGACGCAAATGGTGTTGTACTTATCACTCGTTGGTATAAAGTCATCAACCTGGGGTCGAATTTTGTTGGAATTGGAGTTAAAGATAAGGCTAAACGCTGGGAAAAAGATTGTAATGAATTTATATGCATTGAAAGACCACAAGTTGTACGTATGTATAACGAGAGCATGGGCGGAGTGGATTTACTGGATCAAATGATTCAATATTACCGCATTGACATTCGTTCTGTCAGTGGACACTTCGCGTGATAATGCACTTTGTGGATTTGGCTTTGACAGCGGCATGGTTGGAATATAGACGCGACTGTACATTGAAGAATATTCCAAAGAAAAATGTTAAGGACTCCATGAATTTTAGGATCGCTGTAGCAACAACATTGCTTTCTGCAGAACAGGAAAATACACAAGTGGATATAGCACGTAAACGAGGAAGACCGTCGAAGACAAAGTCAAGGGACAGCAGCAAAATAGCTTTGCGTTCTGAAAGTAACACAGAAAGCGACAATAATTCTATGTCGCCTAATCCGCCTAAGCATAAAAAAAATTTCCAAACACAACCACCGCCAGAAGTTCGTTTGGATCAAATAAGGCATTTACCGGAATTTTTAAATGTTAAAAGCGCAGGACGTTGCAAATCAACAATTGTGGTAAAAGTTCCTTTATAATATGTAAAAAATGTAACGTTTACCTCTGTGTAAAACGAGAAGCCAATTGTTTCTTGGAATACCACAAAAACCAATAAGTACAATTATAAAATCAATTAATTTTCAATAAATATGCCATATAATTTGAGAGAGAATTGCATTTTTCATATAACAAATTTTGGTATCTTCCAGTGTCAATGTCGAATATAATCGACATGCCCTAACTGTAAATTGCGATATCACAGGTAAAAATAAATATTTTTTTCGAACTTAGGAGCATTATATTACCTTAAAAATAAAGTTTTAGATTTTTTTCCACCACAAATTATTTTTTCCACTGAAAGGGTTAATATTAATAATAATTTGGCGATTACACTATATAGCTCAGTGTTTGGCCGAGCTTCTCCTACCAATTGCAATGTGCGTCTTTATATTATACCACAAATGGAGCGACATACAGTTTTGTACCGACTCCGAACGGCAGATGTATTTATGAGAAGCTTTTTCATGGCAGAAATACCCTCGGAGGTTTGCCATTGCCTGCCAAGGGGGGATCGCTGTTAGAAAAAAAACTTGTCTATGATTTAGATTTCATTTGCCCTGGCTGAAGTTCAAACCTCGAACTCAGCGGCATATCGAGTTATAGCATGCACCGCTACCCACTCGACCACAGCGGCCACAGTGTGTGTATTAGAGTCTTGAATTATGACTTGGCCCGTACAGGTGAATGGGTTTCTGTGAACGGCTTATGTCTTAACCCTAACAAGTCATAATATATCGTCATTTATAGAAAGTCCTTCTCCACAAGTGGCTTAGATAAAATTATTCGACAACTCAGTTTTAGAATATGTTGACGCGGCAAAAAGTCTTGGTGTAGTCATTAACAATACTCTGACATGGAAAATTCACAATTTCAGTACGGTAGGAAAAGTGTATGGAATGCTTCGCACACTCTGGTTATCACAGTACTTCACTCCGTTAAACATAAAACTACTTTTAGCGAAAGCGTACTTTATACCTACGCTGCTTTACGGCTATGAGATTTATGCAAATTGTGACTATGCGTGTAAAAAGAAGCAAAATGTTGTATACAACAACATTGTTAAATGCATACTATGTATGGATATGGGCTGGGTAAACTTGGCCACTCATAAGCATAAGCCGAGAGGTTGCTTAACGTTTTCTTTGATAATTTGTTAAAGGTCAGAACGCTATTGACCCTACATAAAATAATAAATACAAAAGAACCTCTTTATCTTTATCAAAGGCTCCATTTTCTTCAATCATCGAGGTAAGTACTGCTGACGCATACCAAACATCGAATTCTAACATCTGAACGTCAATTTTTCTTTAGCTCTATACGTCTTTGGAACTCACTTCCGACATTTTAAAAAATAATTAATATGTTACTATAATAATTTATAAATTTATTCAAATTAATTTTCTCACTAATGAGATTGTATGAGATAATAGGTATGTTCTTTTCTTCTTTCTGTTTCCTTTTCTTTTTGTTGTTATCGTTCAAAACTAATTTATCCATTTCCCAAATGTTGCATAATTTAGTATAACGAAAATTATATTTTTAGTTTATAGATCTAGTTACACTCGTATACATACATACATATGTTAGCAATCTCTAAGATTTTATTATTTTTTTTTATCTTGACTGGCACTATACAATAGTTTTGTTAAATTGTTGTGCTAGGAAAAGCATTCAAAAAACATACACATTCACTGGAATACAAATAGAATTGAATTTAATTGATTTAAATTTTGTTTGTAAATTGTCAGTTTAAAACAATTAAACTCAATATCATTTTTTTATTATATTTGATTTCCTTTAATTGAGTGAAGCATATTAATGAATTAAATAAAATATGAATATCGCTATTCTAATGCCCTTAACTGGCGTCTATTACAGTCGTTACACAAAAAGGCGTCGATAAAATCCACATCACATTTTACACGAATATTTGGATCTGAAAAAGCTATTCGTGCGATGTGTGATTGTTCACACTCGAAAAAAGCGAGTCACCATGGCGAAAATCCATGCGACTATTTCCAAACCTGAAGAAACGGCTGCGGGGTAATAGGTTTCACGTTGCCAGTCACGGTGGCTGCGAGTGCACGGTCCTTTTCTACTTTACAGAGGTTGAGGACGTATTTGCGCTGCTAAATATTCATCAAGATATTGAGGTTACTAGTCACCAAATACTAGATATTTTGGCAAATGATTCAAATAATATAATCAGAGCCTATCGATGGCTTTACAAAAATGTATTCAAGATTTAACAAAATATTACTATTTCCAAGTTTATAAAGGATATTAACCAAATATCTCAAAATATCGTAAAAAATTTAAAATAAATGGACCCCCACCAAAATAAATTTCACGGATCCGTCCCTGATGTTCATAGTTTTATCAGACTTTCGTCAAGTGAGAGGGTACTGAGTATTGAGGAGAAGCTTCAGCAACTTCTCATTATTTACATCCACCTTGCACGAAAAGGACAGTCTCTTTTGAGACGAATCATGCAAATTCCCTACAGGATTTTATAAATACTTTGTTTAATAGAGAAAGAAGATTTAAAATTAAAATTCAAAGAAAATAAAATCAATGCTATGAAGATCAGAGTGAGGTGGATGATTCGTCTTGTGTGTTTAAACTATAAACTTTAAAGCAACGCGCTGGCGTCACATATTGTTTCATTGCAGATGACACATTTAAGGTCAGATAGTTGAGCTGCTGAACTCAGCCAGTCTGAATGTTGAAAACTTCAAGTTCTCTTGGACTCTTTGTACCAGTAAATCATTTGGAAGCATATATCTTCTTAACTTAAACCCAAGCATTAGTTTTACTATTCACAGCAAATAAAAAAATATAAGAATAATAAAACAAGTTAGCCTTTTTAATCCTATTCCTTCTGCCTAAAACTCTTTGTTCTTAATATTCAACTTACTTTGATTTTTTTTTCGTTGTCTTTAAAATGCGGATGCTCTGCTCTTCACCAACTTATCAATTTCTACAGTTTTGAATTGCCGTCATTTGTAATGCCAATTCAAAAGATATTTGTAACACATTGCAGTATTCATTGAATGAGTGAGTCACAGCAAACTGCGAGCGCCAATTTGGTTCATTTAGCATCGCATTCATTTTGGTTTGCTCTGCATTGCTCGAAATGTACGCATCCATCGACAGCGCTATCACCGCCATACCAACCCCGCAATAATCTTTCCAATTTAAAATCATTTTTCAATAGTATAGAGGTATCAATTTTCAAATGCTTTCGTTTGTTGAATGCGTCATTGGCGTCAGTGCCAAGCTATTAGTACGATTTTTCGATGAAGACGCTGCTAAGGTGTTGACATCTGCTACCTGGCCAGTAAACGTGTAAATGTTAAAAATTCATATTTCTTTTTTTATCGCGTTTTCCCCTTTTTACTTTTGGGTGCAAGAAAAATGAAGTCAAGGTTTGTGACTTCATAATAGCGCGCGTTAACTTTTCACTTTATCAAAGTGAAGTGACATACACACACAAACTCCCGTTATCGACTACATAAATTAGTTCAGTAGCAGTTGCAGAGTTCAAATTGGCAGTAGCTATTTTGGTGTCATTGAATTAAGTTGCCGCATTACGATTGTTTGTTTGTGTAGCCAAGGATAGTTGTTGGGGGGCCTTGGAACTCGTTCACGCTTTCCAGCCAAACATATTTGGATTTATATTTTATTGCATCTCTTTATTTCATTGGCGACACTTTGTCGCAGCTGTTTCTAAAATATGGCAACTCTCTCCCTCCGCTTTCATAACTGAAATGTTTTTCTCCTAATAGAGATGAAATGTCTTTAAAATATCTCAAAGTTTGAAGTTGGCGCATAGCCCAAAGTTGGAGTGTGAAATTTTACGGCAGTAAATGAATTGCTGCCAATTGCGCATTTCTGATTTTTGGGAGAAAAAATTTAAAAGAGATAGAGAGAAGTATAACCATTTAAGTTGCTCTTTGCATTTGCATAGAAAATGCTTTTCTGGAGGCAAGAGTTTTAGTATAAATAGATATTAAGTGTCACTTCCACTTGGTTACTTAAAAGCAATAATCGCGTTGTTAGTTACTATCACCTAACTTCAATTAGCAGGCCGAAGCTTTAGTAACATACCAATCACTGATTCCGAATGAACTCCCGTCGTGAAAAACTCTCCCGTCACGAATTCGAGAAAAATGCTATCAGCAATTCTGACGTTGTCGTAGTTAGTGCTGCCAACTGTTACGCTAAGTTCGAATAAATGCACCAAATCTTAACACGAAATGTAGCGGTTTTTTGTTTACTTTTTTGACAGCAGTTGAAAGAAAATTCATATATTTTCAAAGGCAAAGATTGCAATAATTATTTAAATAAAAAAAAAAAAAATGTACCTTAAATGTACTTTATACTTGTGTTTAATACGAAGCATTAAATTCAAATAAACAGCAACTGGTGCATACTTACTTTTATTCAAAAAGTTTACTACAAAAGACGTATCTTAAATTGGGAGCCCAAGACTGTTCAACTGCACGGCAACTTCTTCATAAAAACTATGCTAATTTTCTTTAAGGAAAATCTTGGGTAATATCTGCCCGCTGCCATCATATTCAGTGGTTTCCTATACTAACTCCCGTTTGTGAATGGTATTGACATGAATAAAATTCATGACAAGTCGCTAGGCTCTTCTGATCGTGAATTTACAAGAGGTATTGAATTGTGTCCTTAAGATTAGCCCCTTTAGCGATTCGTAAGTATTTTTGAGGAAAAATTGTTCGTTTGAAGTCATTTGTTTAATAAATATTTTATAATAAAGCAATGAAGAAATATGCCATAAAGTGCCACAAAAACAAAAAGCTAGAAACAAAAAACTTTCTTGACTTCCGCTGGAGTAGTCAGTCAGTCAGACGCCAAAAGCACATTAAATACTCAAGAGATCCCGTAGAAAAGCAAGCTTTTAATGACGATATTTTTTAATCGCAACAAAGATTTTCATTTGCAATATCCCGAACACGAGCGGGTGAGTGGCATAACGACGCGAGTTTATGGTAGTAAATACAGCGGGTGACGGCAGTCATTAAGAAATGGAGATGCAAATCTGCATACTTTTTCATCATCACTCATTCTCTAGCTCGCTTGTGTGTGAAGACTCGCTGGTAGATATAGCTGAATGGCAATGAAAGAAATGCATGATTTATTTGTCGTTAAAGCTAAACCACATTTTACACTCGCTCGCTGACGGCAGGACACTACTGCATATACAAACACACATACACACATACACACACACACAAACACGGGTGCATGAGTAACTTGCAATAAAATCTGCATAACCATGGTTTCAACGACAGCTTCGAGGCATAAGCTTGCTGCTGCAATGCCAACAGGCAAACTTGTCGTCCTCTCGTTGCTGCCATTGTGAAGCAACAATGCCAATAGCTGGTTGGCTGGCTGGTGGCTAGTATCGTCCCTGCCTGCTCCTTACCAAATATACATTCGCATATACAATATTTGCCTGCCTGTTTGTATATGTATACTGGCCACAGCTGGCATTTTCCACATTGCAATCCTTTTATTAATCCCACAGCTAGGCATAAGCCTCATGCTGTTGCCTTCCAACTGCTCCTCGAGCTGCCAGCATTTCGTGCTATCCACACCAGCTTGGCCTGATTCTGTTGTCACTTTGTTGGCAGTGTGGTGCCGCTGCTTGCTGTTGTTGTTGTTGTTGCTTTTGCATTTCACTTTTATTGCTTTCAATCCCTCTCCTTCGCGCCCACCTCATCTTCCATACACCTTGGCTATTCGTCAGGCCGGGTGTATTCGCTGCCAAGTAAAAGCGTTCCACTGAAGCACTTGCTCCGCTAGTATTTTGCGGGCACTGTGAACATTTGCTGACTGTTTAGAGTATGGGTGTGTGTGGCGATGGGAGTAAGCAAGCGAACAACTGAGTTAATGTTGCTGATAATCTTATCGTGGTAACATTGCAGTTATTGACAGATTGCTGTGGGCTTACCTTGCTTTATTTTGGTTTATTTAATATTTTTACGCCAGCCTTAAGGGAATTTGTAAGAATTAGCTAGTCACATTGATAAATGTGATACTAATATATTTAAGTGAAGCATTTTTTTAAGAATTGAATATGATAGCAATTACTTTCACGATTTGCAGCTATGGCTTGAAAATTAATTACTTCAGCTTTGGATGGTACAACGTCAGTCGTGGTGTCTGTGCTTAACATTTAATCAACGAGATTTAAAATTATGAAAAACTAAGCACCGATTAAAGGTATCGCGTAGTAATTGAGGAATCTGAGTCAAAACAGGACTGGTCATCCCAAAAGAAATACAACCGATTTTCCACTAGCGAAAAATGTTACAACTACAAAAGCTTCGACAGTCCAAAAGTGTAGCAGTAACAACAAATCGTACAGCTTATTTGAGTATTAATAAAAATAATACAGGAATGCATTTGGCTTTAAATTTTTTAATTATAATATTTTGTTGGGAATCCTTTGTTGGTATCTGCAGCTTGCAACTGTTTAGGCATGGAAGCAACAAAAATCTGGAGAAATGCCATGCCATTCTTCTTTCAGTGCTTTTTTAAATCAGAAATGTTGAACATTTGCCACGATTTAAGTGTTATGTCTAGACGATTCCAACATCGAACATGCGATGACATTTAAATCCGGCGACTGAGCAGTTGTTTGCAGTACTTTAGGGCAATTATAAAGGGTACACATGCGAACATTATATGCAGTATGCTTAGGATCATTGTCTGCATACAGCTTAAATGTGTGAGAAATTCCCATCTTTTCAGCGCTTTGCGTAAGGTTGTTCTTAAGTATACTTAAGTACTTCCACTGATCCATGCAGCCATCTATAAACGCCAAATTTCCCATACCATGGGACGATATGCAACCTCATACAATTAGTGACCCTCCTCCGTGTTTCACTGTCGGTCGAAAATTTTAGGGATCGATTTCTGTAATGAGTTTTCTCCAAATATTTACCTTTTCATCATAAGTAAATATATTAAATTTTGATTCATCAGTGAATATTACATCATTCTAGTACTCTGCGGGTTTTTTAAGGTATTCTCTTGCGAATTCTAGTCGTCGTTTTCAATTGCGCTTGTTGATTAGTGGTTTATTACGCGCTACCGTTCCATGATAATTATTTTTTCGAAGAAATCTTTTAATCGTTGAATCACTCACTTCCTTATTTAAGTTAATTTTAACTTCTGAAACGATTTTAGGCGGAGAAATGGCTCGAAAGAAATCTGAAAGAAACTTTTCTCAATATACATCGCTCATCACTAGCAATTAACTTTTTATTTATGGAAACTTAAGTTTTATTTGCCACTCGCATATCTTTTTAATATCTCGCAATGATGTATTGGACCGTACTTTGATTCCGATTCACAATTTTGGTGATTTCATCATAAGATTTGCCTTCTTTATACTAGTTGATTTCAATTTCACGCACTTCGAAGGATGTTTGCTTCATTCTTGCGAAAAATTTCATAACTCCAGGCCTGCCACAATGCCAATTCCATGGTAATACTCTAAACAAGTACAAATAAGATCACTGCACCAATTTTTATGAAGTAAAATTTATTTATACAATGTCGTTAATTTTACACAAAGAAAGAAAATATTTATGGAACGATTGTTATCGTATTTTACAATAATCATTTCGGCGTAACATAAAAGTTGATAATAATTTTTGTAACTGTTATAAAGATAGAAATAGTTTAGAAATATAATCCTGATCTCTGCTGTACGATTTTTAGAGACGTTCACTTTATAATAATAATAATAATAATAATAATTTGGCACTTACACTATATAGCTCAGTGTTTGGCCGAGCTTCTCCTACCATTTGTATGGTAATGGAGGGACCTACAATTTTGAGCCGACTCCGAACGGCAGATGTATTTTATGAGAAGTTTTTTCATGCCAGAAATACCTTCGGATGCTTGCCATTGCCTGCCAAGGGATGACCGCTATTAGAAAAAAACGTTTCTATGATTTATATTTTACTTGCCTGGCTGAGATTCGAACTTCGAACCCAGCGGCATATCGAGTAATAGCCCGCACCGCTACCCACTCGATTCTAGGTGACAATGAGTAAGCGCTAATCTGTCAGAAAAGTAAGCGGTGAATAGTAAGCTGAGTTGTAGCTAACCGCCGGCAATTTTTACCGAAGATGGTGCAAATAGCCCAAACGACTACTTAAAAGTGGTTATTCAAGCAATATAATTTATATATTATATATGTAAATGAAAAACACTTGGAATTGTATTTTTGCTTTTTCATTAACCGATTAGCGTTTGCCGCGTTTGTGAGTTTCAATCGAAGACTAAAACCTAAAATTAAATTCTACTCTGAACGAAGTCTCCTGCACCTTCCTATGTTAAACATTTCTGCCTTCATTGAATAAACACCGGCTATCGCGCCAGGTAGCCCTGTAGACGCTTACGTTGACAACTTTTCAGCAAGCGCACCACCTGTGGTCAGCGTGAGAATGTAAACTAACTGTAACTTTTTAGTAAACGCAGCGAGCCAACTGTGGTCAGCGTGAAAATGTTATTCGCTGACTCAGGCCACGCGCGGACATTTGTCAGTTATGGGAGCTGATTGTGGTAACTTATATGCTCAAAAATTTCCCTTTTAAGTCTCGTCCACTATCCGGTGAAAGTTCTTAGACCCTCGCTGGGAAGGAGTCATGAATCTCTCAGAATTGTTCTTTGACGAAAAACATAGCGTTTAAATTTGGAAGTTCTAAAAGCTAATTTTAGCTCTTTCCCGGCTTATACTTCTTGCAAGCGAATTGTCGCATTCAGCTTTAGGTTGGTAATATTGTGATGATCTGGCGCAAAAATATAAATAATTTTTTAAAACTAATACCAACTTCATCATCGTCCCGTTCAGAGGCCTAAAAGTCAGTGCGTTCAGCATTTTCACTCGGTCATTCTGCCTAGTTCTGGAAAAGAAAGTCAACAACGAAAAGGTCGTACCCATACTATTTTTCGATTACAAGACTGCCATTTCACACCATGTACCTTCGACTAACTCTGAGTGCGTCAACTTGACAGTATCGTCTCGCAAGCTTAGCTTATACGAGTGTGAGTGCTAAACTAACAGCAAAGACGAATGTATTGGGCATTGGCTAGAATAGGCAGACTGATTGCTGGACGTAGGTTCCATTTGAGTGAATAAAGAAAGAAAGTCGAAAAAAGATGGACGTAAAAAATGATAACAAAAACGAGCGCTGCACTCAGCCGCGGTAAATGGCCAAAAGTGGAAATCAAGTCAAGCGCCAACAGTCAAGCAGCTAACAAGGCAGGACACAAAGTCTACGATGCCACCTTCCAAACACCACATAAAAAAAAACAAAGTGTGGCGTCCATAGAGGTGACTGCCAAACAAGACAAATGAATGCAGGGTACGATTTACAGGAAAGAAAAACATTGACGCAGTCGGTAGGTGTGAAGCGAAAACACAGAGCAGATAATAAAAAAAAAACTCGAAAGCGAGCTAGTCTAGCTACCCAGCTACCCAGGGTATATGCCATTTCGGAAGAGGAAATGAATTGAGAGGACATGTATAGCGCGGCGGTAGACTAAAAAACAGTTTTGCATACAAATCGAAAGCAAAAAAAGAGAAAACTAACTTCAAAGCAGGTGACCAACCTGTCACGAATCGACTCAAGTGACAGTCAGAGACAAAGTGTCGCATACATATGAATGTATGCAATGAAAGCGTACAATTTTTTTCGGCGTGTAACTGTACATATTTATGTATGTATGTACATTTGTAAGAACATATAGAGTACGTAGGCAGCCATATCGCGTTAGTAGCTGCTATCAGATCGTATGGAATTTTAATTGAATTTGCCGCTTCCCTAACGTGTAGTTCAAAAGGATAGATGAAAAAATGCAGTAAGACAATTTGCAAACGGTAGGCGGGGTTATAAAAAAAATCAACGAAGGAGAGGAAAATGGCAATAAAAACGAATGGCATAATAAAAGAAAGAAAGAAGCAGCATTGTTTTAAGAGGCACAAAGCACAGTAATACGAATAAAATGACCCAAAATTTTGCGCAAAAAGTGCACCTCTAAAGGTAGCTGGTAAGAGCTCATCAGTTTTTTACTTGCTGACGGAAAAGAAGGAAAAGTGTGAGCTGCCTTAGAAAATATTGACTTTTTCCACATCTTATGTTTGAAGTTTTTACAAGCAACTAAGTGCTTTCTGGTTTGCATATCTAGAACAGTGCATGAACACCCAAAGAAGTGATAGTACCTATTACCGAATGTAATTCGAAATATAATGTAAAGGAACAACGAATCTAACGATACTCTTCCGATATCAATTTCTTTAGAAATTTACATCGTTCAAAAATTTATTGGCGCTTCGCAAAAATCGGATGATAATTATTATTGGTGATCGGAATTTCAAATTAACTTAATGTCAAATTTGGAGCTACAATTGAATCTGCAAAAAAACCTATTACAGAACAGCGTCCCAATGTGTTATAAAAAATGCTTTCTAATACCATTAATATCCATACAAGGATAATTTATGAGGGATTGAGTCCTGTCCTGCCACCACCTCAGGACTTAATAGGAATCACTTAGTTGCTCTGCTAGTATTAGTCGGGAATAATACCCATGTACAAACATCAACCAGTTTATTTCATTTTAATTACTTTGTTGAGTTGAGGAGTAGAGTAGCCATTCGAAAGACTAACGGGAACATCTTCAACAAAACCCACAACTTCGACGGAATCCTAGAGTAATATTATTCGAGTTTTCTTAAGGAGTTATATGAAAATATCAAAAAGGGCATAATGGAGTAAAATGCCGTGTTATACATAAGGTGATTGTATAATAAAAACTCCGGCTTTAGCGAGTACTCTACTTAACTCAAGTAACTGTATTAAAGAATAACGAAGACAATAAGACAGGTAGAAAAAACAGTTCAGTGATTTCCCTAAATGGTTATTAAATATTTGTCTTGATTTATAATTAGGATGTCCTTATATTATCTTCCTTATTCATTCGTATGTTATTTCAGTAGTCTATCTAACTAACTCTCTGCTATTTACTCACTTCTCATTTACCCTTAACAAGCAGCTCATTGACAGTCAGACAATGCACTCTCGCAGCTGCCACATCCAACAGTCTATAGTAAATATTTGAAACGTTCATATTCACAAGTAATTAAGTCATTATGCGCACCAGAAACGCATATACATATGTAAGCACATATGTGCACTAACTCATTTCCATAATGAATTAAACGAGCTTAAACTAATCGACCCATGCGCGAGCAAATATGTGCGATGGCAAATACTACATAAATGGCTTTGCGGAAGCGCATGGTTCTGTTAAAAGCGTAAGTATGTATGTACTTTTGAATTCATTTGTCACACAGACTGATGAAAAACGATTTCAATTTGAATAATAAGAGCTTCACATATGCTTAAGTCTACTCAGATTGATTTTTAAAATACAAAGTTTTGTAGCCAGAAGAAAGAGGATTAGATAAAGTAATAAAAAGCTCTGTCTGAGAAAGAAGTGGCACGCGAAAAGGACGTTTTTTTAGACATGTAGTTTTTATTAGCTTTATTATAAAGATAAGAGTTTGCCATTTTGTTTTAAACATGATTTCGGGCAAGTGACCGCCGCGGCTGGCTTGAATAAATTCCAGCCGGGTGACCCAATTTTCGACCACTTTTTGCAGCAATTGGGGCCGTATATCCGCAATAACGCGCGGGTTATTATCCTTCAAGACGTCAATCGTCTTGGGCTTATCTGCGTAGACAAGTGACTTCAGATAACTTCACAAAAAAGGTCGTCCACATCAACAATGGCTTGTGGATTATCATCACTAAAAATGCGACGATTTTGTTAATTAACGTACCCATTTAACCAAAAGTGAGCTTCATCGCTGAACAAAATTTTCTGGTGGAAATCGGTGGCCATCTCGTTTTGGGTCCATTTGCAAACGTTATTCGGGAGTAAGACTGTTCATTATTAAATGAAACTGAAGGTAAATCAAGTAACAGCTATCAAAAATACCAACTCCGAAAAAAGTATTGCCTCATTGAAAACCAAACGTCTAAAAAAAGCACCCGTTACTACCAACTGTGGTATATTTTCAAAATATTTTCAGTTCTGCCGACAGAGCATTTAATGAGCGGGATGAACGTTAATGGGTTGAACGTATTTGACGGTTTGGTTTAGAAATTCAATGTGTGGCTCTGGAACCTGCCCCTCAGACCGCAATATATAGTCGAGTGTTTGGTTATCGGGTACCTAGTCCATTTCGACAGCCTAAGTATTTTCATATTTGCGAATATTATTCCATTTTCTTTTTCGTAATATTTCAAGAGACGTGTAAGTATGAGCACTATATTTTAAATAACTTCTTTGTTTGACCACTAGGATATACAAGAACAGCTCATTTCGATACAACGAGGACGTTTTTTGATGTT
Organism: Philophylla caesio; assembly: GCA_963971545.1. Taxonomy (NCBI): domain Eukaryota; kingdom Metazoa; phylum Arthropoda; class Insecta; order Diptera; family Tephritidae; genus Philophylla; species Philophylla caesio. Next base: position 15,376,367 of record OZ020609.1, read on the forward strand.
TTCGGCAATATTCCTATAAAAATATGTACCTTATTTACTAAGAACCTAAAATGTCAGTTACTTAGAATGCTTAAGCTGAAAAGCTAAATTTTTTTTGGCAACAATTTCAAAGCGAATGAAACATTTAAATTTTTGCCACAACTACTAACACACCAACTAACATTACTAGTGGTACTAGGTAAGTACTATCAAGATCATAGTCGTACACAAAACACTGAGCAGAAGCAACAAATGACATTTGCAACAAAGCGTGCAGCTGATAGAGCAGCTAAATGCTCCAGGGGGCGACCCAATGTTGCACCAAAGCGCAACTCCGGCAACTGACAGACAGACAGTGCCTTTGTTGGTTGGTGTGCCAGAGCAAATCTCACTAGTGCCCAGTGGCGGCAGTGCATGAATATGTTGCAACTGAGGCACAAAGTGGACATTCAATATTAAACTGCTGTGGAATAGCGGATTCTATATACGACCGGCTACAAAGATCTCAACAGCGATGAAGATGCAGGAAACAACGAAGCCGCAACAGAGCAATTCAACAACGCTTATCAAACCAACCCCTTTGGCAGCCACCAAAAACGGGGAAAATGAACGCACATACAAAGAAAAAGAACGTAAAATTAAATTCGTTGAGCAGCTCATTGTCATTGTTTTAAGTTGGTAAGCAGCGGAGCGGCAAATGTATAAATATAGTAAGTATAAAGTTAAAACAAATAGTATGTAAAATAAAAAGAGCCACTTGTTATTTTGTACTTTGGCTTCTCCAGCTTCATATGATAGCATGACTTAAGGCATTAAGAGAAATACACAGTTTAGAATAGAAACAGTATTTACATATGTATGCATATTCAGTATTTATTTGGGCAGGTAATGCAAATAACAATGCATACGAGTATTACTGAATGGATACAGGCAGCATCTGTGCTCATTGTGGTTTTAAATGCAATTGCCGTTGACAACACATATGTATGTATATATAAGAAAATAGAATAGAACGAGTAAATACAAAAAAAACATTAAAAATTAAATATTTTGAAAAAAAAATGTGTTTAGCGGTAGAATATAAAATTTCTTTGAACTTTGAATTTTTTCTTAAAACCCGGATTTCCATGCGTTTGCTATTAAAAACCTAACCTTAAAGAGTTAGCTTGACTTATATTTGATTAAAAATAACAGCGTTGGACAGCAAAGCTACCAAAGGAGGAAGCAAACAATACCGAAGCATCGGCAGTATTTGATTAAAAATATGAAGTATCGATCTTTTTTTTCTGAAGTACCCCGCACTAGACATGAACTCGGTGTCGATTCATATTCCTCAATACTAAACTTGTACTCTGTATAGATCCAAAATACTTGCTTACTTACTTACTTAATTGGCGCATCAACAGCGATTTTGGCCGAGGTCAACAAAGCACGCCAGCTGTCCCTATCTCGTGCAAACTGGCGCCAGTTGGAAATCCCAAGTATAGCCAAATCTTTTTCCACTTGGTCTTTCCAACGCAGAGGAGGTCTTCCTTTTCCTCTGCTACCACCAGCGGGTACCGCGTCAATAACCTTCAGGGCTGGAGCTATTTCATCCATTCGAACGACGTGACCAAGCCAGCGGAGCCGCTGATTCTTAATCCGCTGCACTATATCTACGTCATTGTACAGCTCGTACAGGTCATCGTTCCATCGTACGCGGTATTCGCCGTCGCAAAGACGGAAAGGTCCATAACTCTTTATCTCGAACACTCCAAGATCCCTCTCATCTGGAGTTGTCTGCGACATACAATAGGGCGAGCATGATGAGAGACTTTAGAGTATGGTTTTTGTCCGTCGAGAGAGGACTTTACTGTGCAATTGCCTACTCAGTCCGAAGTAGCACTTGGTTCCTAGGTAAACGAAGTCCTCTACTTTTTCAAAGTTATAACTGTCAACAGTGATATAAGATCACAGTCGTGAATGTGCTGTGGACATCAGTCACCAGGTCGCCAATGTCATTCTTACAGAAATTCGCCCAGGCCTTGAAACCTTGTGTTAGCCGCCGTACTTTCTGAAAAAATTTTCGGGCGCTTTTCCTGTCGGCCAGCATCTCTAGCTCTTCGCACTCACGTATTTCGGCCTCTCTCTTTTTCTCACGAAAAATGCGTCTTGCTTTCTTCTTCAACTCACGGTAACGCTCCCGCACAGCTCGCGTTGCGCCCGATCGCAGTGTAGCCCTGTAGGCAGCGTATCAACTTGCTTATCAGTTCTTTTACTTAGTGTCCATCAAAATTATGTATTACAAAAATTAAATTTTTGTTCTCAAATGTGATTCAAATTTCCCCTATGAATATTAGAATGAATGCTGCACAGATTTTTTGACTAAACTCTGAAGGCCAGTTTTTCAGTGAACTCTGTTTATCGTTTAAACAAAGTTTAAACTCAGTATGCCGATTTTCAGTATACTATAAACGGCCGTTCACGCATGGTTAAACTTAGTTTAACTTATCAGCTCTTTGCTGACTACTTCGTTTTGGTTACAACAAATTTAAACTGAGAAACTTAGTTTAAATTAAAACTGAGTTTACCTAAACTTAGCACAAAATGAGTTTAAACCAGCACTGAAAAGCTGGCCCTAAGTCATTTGAATAACACCTTTTGGCACTAGAAGCTCATCACAGGCAGCCAGCATGAATGTAAGAAGGTTAGGAAGGTTCCTTTTACGAGTATTGTATAAAATGATTTTGCATAGGAGAATTGCATTTATGTGGCAAGGAGTCGGATCATTAAGCATAATATTAACCAATAAGCGTATCTTACGTCAACCAAGAACTGTCTCAACGAGATATGGTCATCCAGGCAGAAACAAGACTTAAAAATGTATTTATGTATTTATTTTGGGTTTAAAAGGTTCGGGATAATTTCCTAGTAGTTCAAATCAATTGCCCGAAAATTGTGAGCAAATAAACGTATATTTATTTAGAAAAAGCAGTAGATCACGAAGCCTGATGATTGATAATGCAAAAGCTAAAAGCTGGAGAGTATATACTTACCTCGGCGACGACAGCAACAACCCCCGGGAGTGGCAAATTATAACCACCTCACTGGTTTTAAAACATAACAGAGTCCTCTATGATAGCGCCTAAGCGGAAAGTCAACCGCCAGCTAGAATACCCAAGCAACGCCGCGACTTAATTAGCATAAGAGCCATATTCACATATGGAATAGTGTCACATGCAAAGTATATGTGGATGTAAATGGCAAACGCAGCTATGAGCTTCAGTGAAGCTCAGTCCTTCCTGTGAAGCACAATCTAAAAGCAAGCAAACAAACACCTGTTCAAAAAGCGCGCGAGGGCAGCCGTATTACACTTGACTCACTCATTCCTGGCGCACTTCAGATGCGCACGGCGCACTCACAAAATACACTTTTGCGTTGCAAAAACAAAAATTTTGCAGCCATGGGAATCGGTAACACTAATTTATAAACACATATGACTTCATATGAACATACATATGTACTTACATACATACATACTTATTATTTTGTGCGTTCGTTCACGATTGTAGTCGTACACTCTTGCTGAGGCTGCTCTTTTTTCAGCCAATGACGCTTTGTGCTTTTTACATATGCTTCAAAAAGCACATGAAAAAAGCGCGAGCAGAACGTTGTATGTACGTACAAAGAAAGATATGTATAAAAATATGTATACAACAGAGCACTGTTAGTCCCTTGAGATTTGAGCACTGCCTTTAGATGTGTTTCCGTGCTTTGCTAAGCCCGCACAGGGTTGCTTTGCTGTTTAACCTATGATAAAAGAGCAGCTGATGATGGAGAAAAACATGTGCTTATATTCATATCCCAAAGAAACCATACAATAAGCACAGTTGCAACATTTGAGTTACAATTTTTGCACTTAAACATCGTACATGTACGAGTATATATTTTGCATTTACCGCAATATAGTGACAGTAATGCATTATTTCGTTTAAAAAACGCCCAAAAGGTAAGGTTTCACAGTGACAAATGATGGCCCAGAGGGCAATACATAATTTGTTGTTGGTGAGATTTTTTTCGAGTGTGAACAAGGGGATTCGATACCAGAAAAAATTTAAGTAGACAAAAAAAATTTTTTAAGATTCAGAATGGTTGTGTAAATAAACTAGGTAAGTGAGAAGAAGTGTATTCTGATAAGAAATAGTTTGGAATAAATGAGGGAACTACACAACAGATGAGAAACGAAATAATTAATAAAAAAATAACCCCTATTTACCAATGACCCGGACTTTATAACTTTTAAAATAATAAATGTCATTATTTATCTTCCGGAATTAAATTAAGTAATTTCAAAATAAATTAAAGAGAGAAAATCTCTCTTTATCAATAGGAAAATCCAACTTATTTATTCTTATTGCATAACCAACTTACCGCTGTCCTCGAGATAATCCTTAAAATGAGTTGGTACTATATTTCTATCCGCTTTGTATGCTAGAAACAGTCATTTTTTTAAAAGAAATATCAACTATATATTGAAGTGGAAAAAATATGAGTTTAAGCTATTTTTGTTCTTTTAATAATTGAGATTATCTTTAAAGTCTCCGGTACAACTGGTCCAACAAAAGAGTTATATTGACATACATAAGAACTTACATTGTAATTTAAAAATATTATAGGCTTCCAAGAGAAGATATGAACCTGTGTCTGTTCTTATTTATGACACAATTAAAACTTTGAAAAAAATTATAGCAAATATGTAGAAATGAACATATGCTAAACAATGAACAAGACATAAGCCCCAGCGACAATGTAGAAGGTTTTCATACAGAAACTAAGAACTTTTTAATAAAGGTACTGAAAGCTAGTGAAATTTGTTTCGGTAAAAAGCTTTAACAACATGCCTGAGGTTATGCGCCGTTGTTTATGCTATACACATTTTTTGCAACTTTTTACCACCGTCATTTAAAGCTTTTCAAAGCTGGCCCGTATATGTCTGTATGTATGGGTATCAATTATATTTTGTGGCATAGAAGCTAAGCTGTCTAAAGAGAGTAAATATTTCCAAGGAAAAGCTGTGTATTATAAGTAGATGCTAAGCTCTTTTAGGGAAAGCCTGTACGATATAAATAAAGTGAAGCATTGTAAGCAAAAGTTCCTTTTCTTCAAGCACATGAAAAGTTTAAAATCTAAAGTTCAAGGATAGGCTTTTATGATAACGTAAAAGCTGCGGAATGTTTTTAAAAGTGTTATATTTGCTTCCTCAAACAGAAAAAAAATACCTTCATTAGTATAAAGGTAATTTCTTAACATAAGCAATTATGTTATGAAGTCTTGGAATGTTACGTTGCCGTTTAAACAAATAATGGCAGAATAAAAGTAAACTGCATCTGCATGATAATCTTACTTGTTTTTTTATTTTTAGGCACTTCTGTTATTTATTAATCAATTTTAGAGGAGTAAATTTTAAAACCACTCTATCGGTCATTCTATAAAATTAAAAGAATAAATTTATAATTAAAGAAGAAACACTTGACTTTTTTACAAAATGAAATAATATTTGGGTTTAAGCATAGAAAGAAATGCAAATTTTAAAAACATAGTTTTAGCAAGGTCTTTGTAGATAGGGTCAACAGGATGCGCAACTCCGAAGCCAGTGAAGACAATCACATAAAAAATTGGAAGGCATGATTTTTCTTAGCTTTTGTTTTACTACTAAAATGAAGAACCTGCTGTGTAGTCAGATAGAAATAGTAAAAGTCCTATAGAAACTCGAATTGCAGGAAAATAAAATTTAAACATAGCGATGTATTTTTTTGTTTTGCTCTTTTGTTCCTTTGGTTCTATTCTGGAAGTGCCAATCAATATATCGCAGATTTTTGTAAAAGTAAGGTGTAAAAAACACACAAGGCATTCAACAAAGTAAGGTATTGAATAACTTAAGAGGAATGCACAAAAAGAACGCAACATAAGAATTTCGAAAAAAAAACGCTCAAAATACGAAGCGAACGCACAATACAATGCAAATATTTTTAGAATCGCGCAACGCACAATGGACTAGAAAAGTTATCAGCGAAAATCTGATGTAGTTTTTTCGATTATTGCGTGACCCAGAAAAGTTAGTAGGAGAGGAAAAAGCATTACAGAAGTATAGCAAAAAGAAGAAAAGGTGCATGTTGTGGCAGCGGGCCAGTGAGGAAGACTATTCAAGCGAATGCCAAAAAAGGCCAAATAAATAGTTGAAAAAAAAATGAACAAACGAACGAAAAACCGAAGATAAAGTTTTTAATCATCAAACTACGACAAGAATACACATATACTATGTACATATTAGGGTGACAGTTAATTTCGAAAGTGATATTTTCTTTGGTCTCAGTATTTTTTTATGTGTAGTTTTATTTAAAAAAAATTCTAGTAAAATTTCAAGGTCGTAGGAAGAGGATTAGGGGGCGCGTCGGCCCCCCAAAGTTACACAAAATACGTTTTTTCACGCAAATTCTTACTTTGACTGCTTGTAACTTTCTCTGTGTTTTTTTTTTTTTAAACATTACTGGCGAAAGATGTTCATTAATATGTCTACAATAACATCTGTCAATAACATTTTTGTCTAATGTTAATATTTAATGAAAAAAACTTAAATATAGGAGAAAAAGTACGCCTCAATGTCGATTTATTATACTTAAATAAAACTACTTATGTATATGATTTCTCTTTTTATTAATATTGTTTAAAGCACTTGAGACAATGTCTTTTTATTACAGTCCGGAAACCGATGGCGGTAATCGCTAACAATTTTTAAAACAAATTGTTTTTGGCGTTCATTTTTGGTAAATAGTTTATTATACTCTTCCATCAATTTAACCCCCCTTTCGGCAGTGTCATTTGTAACATTTAATTTTTTCATCAGTTCAGCCGCTTTACAATAAGATTGGTCCTGCTCCCATTTGTCTGGGTTTAATTTAAAAAAAATCAGTATTTATTTGAAATCTTTCAAATAATGCTTTTGTTTCGGCAGAGACGAACTGTTCAATTCCGTCATGGAATATTTCAACGATTTCTCTATCATTTATTGTAGCTCGCTTTGTGTTTTGCTCTTGTTCAAAATCATTTTCCAAAGCCGCCACCATTTTTTGTTTTGAAAAAAGGGATACGTTGCTGTCAAAAAATGCAAGACCAACCGCCTCAGGGCTTAAATACCACAAGTGGTTCCTGAACTTTTTAAGAGCAACATAAGATATAGCAGCATAAATTTTTTTGAAGTTTTCAAGTTTTTGTAAAAATAAAAAATCTTGATATGGCGCTTTAATGGCCAAAGGAGCAGAAAACCACGTTTCGACATAGACTTCAGCAATAAAAACACAAATTTTACGAAGCCCATTTAATTCAGTTGCTGAAAGCTGGAACTCGTTACGGAATAAAAATATTTTTAGACAGTAAATCGCTTTTGCCATCCACCTTGCATGGTGAACAGCTCCTGGCGATCGAAACATTAGGCTGTTTGGATGTGTCTTTTCTGGTTTTTGACCCAGGAAGAGCAAAGTGAGTTCCAAGAATTCTTTATAGTTTTCCCTGGGTTGTTTTTCTTCCAAGATATTATTTACTGCACCGATAATGCGAACAGCAGACTCTTTCATGTACGTCTTGACAGTTGGATCGTTGATGCCATACTCATAGTTTTTAGCATCAATCTTATCCCAAGCATTTTTAAATTTCTCAAACATTTTAACGTTTGGACTTCCATAACAGCTTATTTTTTCTTCGAAAACGCATCTTAAAACAATCTCGTATATATGATGACGGCATGGTAACCATAAAAGTTGTCTTTGTAAATTATTTTCAATTAACGTACAGGTACCATTGAAACGCCCAGTATTGACCGCTGTTGTATCAAACACTAAAGCTTTGATGTGATTTTGCAGACCATATTCATAAATAGCATCGCATACAGCGGATGCCTGTTCTTTTCCAGTACCGGAATCAAATGCAGGTATTTCAAGAAGCTGTTCAACTTTACCGCTTGATATTATTATAGGCAACCTATCAACTTTATCATTTCCCGTCAGCGCCGGCAAAAGTTTACCATCCCAATGAAGGCAGATAGCGTCGAGCTCATTTAATTTTAATTTATTTTTTAATGCTGAAATTCTTTCTTCACGGATTTGTTCCCTTTCCTGGTGTACAGACGTTCGGTTTAAAATATAATCTTCAACATTATTACCCAGAGCTTCAACGACTGCGCTTATTAGATGAACCGCATGTCTGTCACTGATTTTACAGACATCGAGTGCGGCCGCCAGTTTTGGTGTTAGTATTTTATTTGTTCCCCTACATTTTTTGGCTGGAGGTTGACTACAACGTGGGTCACATTCCATATCTGGAAAACTGTTATCATTCTCTGAAGATTCAGATGACAGCAACTCTGCAGTTTCATCTAATAAAAACGACTTAATTTAAAGAAAATAAAAAATAAACAATAACATACAACGAACCAATTAATGCAATTTCACGATTATTCCGCTCCACTTGTTGTAATAAATTGTTGTTGCGTTCTTCAAGTCGGCACTCTCGGCGTACTTCTTCGTAATCGATACCATACATAAAGCCTGGGCGCCCCGTTTTTCGTTGACTTATCAAGATATCAATATCTTCTTGATTCGACATTATTTTTAATGCACTTGCATGCGCCACGTCAAAAAGCATATCCAATTTTTCTTTCCACGTGTTTACTTTGCTCTTATGGAAATTAGAAGTCTTCTTTGAATCTTTTTGAAAGCTTTGCCATTCTTTATACAATTTCTCTACATTTGTAATGCAGTGTTGTTTATCCTTGACCGGAATGCGGGCTTTTTCCCAGAACACGAATAGTTATTTTACAACTAAATCTGAACTTTCCCGTAAATTTTTTTTTACTACACGTAAATTGAAAAACCAAACTTTCAACACTTCTATATTGGAGGGTAGTTTACTTCCCGTTAATGAGTTGGTACAATAACCAATTAAATATATGCGTTCACGTAAATTTCTAGCAGACATTTTCGACTTTTCACATTCAAATATTCACTTCGAATGATTTTTTTGCAAATTTAATGCTATTAAAAAATGTTTGCGGCTGCTGCATATAACTGTAAAATAAGAATCTATTTTCCGAGAAACATTGGTGCTGATTTTTTGTCGGTAGCTTACGCAAGCATTGAGAATAATATTGTTGAGGTTGTAACGGGAATATTCTCGGTCAAAATTGTCAATATTATAGATCGCTTCAGCATACAGGCAAAAAAAATTTGAAGCAAACTTTTAAAGACAATTCTTACACTTGAAAACAAAAGTAAACAAAAAAAGTCTGAAGTTCGGACTAGCGAGGTCTTACTGTATATAATTGTTGAAGCTACTCTTACGTAAATCATAAGGAATTTTCTATATGAATCTTTAATTAAATAAATCTGAACAAAATCCAAAATTAGAATCATATAAGTAATTTTATTTAAGTATAATAAATCGACATTGAGGCGTACTTTTTCTCCTATATTTAAGTTTTTTTCATTAAATATTAACATTAGACAAAAATGTTATTGACAGATGTTATTGTAGACATATTAATGAACATCTTTCGCCAGTAATGTTAAAAAAAAAAAACACAGAGAAAGTTACAAGCAGTCAAAGTAAGAATTTGCGTGAAAAAACGTATTTTGTGTAACTTTGGGGGGCCGACGCGCCCCCTAATCCTCTTCCTACGACCTTGAAATTTTACTAGAATTTTTTTTAAATAAAACTACACACAAAAAAACACTGAGACCAAAACAATAAAGAAAAAAAAATACTCCATACATTTAATTGTCACCCTAGTACATATATATGTACATATTTTCTTCACCCACAACGTCCGATTCAAAGAATGTAGAACGTAAGTATTTTTGCTCGCGTTGTTGTTCCTTTTGTAAAACTAATTGAGTTGATGCCATTTTGTGAAAACTTTGACAAGGACATATGAATTTTATAGTTCATAAAAAAATATATTTAGAGAGTATTTTCGTAGCGTATGCAGGAAGCGCAGAATGCGCGCAGTAAACGACTGATGAAAAATGTTAAAGAAAAAAAGTTTCAGAGATGTAAGTACGTAAAAATGTGCAGTTTAGGTGCATATTTCTAAGGCATCAACATTAAGAAGTCTTTTGTCGACAAACGACGGCTATTCCGTTTCTAGGCAAGTAAAAGCTATGACATTATATTTTCAATCAAACTTGTTCGATCAGTTGAACATTTTTATTATTTTTAGTAGTAAAACACAGCTTACTCTCCTTGTCATGCGCTATGTCACGTAGAAACATAATTGGGCATTGGTGCCGATGATACGAGTAACAGTTAGTTTTTCTATTTCGGTTGAGCGGGAACTGCTACAAGCTTTGGCTAACAAACAAGGCTAACAAAATTATCTTTCATTAAAAGTACACTTTGGTGAAGATATCAGATCCCGCGAGACTTTGCGGTAGTTCTTACTTTTAGGTTTGTCGGAGCCTTGAAAGCAATCTGTTATAGCACGAGTGGGTTTGTACTTAGTACTTGACGGGATTCCTTTTGTTCCGTCTTAACTAACCATTTACTATAGAACGAAGATCCAAGCAAAAAATACTGGAAATTTTGAAGAACTCAAATCGAAACTTGGCTGATGTATGAGTATAGAGCCACAATCACAAAATGACACACAGCTAAACCACAACTTTTATTTAACTGCACTTTCCACTAATTTTTACTGCTTCTGCCATCTCTACTTAGTTAACTTTCTTTCTGCATCACTTCCCTGGCATTTTTCTTCATTACTCTACAGCATACCTACGTATGCATGTCACACATATGTAGATACAAAAACTTAACTCGAGTGACAGTTGGTGGCAGTGTCACATATTTATAAAGCAATTATCTATGGTAACTTCTGTTTTTCGTTTTGCTCTACAACGAGGAATGCGGCTGACCAAAGTAACGTTTGAGAGCAGGCAGAAGACATTTTTGTACACTAAGATATGATACAAATATATATCTACCGGATACGTATACATGTATCTATATGTAGAGAAAAGTGCAGAGTACTTCAATAAAATATGAAAACCTCCACACTCGGAAGCAATAACGAAACTTAGAGTACTTCAAAAGTTTTCGAAGCATATAAGTAGTCGAAAGAGTTTTCTATAGAAAACAGCAATAGGGGCAGCTGTAAAAGCGACTAATGGAGCCAGGGTAGAGGTTAGAAGTAGAATATGATATTTTTGCTTAAGTAAGGATACCGGTTGGCCAGGGTTATATAACACTTCTCTGTCTTCCAGATTTTTTTAAAAGCATTTGACTTAGTAAATCATGATCTACTTTGCAAAAAACTGAAATATTTTTTCGGGTTTTCGGATAACTCTGTCTTTTGTTTAGTATATTTGTCAATAATGTGTTTTCTGTGTGTAAGTATGTTAATGTTCATGCCTACGTTGACGACATTCAGTTGTCCAGTCGTGTTGGTCTTGTTGAAGATTTGTGTTATAAAATTAATAGTGATCTGTCTGAAATTTCGCATTGGGCCCGTCGTACCTGTCTTTGCCTCAATGCATCTAAGTCATATGTGTAAGATATTCAAAAACTATCAATTGGTAATAGTGACTTAATGTTTACTGACAAGAAAGAAATTTAGATTTTTTTGTGAATTCTATGTTGAGTGGTTCTGACCACATTAATAAAGTTATTGGCAATGTAGTTTGCGTAGATTAAGAATGTCAGCTTTATTTACACCAGTAGAGACAAGGACTCCGGAACTTGTCTACAGCCAACTTGATTATGTTTCGCCTTGTAGCGTGGAAGTAAAATGCGGTTTTAACTTACGAAGCGCATATTTTATTACTGTACAAAATTTATAAAAAGTTTGGTTAAGTTATATATAGCCGCTAAGTTGCGCCGAAAATCCAAAGAGCAACCAATAATAAAATTTTTTGTCTCCTCGACGATCTCCATTATTCTGAGCACTTATTCAGCGCATATAAACCGGCTGTTTTTGGTGGTTGCCACTGCTTTATAAATTAAATTCAGCACTTATTCAGCGCAGATAAGCCGGCTATTTTTAATGGTTTCCACTGCTTTTTTAATTAAATTCAGCACTTATACAGCGTAAGTAAGCCGGCTGATTTTGATGGTTGCCACAGGCTCATAAAATTGATACAGCCTTCAAAAATGTTACACGTTATATAAATTAGCAAGATATAGTAGGCATCAACGTCTAATGGTTCCAAGGTATACATACTTGTTCTCATCAAGGCTGTGAGGCTCTGGAATTCCATTCCAGAATCAGTCAAGGCTGCTAGGCTGCTTTTAAAAAGGTCTGTTAAGATAGCGTAACCACATTATGCAACCAAGCCTGAACCAAAGCCTGAAAAAAAACAAATATTCAGGAATATAGGGCTCATTTAGAGCTCTTCAAATAGCCTACAGACTTAAAAAAAAAATTGTTGGAAAAACTTGTGGTTACGCTGTCTTAACGTTAAGCTGGCGTATCCACAACTAAAAACTAACTAACTAACTTAGGGCTCTCAAAATAGTCAAAAGTTTTTTTGTAATGTTCTTAAATACCATTTTTATTTCTTTTAACTTTCCAAGTTGACGTCTCCACAACTAAAAACTAAATGAATATAATAATAAACAAATATGCAAGAATTAGGGACTCATTTAGAGCTCTCAAAATAGCCCACGGACTTAAAAAAATATTTTATGAAAATACTTGAGATAACGCTAGCTAAGCTGGCGAATCGACAACTAAAAACTAACTTAAGAAAAAAAAACATTTAGGGCTCTCAATTATTAAGTAAGTAGTCAGTAAAATAAGTAAATAGTAGCCTTTTGGTTTTTGGTTAAAGTCGTGTTCCTGTTTTGTATTCAGAATGTATTTGTACTTATTTTACTTATTTATGTTTATATTTAATGAATGAATTAGTCAAAAAATTGAAAACCTATTATTTTTAAGATTTTCATTTAAATTTGCGGTGACGTATGTTTACTACAAATAGAGAGACCAGAAATTTTGTAAACGTAAAGTTAGCTAAGCATCCGTGACATCAAGACGGTATACTATTGGTATTTTGCCGCTAATTAGTTGTGGAAAAATTAGTTTTTTCGCTTTTTTTGTTCTTAATTTTTTGGGGTGCTTTGCTAAGTTAATATGAAATTAGTTACGCACCCCCTAGAAAATGAGTAAAACCCAATATAAAAAGTTCAATACTAGTCCATATTTTGCCGCTAATTTGTTGCTCACTAGTTACGCTTAATGTGATTACGCTACCCCACAGATCAAGTTTAAACGGTGTAACAATAGAAATTTAATCCAAAATTATTTTAATTCTCTAACTTAAATGTGATTGCGATTTGAATGTTTTATTTACTCGATATATTTCTTCTAGTATGTGTTCATGTTCATTCTTACGTTCTCAAATCTGTTTCATACTTGTCTTCTAGTCTTAAACTTTATTATAAGTATATAGATTAAGACTTACGCCATCAATTATTTGACAGTTAGTTTTAATCTTATATTACGATATTCTAGAATTAAGTTTTTAAACTTAGTTACTGCTATCCTGCAGAGGTAAACTAAAAGACTTACAGGTATACATATACACCCGATTATCTTAAATAAATATTACAAAAATATATTACAAATCTTACAAAAATATGAGAAGCATAATCAAATAATTTTTAAAAATATCAAATTATAGGAAGGAAGGTATATACGATTTTATGCAACTGAAATAAATATTTCAAAGAAATTCGGACTCTTTTTAATGAATGTATGAACGATTTAAAAAAAAAATGACATATTTGTGCAAAGGCTACAAAGGGTTAATTACAAATAAACCTTTGTGGTTAGAAACGGTGAAACCCGAGAACATGCTCTGTATTTTCTAGTGTGGTTTTTCGGAAGAAATAAAACGCATATAATTTAATGCCATGGCCAAGAATTTAGCTTTATTATAAAGATAAGGGTTTGGCATTATGTTTCAAAAATTATTTCGGGCAAGTGACCGCCGCGCCTGGCTCGAATAAATTCCAGCCGAGAGGCTCAATTTTCGACCACTTTTTGCAGAAATTGGGGCCGTATATCAGCAATAACCCTTTATATTAACTTCCAAGGGGTCTTGAAATAGCAAACCGAACTGGGTATAAATCAAGTAACAGCTGGCAAAAAGACCAACTCCGAAAAAAGTATTGCCTCAGTGAAAACCACACGTCTAAAACAAACACTCTTTAAATTGGCCACATATTGGCCTCATGAGTTGACAATATTTACTAGTGCTTTCGCGTCATTTATGTAGATAAAAGACTGTTTGCACGATTTCTCAGTTGAAAGCAAAAAACCGTTTTTATACAATTTGTGTGGATATTGCGAGGAAGCTTTTTGACAAAATAGCTTTTGAAAGTCATATAACCTTTTATTTGAATATCTATTGAGGCCAGTTAAGCTCCAACATACATACATATATGTATGTATTAATTCACTTTATCACATTACAGACATTGCACTTCTTGACAGAGACATACGCATTTGCAGTACTAAAACCATTTTGTATTAATAATTTCAATGAAAGGCAGGTGGCATCCTTTTTTGCATGAATTCAATGAAATTATGTTAAAAAAGCATAAATAAAATTGTGAACTATAATCCGATTATTGAGGTCTGTTAAGACAGCGTAACCACATTAAGCAACCAAAGTCTAACGTATATCAAAATTAAGAGCTCATTTAATGCTCTAATTTTTTCCCAAAAAACTTGTGGTTACGCCAGCTTAACGTTAAGCTGGCGTATCCACATCTCCAAAACTAACTTATGAAAAAAAAACAAATATGCAGGAATTAAGTGCTCATTAAGTGCTCTCAAAATAGCCTACAGGATTTAAAAAAAAAAATTATTTATTGAAAAAACTTGTGGTTACGCTATCTTAACGTTAAGCTGGCGTATCCACAACTAAAAACTAACTGAAGAAAATAAAAAACAAATATGCAGGAATTAAGAGCTCATTTAGTGCTCTCAAAATAGTTAAAAGTTTTTTTTTTATGTTCTTGAAGCCCAATTTTTTTCTTTAAACTTTCCATTACGTTAAATTAACGTTAAGCTGACGGATCTACAACTTAAATTTTACCTCTAAATAAAAAATGACTATGCAGGAATTAAGAGCTCATTTAATGCTCTCAAAATAGCCTACCGACATTTTTCAAAAAAAAAAGTATTTTTTGTATATTATAGTATTATCTAAATAAAAAATGACTATGCAGGAATTAAGAGCTCATTTAATGCTCTCAAAATAGCCTACCGACATTTTTCAAAAAAAAGTATTTTTTGTATATTATAGTATTATAGCGTAATCACAAGTTTTTTCAAAAAATACTTTTTTCTGAAAAAAGTCTGTAGGCTATTTTGAGAGCATTAAATGAGCCCTTAATTCCTGCATAGTCATTTTTTATTTTTTTAAGATAATTTTTAGTTGTGGATACGCCAGCTTAACGTTAATATAGCTTAAGCACAAGTTTTTTCAAAAAATACTTCTTTTTTTTAAAAAGTCTGTAGGCTATTTTGAGAGCACTAAATGAGCCCTTAATTCCTGCATAGCCATTTTTTATTTTTTTAAGATAATTTTTAGTTGTGGATACGCCAGTTTAACGGTATTATAGCGTAATCACAAGTTTTTTCAAAAAATACTTCTTTTTTTTTTTAAAAGTCTGTAGGCTATTTTGAGAGCACTAAATGAGCCCTTAATTCCTGCATAGTCATTTTTTATTTTTTTAAGATAATTTTTAGTTGTGGATATGCCAGCTTAACGGTATTATAGCGTAATCACAAGATTTTTCAAAAAATACTTTTTTTTTTTAAAAAGTCTGTAGGCTATTTTGAGAGCATTAAATGAGCTCTTAATTCCTGCATAGTAATTTTTTATTTTTTTAAGATAATTTTTAGTTGTGGATACGCCAGCTTAACGGTATTATAGCGTAATCACAAGTATTTTCAAAAAATACTTTTTTTTTGAAAAAAGTCGGTAGGCTATTTTGAGAGCATTAAATGAGCCCTTAATTCCTGCATAGTAATTTTTTATTTTTTAAGATAATTTTTAGTTGTGGATACGCTAGCTTAACGTTAATATAGCTTAAGCACAAGTTTTTTCAAAAAATACTTTTTTTTGAAAAAAGTCGGTAGGCTATTTTGAGAGAATTAAATGAGCTCTTAATTCCTGCATAGTCATTTTTTATTTAGAGGTAAAATTTAAGTTGTAGATCAGTCAACTTAACGTTAATTTAACGTAATGGAAAGTTTAAAGAAAAAAATTGGGCTTCAAGAACATAAAAAAAAAAAACTTTTAACTATTTTGAGAGCACTAAATGAGCTCTTAAATTCCTGCATATTTGTTTTTTATTTTCTTCAGTTAGTTTTTAGTTATGGATACGCCAGCTTAACGTTAAGATAGCGTAACCACAAGTTTTTTCAATAAATAATTTTTTTTTTTAAATCCTGTAGGCTATTTTGAGAGCACTTAATGAGCACTTAATTCCTGCATATTTGTTTTTTTTCATAAGTTAGTTTTGGAGATGTGGATACGCCAGCTTAACGTTAAGCTGGCGTAACCACAAGTTTTTTGGGAAAAAATTAGAGCATTAAATTTAGGGTTGCGGCATTAAATGAGCTCTTAATTTTGATATACGTTAGACTTTGGTTGCTTAATGTGGTTACGCTATCTTAACAGACCTCGATTATTGATCTAGCTGCACCGAAAAAAAAAGAATGGGAACGTAACAGCGACTTTTGAGAAGCTGAGCCAATATAGTGAATAGAATAAAATAATATATTTATAAATTGGGTTAATAAAAAAAGAAGAAAAACTTATGAATTCGATTCTACCATGAAATGTTGCCTTTTCATTGCATTCTTTTTATTTTGCGTTCGATTCTAAAAAATATTTAAACCTCAGTGATGGTTCCGTGTTCCTTTCTTAAAAAATTGTCAAGCTTTGATTTCAGAGAACATTTTTGAACTGAATTGCTATCGGGAGACCCAAGTTAGAAAGCATTTTTGGGTGTGTTAATAAATCAATATTGCTTAGAGATCAACGGGTAGATAAGAATTTGTAAAAAGTATTCATTCTATGTCTCAACAATTTTTAGTCAAGTTCAGGTCTATCAATTTAAGTGTAAGTACTCCAACTGGTACCCAAAGAAAATCTTCGCACATGATCTATTTTCCGATAACTCAATATTGCTTTTTGCTGACTGCCCTAAAAAGTGGACTGTACTGAAAGATGATATTAAAAAATTTCTTCTGGTCAACTTAAATAGGACATTTGAAAGCGAATAATGTAGGAAAAGGATACTATCTTAAAATAGTATTCAAAGTTATTTTTGACTATACCCCTATTATGAATGGCGACTAGTAGCCACGTTTACTTAAACCGTTACTCGTTATATGTATAGCGATTGATCTCAGTGTACAGAAAATCGCAGGCAACATATTTGATTTTCTTTATACGACAAGTACATTTTGATTTAATAGGCAATTGAACTATAGTTGTTTATATTAATTTATTCGACTGCGAACTATTTAGTATTGGCAAACTCTACGAATTTAGTTGAACTTTTTTTCGGGCATCTAATTGTTTCTACATTTTTATTAAGTAAGTTTGGGAGTCACATTATAATTTAATGCATTAGAAGACAAGAAAATTTCATTAAAATCAAGCAAATTCAGTGATGTCACCGACACTAACAAAAACTGTAATATCATAAAATCAAATTCAGCAAAGTAGCGCAAACTTAAATACCAGAAATTAAAAATTAGTGTTACAAAAAAAGTTCGAAAGTGTACTTTTCTTAGGCGAGAAGTCAACTTCAAGACTTTACCATAATGTTGCCTTCGAAGCAGCAACGTTCAGCTAACCAATGAAAGCGATGGAGCTTTGCATTTCGTGAACGTGTCCAGGCATAAAATATTAATCGTAATTAAGTGCAGGTAATTTGTGTTAAAATAGTCGCCGTACATTATACGCTCAATTTCACTAACCAAGCCAAAACGTGCACGCAGTGGTCAGCCAGGTACGTGGAATCGAATCGCCAAAGCAAAAGCGTCAAAGGCATTGTCGTTACCGCGCGCCTTTTACCACAGGCTAATAGAGAGAATAGCAGTTACATTGTTAAGTGGAATGGAATAATGTTGTGCGTAAATTCGGTTAACATATTAAAGTTTTAAAAATATCGTCGTATTTTTTTTAATTCTCATTTACAAAATTTTTTAGAACTTTAAAAAAAGAAAAATAAAATGACATGACATGAAAATTAAGGGTCACTCATTTGTCAACATATATGTATGTATGTAGTACATGAAATGAATATTTCGTTTATGTAAGTGTAAACCATTAATAGAGAGAATAGCAGTTACATTGTTAAGTGGAATGGAATAATGTTGTGCGTAAATTCGGTTAACATATTAAATTTTTAAAAATATCGTCGTATTTTTTTTAATTCTCATTTACAAAATTTTTTAGAACTTTAAAAAAAGAAAAATAAAATGACATGACATGAAAATTAAGGGTCACTCATTTGTCAACATATATGTATGTATGTAGTACATGAAATGAATATTTCGTTTATGTAAGTGTAAACCATTATTCTTATTGAAAGATCATATCAATAATGCTTCCAGTTGTGTGATTTGGAAGGCAGACTGACAGTTAGTAGCAGAGAGCGAGGATTGTAAATGGACAAAACCCTCAGACGTGGGTCGACAACTTACAGTAAACCTATGACAAATATAAGGGTACGGTCGAAGCCAATTCTAGTGTTAACTTAAAGAATGAATGTCTTATAATGCTCTAACCCACAAAAAAAAAATAACAAAAGAACTGTTTAACCCAGGAACCGTTTCTTCAATGATTGACAAGTTGACAACATAGACCAAGATTAGAAGTTTACAAGCTTACAAATTTAGCAATAGTTTCGGTAGAAAGATATGAAATTGTCTTTCAATGATATGATTACTATAGTACAGAACTAATTGAGACCATTGCTGCGGCGATATCCATAAAACTGATGGAATTTTAAAAGAAAATAAAATAGCGGTCAGGTAGTTTCAGCCTGGGCCGAATCGCGGCATTCGTGATCGTAGAGCCGTGATTTTTCTAATTTCGAATCGATATTGATCGTATATCGAGTTTTGTGCGTGGAGTGCGAGGCAGGTTCTGCTAATACGAGGAATAAAATATAGTATTTGCAGCGATGGTCGAGTTGATAGCGGTGCGTGCTATAACTTGATATGCCGGTGAGTTCGAGGTTCGAATCTCAGTCAGGGCAAGCAAAATCTTAATAATAGAAAATTTTTTTTTAATAGCGGTCACCCTTCGGCAGCCAATGGCAAACCTCCGAGGGCATTTCTGCCATGAAAAAGCTTCTCATTAAATACATCTGCCGTTCGGAGTCGGCACAAAACTGTAGGTCCCTCCATTTGTGGTATAATATAAAGACGCACACCACAAATGGTAGGAGAAGCTCGGCCAAACACTGAGCTATATAGTGTACGCGCCAAAATTATATTATATATTATATATATTTGCAGCGATGAATGAACGATGCTTACACCAATAACATTAAACTATCTCCCAACGGCGACACTGTAAGAATAAACGGATATGACCATAACAGTGCACTTTAGGTATTTGATAAGTATAACTTCAAATTAAATAACGGTGTGTTTTTTCTTTGAATTCGTTATACACACCCGCTACAAGTTCGTACGGAAGACGATCACAAGGCTGTTAATGAAAGAAAAACCGAAATGCAAAAGTTATTTAGGAAAAAATTGGTTTTCAAGTTGACAAGCCAAAAACGGGCGGATTCGGCAGTAGTAATGATGGCAGCAATATTGCCCGTCGAACTTTTGCGCACCATGATTTATTCTATGAAATAACTAATATTGATATAAATCTGATATATTCTTTGAAAATCGTTCTTGTTTTGTTATGCTTCTTATCCCCACTGTATACCGAAACATTTCAAACTTTTTCCTTGGCTGCCAATGACCGCTACAGTACGAGTATACAAAGTGTTAATTCACTCAAAAAAAAATCGTTGAAGATACAATTTTTTCGACAGGCTGTTTCCGAGAAGAAGCTGTTGAGTTTCGCTACAAATTGTAAAAATTTGATTGTATACATCATACACGCAAAAACAGCCGCGAAAATAGTTTTTCGAATGTTTTTAATAGCGCATTGAACATGTCTGGACCACTTATGGTTGAAGAGACGAGTGGAACATTGAAGTCGGTAAGCAACTTCCACGAAAAGTTTTTAACATGTTGTGCACACTAGGAGAGGACTTGACCGAGAGTGCGGATGAATATGAAGATAATTCAGACACACAGTTAAGCTTCACTTACGAAAATTAAATTAATGAAATCAGTTTAATTAATGAAATGGAATATAAACGCAAACCGTATTTTTTTTTAATTTAATAAAATTACAAATGACAACCGTAGATTAACTTTTTTAATAAATGTCTTCCCTAACTTTCTACCAGCTAATTTTTCCATAGAATGAACATTTTTACTTAAAATCGATCCAGGAGACTAAGCGAATGACTAATTTGGGCTCGGTAGGCGATGTAAAAGCAGAACCCTTTCTCAGATCACAAGGAAACTCTTGACCCAGAGATAAACGGTTAAGAGGAAGACACAACAACTGCTCAATAATTTTATTTATACCGAAAGGCAACCAACTTACAGTTTTGAGCGTGAAAAAAAGCATGCCAGAAATAAAATCGGGTATCCGAGCTGGGAACTCGATTTATGTACAACACCAAAGCTTTGAAAAATACTTCAGTGAGCGAGTTAGAAATAATACGCATTAGCGACTAAAAATCCACATTTTCCACTCAGCTCTAAATTTGCAGTTGAAATTTAAATTTGATAAGTACAATGTTGCATTCGGTCAAACCAACAAAGCGTGAACAATAACTGCCGACCTAGCCACTAATTCAATCAACGCCAAAATTGATGGAAGGATAATTGTTGTACTATGTTGTAGAGTAGAGAAATGTCGCAATTCAGTTTCGACTCTGCAGCGGTGACATCTGTTGCATGACTGCCGACGGCCGCTGCTGTAACTGTTTTGCCTGCGCGCATAATGCATGTTGCTGCAATTCATTAATTTTTGTGTGGCATACGAGAAGTAAATTCATTAGCCATTCTGTGGGAGCAACAAAACTGCTCGTAGCTGGGCACAATTGGCACGCTGGCTGAACTGTATATATACGGAACAAACACACACACTCTCCAAATGGTTTGTGGCAAGTTGCAAGTGGCAAGTAGTGGCTTTACAATGCCAAGTAAACAATTTTTGCAACGTTTCACTTCATTTTCATTTTTGAAATTTCAATTTGCAATACGATTTATGAAGCGGTAATAGCGGTTAAGTGGTAGTGAGTACTCGCACCATGTCGACCGCGTAGCATCGAGGCGGGAACGTTTTGGGCGGCGTGGGTATGTATTTACTTATGAAAGCATTCATCAGTGGCATTTACGCATTAAACTAAAAGGAAATTATGTAAAAAATTACGCAAATATACAAACATGAGTGAGAATACAAAATAGGGAAAGACGTGAAAATTCATTTGAACTCACACACATATATACAAGCAAATGAGCCTTAAGTTACGCAAGCGACGAGCACGCAAATCAGGCGACGGATTACAAGCGCAGATCTGCATAAATTCGCTTACTAACACGCACAAAAGTACACACATTTAACCCTTCGAACATGCAAGCATTCGTTTGCTACTGTTTATATGTATGGATGTGCATGTTTGTAAAAGTCCTTGAGTGCGCATGCATGTGACACATTGCCGGCGGTTCGCTCTTTTATCCTCGGCCTGTAAGCTTACATTTTGAAATCTCGTGTACAATTCGCTTGTGGTCTATAGTGACTCAAGTAATTGACCGCATGTAGGTTAAGTAAGTATGTAAAATTTATTAAGCAGCGACAGTCAATTTGAAAAATATGAACGGTGTATGAGGAGGTGTGTACTGAAAAGGTTGGAGGGAGCAACAAACGATTTTCCTACTCATCATACCTTACCTGACCAAACTTAAATTATCCACACCTAAAACACAAGAGCCGCGAACCGTAATTTGTTTTACTTTACCTTAGCTTATTTCAACTCTCCAATTTTTCAGTATATCTCGACAACAGCGCTACCAAGTATCTCCATTTTTCGCAGGCCCTTTTTTCACCATACAATTGGCATACAATACATATAGGATACGATCGAAATCGAACTATAAATATGATATTTAGTAATAAACCAATTCCAGCGGCACCCATTGGGGTTTTCTCTCATTAACATTTTTCCTTGGGCAAAGACAAACACAACTAAAAAATGGTCTACTTAAATCGGACTATCCTCAACTTAGTTTTAATTACATAGAGAAGAGATAACTTCTACCTGTAATTGAACGGACACATTTATACAACGTTGGCTTAGTGTAAAAAGTTGCTTACTCCACTTTTAAAATAGCAATGGAGAATTTTAAATAATAACGAATTTTATGAGAGAATATAGAGAGATATTAAAACAGCGCTTAGCTACTCTCAAGTCAACGAAATGCTAAAAGATCTGTGTTATTTTAAGGTTCCCCAATTTTGGATATGCATACGTAAATAAGTTCTTTATCAAATTTCCAATAAACTTTGGTTAATTGTATACATTAAAGTAGCTTCAAACTTAACTTAATACAAAAGTTATAACAATTGCATAAACAAAATTTAATCGGATTTCAATCTCAGCAATTTACAGCCCTTTTAATTTTAGTAAAATAAAGCGCAGCTCTAATGCGTCTGAATAAAATAAACTATTTTAAAACTTGTGTTTTTTTGCATGCTCGAGGTCAGTTTTATATTAATAAAATAGCAAAAATAAATTTAAAATGGAATGGTCGCTAAAATCATTAGTATAATATATGTATATATACATATATTAGAACTGAATTGTCAAAAATTAACAGTTACTTATACCCACTTAAAGTAAGCACTTTTATTTACTAAAATAAAATGGACTACGAATAACGTTGAGTATGTTTATTATAAAGTTCGGAATTATAGTGTTTTTAATTAAATTATTATCAATTTTGGTATAAAACTTAAAATGTAAGTTTATGTAAGTACATACCATATGTATGACAATATATGCTTTTTGCTACAAAATAAACTGTATTTAAAGAATATAATAAAGGGAATAAGAAGTAACAAATAGTCACATTATTCTAATTAACCTATATTTAGAACCGGCTTTAACTTGACTTTGATTAAGCTACATTGATTTTATACTCCCCTTAAACTTTACGACCGCCCTTAGAAGCGTAAATATGTAAATAAGTACGTGTTCACACTTCATTTGCCGATTTTTAACAAAAATCCAAATTTTTGAATCAATACTTAAAATTTTACACATTTTATAAATTTTAGTAAAATAATGTTTTTGAAGTAACTTTAAGATCTCTTTGACTTTATAGATTTTTTTGAAATTATACTCCTTAAATAATTTGAAGTATTAGTAAATGAGCAGCGTCTTAAGCGTTTGTTCTCAGTGATGAGCAATCTTGCTTGGTTACAGTCTATGTGAAGAGCTTTTGGATGCTCGAAGTGCAATAACTATCTCATAATTAAGCCAGCCGCTCCATACCTCGAACGAATATCCTATAGACCTCGCGAGAATTGCAGAGGAGCAAATGTAGAAAGTAATCAATTACAAATGAAATGGTGAAAGCCACCTAAGAGCCTTGTTGTTTCGGCGTTTTAAGTCGGCTTTCATTTTTTTATGTGTATTTTGCACTTGCATTCAAACTTCAATTTATGCTTTTTCCTTCAGTTCTCGCATTTTTCCCAAACTCATTTAATTGAAAGAGCTATAAAACTGCATACCTTTTTTGTTCAAGTTTTAAATAAAATATTCAATATTTTTTAAAAAATAACCGAATTGGTAAACAATTTTGTTGCAAATATGATACTTAATTCCTCGATATTTTTGTTAATTTATATATAATATTTTTTGATCCCTTAGTGATCACATATTTGAGTAATTGTGTGAGCGTATGTAGGGCTGTGTTCTGTTGTGCGTTCAAATCCGTTTCAACTGCGTGTTACTGTTACGCAGCACTCTGACACTTACAAACAAATCTATACAGCTTAAATACATACATATTATGGTGTCCGATTATGCGACTTCTTTGTAAATCCGGTTTTCGAAAATGCCGGTTCCTAAATTTGTAATCAAGAAAAAAGCGGTTATTGTTCTATGTAAGAAAAAAGCTACATCAATGCACATATAACTGAATGCAGTTATTTCTATGAAATAAATGTTTTTAAAATAAAACGCATTTTAATGCCCCAGTGGGCAGTGTCAACCTCTAATAGAGACAAAAGTCACAATTTTAGACCAGTTGGCAATAATTGGTCTCAAAATAAATCCTCTAATATCAAAAAAAAAGTGTCAAAATTGTGATCAGGTCTCAAAAAATTAAGACGAAGACGAAATATAACAACGTAAAATCGAGGAAAGACAATAATCTCTAAATCATAGACAGTGTCAAATTTTTATTGAATTTCGGCATATATGTTTTGAAGTCAATCTATTTTTTTCTTTACGTTTTATAAAACTTGATATTGAAAATGCTCATGTAAGGACGGAAAACCTTGAAAATTTGTACAACTACCCTAGCACATTTAGCGAGCTAGTAGGACTTATTTTCATATACAGTTTTTTCAGATTTTATTCTAAAATACATTTGTTGCGTTTTTTCTTATGGTCTTATCTAATTACCACTTTGTGGTTGGCGTTTCAATAAAAATATAATGGACGTAAAATAAGTCTATGGCTGTCGTATTTCATTTATTTATCAAAGGCTGCATCTTTACAATTAAAAAAAAAACCGGATTTATAAATTAAAAAAAAACCGATTTTTTCGATATTCGAAAAATCAAGATTTCAAAAAAACCGTGCAGAAGTATATAAAAATACCGGGGAAAAACGTTTGAAAAAACCTAGTCAATCACCCTAATATGTTACTGACATAACATACAACATACGTACGACTTTACATAAGCACAATTGCAATTGTGGTTTTTGGCAGTCGCTGTTGCAAAGGCAAAGCAAACAACAATAACAACTACGATGATTTAATGAGTCCAGCAACAGCAACGCTTATGCAAGCAACGTTTTTGGAGGCATAGAACGCGCTTAGGTGGCGGCCGTAGGGATATGCCAGTAGGAATCGAGTAAATGGCAAGAGCTTGGAAGAATTACTAAGAAGAAGCCTTTCATCATACCTCTGGTACCATAAACAAAATTTTTGCGTTCCATTATTGAGTCTTATGTTCTGTTTACAAAATTGGTATATAAATACATATCGTCAACCAATTTCATGGAATGAACTCAATTTTCGCCTATGTGTAATACTTGTAGTACGTTATCGAAAATGGACAATCGAACTTTGTAGACGTTTCGTCTGTACTATGTGACTTTCCTCTCTTCCGCCTCTGCGTTTGCGGGCCTTTTCTACTTTAAAAGATAAAAGTAAGCTGCGTATGTACAACAATGGTGGAAATCAATGGCATTAAGAGTCACTACTAAAACCGCTTAATATGACTGCAAGTTTGGGAGTTGGCTTGAAATGACTAAACAGAGAACGAATTCGTGAAATTGAACTCTTTACGCACAAACTTAATCGTATCAAAATACCATATTTACTTTGAAATCAAGTCCACATCTACATATATGTATCCAAGAATCCGCCACAGAGACTATTTCGTAGAAATCACATTCCTTTGAATTCTTCTGGGCTCCATAATGTACCCGTCTCCATCAAGTAATACACCGTAATTTATCTTTAAACGCGTTTTCCCGAAAGCAGTGTTTTTTTTAGCTGCCGAGTAAGACTTATTATAAAAGTATTGGTCCGATTTCAAAAATTTTTGTTATTGTTT
Organism: Philophylla caesio; assembly: GCA_963971545.1. Taxonomy (NCBI): domain Eukaryota; kingdom Metazoa; phylum Arthropoda; class Insecta; order Diptera; family Tephritidae; genus Philophylla; species Philophylla caesio. The sequence continues at coordinate 15,402,346 of OZ020609.1, forward strand.
ATGTTTTCCCGGGTACGATTTGCAAAATTTTATTTTGTTCTATGTTTACAGTCTCAAATATGGCAAAATCTTACATAAAAATTGAAAATTTTCAGAAATTGTTGCATAAATTTGACAATTTGCAAAATAAAAAAATACTTTCACGGTAAAGCATAGCCAATGTAACTGTGAATATAAAGAATATTTAATTTCTGATTAGATTACCCAACTGACCAGAATTTTACTTAAGCGGGGCCCATGCAGTTTCAACATTAATTTAGTCAATGACGTTTCAAGGTCGACAATGTTTTTTTTTGGTACTCAATACAAAAATTTTAAAGTCAAAACATGTACCTTTAAAATAAAAATAAAAAATGCTTAAGTCCATTCAGTAGATCCTTCGCAATTTTTTTCCAAAAAACCGCTCGATTTCAGGCCTTTGGAGTAGAGGACCCCCTTTTAAAATTAAAATATCCATTAAAAAAGTAATATACCCCCTTAAATCAATCAATTTAGATTAGTTTCCAATTACTTATATATAAGCGAATATAAATCGTATTATAATTTATATGAATAAAATTAATAACACCTTTCATTTTAGTATTTTTGCTGCAAAATAAAACTATACTCTGTTTTAAAAATTGGCATATGTAAATTAATGCCACGTAATTAGGTGCTTCTCTTTTCACTGCTTGAACGCAAATACGGGGTGGAATAAATTTATTAAAATATTAAACATTCGCTAAAAAAAAAACTGTAGCACAGAATTAGCTCAGAAATTTCTTCAGGGTTTTATTTGATGATAAAAGAGCTTAGTGGGAGAAAGTTTTCTTAAATGTTTAATCAGATTAACAAGAATTTAAATTGTTAAAAAACCTGTATTCCGTGATAGGCACGGAATTAGGTACATTGTAAAAGAAAAATTTACATAATTCCGTGGATGAGAAATATAAATTTTTAGGTAATAAAATATATTCAGATGTATGTATATCCTAGCTTTTTCATATCCAAATATTCGTGTAAAATGTAATGTACAGTTGATATGCGTACAGCCTCAGCCACCTCGCGTACTTTCGTTTTCCGGTCATTAAATTTCATTCTGTGGATTTTATCGACGTTTTCTGGTGTAACGACCACTTTTGGGTTACCTGATCGTTTGGCGTCTCTTGTGCTGATACGATCACACCGGAACTCAGTAAACCACCTATTAACCATTGAAATTGATTGTGCAGTTTGTCCTTAATCAGCACACAAATTCCTCTTTTTCCAGTTTTGTTAAATTTCAAGAGGTTATCTGCTTTCAATGTATGTTAAGCATAAACTAAATGCCTCAGCTTGCTCAAAATTGGACAGTAGTATATTACTAAAGGGTGTATTTTTTTAGACATGTGGTTTCTAAAAAGAAATAAAACGCATACGTATACATAGTTTAATGCTTTGGCCAAGAATTTAGCTTTATTATAAAGATAAGGGTTTCCTATTACAGTTTTTTGTTGTTTTTTTACTCCGACAAGGTTGAAAGTTGATGTATTTTGGAACGATTTTCCGTCGATCCTTGTCAAATTTGGTTTTGAAACAAACCGGTTTCGGCGTTGTGCCATCTTCAGTGTTATTTTTCGTTCTGAGAACGAAAAATAACACTGAAGGTTTCCTATTACGTTTAAAAAATTATTTCGGACAAGTGACCGCCGGATGGCTCGAATAAATTCCAGCCGATAGGCCCAATTTTCGACTACTCTTTGCTTTGGTGCCGTATGTCAGCAATAACGCGCTGAATAATATCTTTCAAGGCGTCTTGAAATGGCAAACCAAACTGATTATAAATCAAGTAACATTTGTCAAAAGGACCAACTTATAAGGGACTCATATGGGCCCAATTTTCGGCCACTTCTTGCAGCAATTGGGGCCGTACGTCAGCAGTAATGCGCCGAATATTCTCTTTTAAGGCGTCTTGAAATGGCAAACCAAACTGAGTATAAATCAAATAACAGCGTTCAAAAAGACCAACTCCGAAAAAATGATTGCCTCATTGAAAACCACACGTCTAACAAAAACACCCTTTAGAAGGCAGTTAAGATATAAGATATGCTATTGAGTCTTTTGACAGTTTCAAATCGCCCGGTCCGGATGGCATCGCACTTGCGTCGCTCGCACTTGCTTATATACCACAATCTTGGAGGCTCGTAAATGTCGCCTTTATACCAAAGGTTGGCTAGGACGACTACGCTAGCCCCAGAAGCTACAGACCAATTAGCATGACATCATTCATGCTACGCATTTGTAGGGAGGCGCTGTCAACACATCCTCTGTCTTTGCATCAACATGCTTTTCAAAATCTGGTTGCCAGAGTTGGCGAGGTCGTCGATTGAAACAGTTCGCCCTGGGCATTTTTGTAGACATTGAAGGTGCTTTTGACAATGCCGCCTTCGATGGCATGTGCACTGCTGCTCTACGGCATGGGGTAGATCCTTCGCTGGTAAACTGGATTCGTTCAACGCTGGCAGCGGATTATCAGGATTCAGGCAGAAGGGGATCAATACCTAAAGTGCGGAGTAAATAAGGGTTGTCCTCAGGGCGGTGTGCTTTCCCCTTTGCTCTGGTGCTTGGTAATTGACTATCTTCTTGTCACTCTTGATGACTCGAATATCTACGCTCAGGCCTATTTGGACGATGTGGCATGTCTAGTCACGGGCCCATCTCTGTCGGCTGTTTGCAGGAAAGAGAAACTGTCGTGGAAATCGCACTTTGAGCACAAGAGCTCTAAATCATTGGCAGCCTTCTGGAAGTGTAAACGGGCCTTCGGCAAAAGGTGGGGTCTATCACCAAAGGGTATCCTCTGGATATATATACCTCTATTATCAGACCCATAATCAGCTATGCTTCAGGGGTATGCTGGAGCGGACTCTCAGTGAATAGCGTGGGAGATCTGCTTGCTAAACTTCAGAGAAAAATCGCCGTGAGCTGTACAAGGGCATTCTCTACAACACCTAGCGTTCCTTCTGACTCATTGCTGCACCTAACGTCACTTTGTATATTCATACGTGGGGAGGCCTTAAAGGTCACCTGCCGACTTAAAAAAAAAGGATGTTGGTATAAAACGTTGAGTTCCCTGAGGCTGAATGCTGGTTCAATGCCAACACTGAGCCTGCGTCTTACACGTTGTCGAATCTTTACTGATGGCTACAAAACTGACTCTGGGTCAGGATCTGGCGTTTTTATAGAAGAGAATGAGGATAAGCTTCACTTTTCTCTTGGGGAATATGCCTCGGTCTTCCAAACTAGTTTGTCAATGCAAGTCCCAACTGAACTATTTTGGTAAACATAATGAACTGGCTTTACTCTGGGTGCCTGGTGACTTGGGAGTACCTGGTAATGAGACATCTGACCATTTGGCCAGAATTTGCTCGGATCAGGTGTTCCTTGGCCCGCAGCCAGCTATAGCATTCCCACCTTCGGCCATCGATGCCACCATCAGAAACTGGGTGAATACTTCGCTCATCAATGGCTTGGAGGCATCGAAAGGTTGCAGATGGGCAATGTTGCCTTCAATCTCAGAAGGACTATCAAAACACTTGCTCTCGCTTAACAGGCGAGACTGCAGGCTCATCAATGGCTTGGAGGCATCGAGAGATTGCAGATGGGCAATGTTGCCTTCAATCTCAGAAGGACTATCAAAACACTTGCTCTCGCTTAACAGGCGAGACTGCAGGCAACTTGTTGGGCTGCTGACCGGCAACTTCACGTGGCATAGACACCTGACAATGATAGGCGTACATGACAACTCCGTATGCCCATTGAGGAGAAAGAGACGGCGGAACACTTTCTGTGCTTCTGCCCCGCCTTTGCAAGAACTAGGTATAAGGCATTTGGTCGCGACGTGTTGAGAGACTAACATCTGAGCTCTTTGACACCCCAAAATCTGCTAAGATTTATTCGTAAATCCAACAGATTTAAAACAGATTAAAAGTCTGTAGTCTGAGTGCTGTTTTCTGCACGCGTTGTTTCAAGTTTTTTCGCAGGCAATTAAGAAAGTTACTGACTTATCAAACTACCCTCCTATCATTTCACCGACATTTTTTTTAAAGAATTTTTTTTTAAGTAATTGCTTTCAATTCGCCATCAATAAAAAGGCAGAATTTCGCTGAGGAACTGTAATAAGTTAAAGAATTAAAATTTCATGACTAAATATCCACACATTCCCTTTAAAATAATAACATACGGTATGTATTAAATTAAAAACTCCTTGCCAGTAAATATACAGCATTTCCATCGCCCTTTAGAAATAAAAAAAGAGATATTACAAAAAACTTACCGTAATTTTCAGGCATACATAATTATATTTAACTGCTCTTTGATTTTATTTTATCCGCCTTGAATTTATTAAGATTGCTGTCCTTGGTGTTCACGAATTTTTCTTAATTAACAACAAACATAACAACGCGCGGCAGCACAAAATAATTGTTTCCCCTTTTTTGGTATTTTCCATTGTTAAGCGAAAATATTACAATTATTTTGGGTACATTTTGATTATAATTATCTCTTATTGTGGTATAATTTCACATTTAAACTTACACCAGCACAATTTTTCAAGGATAATGGCATGATTGTGTTGAATTGTATACGCTCACAAAAATATAGGCAGCAAAATAAATAGGAATTGTGTTCTAAGTGAAGGGTACGAAAATGGAAAAGTAATATTAAATTAATTGTGCAGATTTCAGAACTAATATTCATACTTTAAATATAAAAAATAACAAATGATGGTACAAAACTAAACTGCTATTATTTAAATGAAGAAAATTATGAGAGGAAATATTTAGAGGCTATGTTGAAAAAAAAATTAAGACACTGCTTTTGTAATAAGCTTGTGAAATTATAAAGTTTTAAATATTTGAAATCACTCTGTCTATGTACATAAGTGCAATTGAAATCGATAGCAAATTTATTCAGATTTGCATAATTGATAATTTGCGACTCAAACTTTATATAAAGGTATTACTGTTCGTTATAAAGGCATATATAAGAAATATATCTATTTCTTAATGAAACTTAAAGCAATATTTACCTGTGATCGCTGAGAATTTGTTTAATAAAAGGACGAAAAATTAGCAATTAATTTACCTGCAAGTAAAAAAAAATATTTATAATAAGTTATTTTTTGTTGTATATTACGCGCTGGCGAAAAAAATATTAAGAAGTAATTTTGGAAACATATAATAATAATAATAACTTGGTGTTTATACACTGCCTTTAAAAATTTATTTTTCAATTCAAGTACACTTTATTGGCTAACAAAACTACTTTTTAAACTTACTTAATTAAATTTATACAATAATTAAACATAGTTTCATAAAAACTTCAAACTTATGTATATAAAATATTAAAAAAAGTTTTGGAATATGCAATTTTTTAGGTCTGTTAAGATAGCGTAACCACATTAAGCAACCAAAGTCTAACGTATATCAAAATTAAGAGCTCATTTAATGCTAATTTAATGCCGCAACCCTAAATTTAATGCTCTAATTTTTTCCCAAAAAACTTGTGGTTACGCCAGCTTAACGTTAAGCTGGCGTATCCACATCTCCAAAACTAACTTATGAAAAAAAACAAATATGCAGGAATTAAGGGCTCATTAAGTGCTCTCAAAATAGCCTACAGGATTTACAAAAAAAAAATTATTTATTGAAAAAACTTGTGATTACGCTATATTAACGTTAAGCTGGCGTATCCACAACTAAAAATTATCTTAAAAAAATAAAAAATTACTATGCAGGAATTAAGGGCTCATTTAGTGCTCTCAAAATAGCCTACAGACTTTTTTCAGAAAAAAGTATTTTTTGAAAAAAACTTGTGGTTAAGCTATATTAACGTTAAGCTGGCGTATCCACAACTAAAAAGTATCTTAAAAAAATAAAAAATGACTATGCAGGAATTAAGGGCTCATTTAGTGCTCTCAAAATAGCCTACAGACTTTTTTCAGAAAAAAGTATTTTTTGAAAAAAACTTGTGGTTAAGCTATATTAACGTTAAGCTGGCGTATCCACAACTAAAAACTAACTGAAGAAAATAAAAAACAAATATGCAGGAATTAAGAGCTCATTTAGTGCTCTCAAAATAGTTAAAAGTTTTTTTCTTTTTATGTTCTTGAAGCCCAATTTTTTTCTTTAAACTTTCCATTACGTTAAATTAACGTTAAGCTGACGGATCTACAACTTAAAAATTACCTCTAAATAAAAAATGACTATGCAGGAATTAAGAGCTCATTTAATGCTCTCAAAATAGCCTATAGGATTTACAAAAAAAAAAATATTTATTGAAAAAACTTGTAATTACGCTATATTAACGTTAAGCTGGCGTATCCACAACTAAAAATTATCTTAAAAAAATAAAAAATGACTATGCAGGAATTAAGGGCTTATTTAGTGCTCTCAAAATAGCCTACAGCTAATCTTAACGTCAGTGGCCGTTTATACAGCGGTAGACTGAAAATCGAGATGCTTATCGAATCTACTAATAACTATTTGGCAATAAAACTGTTTTGGCAATGTTGACCAAGCTTAACCTAGTAAAACCAAGCCTTTTACAACTTGATCGTAAGCGTTTTCTTTCATTTGGCGACATTATCTAGCCTGCGGGGCCGCTGGATCTTCGTTTAGTGCACCATGTCGATGGCCTGCGGTATTAACTATTTCAAAGACGCAAAACATTATAATTTTTTCGAAGAATCTTTCTCTTGAACACTCCAAGGGCCGCTCATCCGTTGTTGTCATCTTATCTATACTTCTGCACCATAATAAGTAACTTATAAAAGTGTGGTTTTTTTTTCATTTACCTACTCAGGCCCAAGTTGTAAGAGTCAGCAGTTGTGTGGGTGCCCAGACGAAAATGCGCTGAATGCCACTCGCTTCGATCATTTGTCCAGTTTGGAAAATATCTTGCCGATGGTAGATTTACTAGGTCTGAAGCCATATTTATTACTTATGATCAGTTTATGGGCGTGAGTTTCATTCTTTTACACAATACGCTCTATATATCCCTTTAGACGATATTTTCGAACTGATTCCGCAAAAGTTAAAGGGTGTATCTTGTCGTGGATGACATAGAGTTCATAGTGGTGGCTCTTGTCGGAATTTAAGCTATGGTGAGACCTTAGAAAAATGTCCCACCACTATCAATGACCAGGATTTTTTATATACACTTCAACCAAGCTTTACAAGGACGTAGACAAGGGCTTTCAGCGGATTAAGAACCAGCGGCTCCGCTGGCTAGGACATGTTCTTCGAATGGATGAAATAGCCCTAAAGGTTTTCAACGCTGTACCAGCTGGTGGTGGCTGAGAAATAGAAGACCTCCTCTGCGTTGAAAATACTAAGTAGAACAAGACTTGAAAGAAAGCCCACAAATATCGCATAAAGCATCGTCCATGTTTTCGCGTTATATTAAAGGACGGACATGATGAGGGATTTGTAGAGCGAGATTTTCGTTCTTCGAGAAAGGACTCTGATTCTCAATTGCCTACCGAGTCGAAAGTAGCACCTATTGGTCCTTGACTATTTCAAAATTTTAACTACCAACAGTGACGTGGGTCACAATACGCGAGGTTTTTTTTTTGTTGCCTCAAGGTAATTTGTTTTAGACTTCTTTGCTTTCTTCTCTAGACTGGAAAATGCTGCACTGACGGCCCTGTTGTTAGGGACAACGATGTCAATATTATCCGCATACGCCAGCAGCATCGTACTTTTGTTAGACACACTATATTGTGTCTATGGCGATTTAGATTGGCAGCTTTTATTACGGTCGAAAGTGAGTCTCCTTGTCTAAAGCCTCGTTTGGTCTAGAAGGCCTCGGAGAGGTCTTTCCCAACTTGGACGGAGCTAAAAGGGCTCGACGCCACTCTACATAGTTTAGCAGGGATTCCAAATTTAGACATGGCGTCGTACAGGTAGTCATAAGACTACTTGAACATATAACTTTAATATATACTCATCCCAGTTTCATATGACTTATTGTCATATTCCCAAGCCCCAACATATAATTTTCAATAGATTTATAAAACAACTGAACGTCTACGCTCTTCGGACAAAACTTTGATGTAAAAAAACTGAAATTTAACTCGTATCATCCCAACCATAGTAAAACAACTTCAATTTTTATAAAAATCGGAGTAGGATATGTTTACAGATGTATAATGATACCTACATTTGAAAATAAAAAATACCTCATTTAGATTTCTAGTTTTGTAACCGTTCCAATAATGGAACACTAGGATAATACATGCATGTAAGATACCATTATATTCAATGGATTTCTCTAGGAAATAAAACAATTTTATGCACAATATATAACATTTATATTTTTTTATTATGTAATTATCAATATATAATATTTATTTATGAAATAAAATTGAACATTTGCTATGTAAGGCAACATTACATTTGATGCACTTCATAGTCGTATTTTTATGTCAATTAGATGTCCTTTACCATCCATCCTAATAGCATCAGGTACACGTTTTATCACTGCTAATGAAGATCTTGGAATTGATATGTTTGAAGTACTAGAAGCTGAATCTTTCATTAAAAAGTATGTACAAACAATATCTCTCGTGAACGACGACGTTTTACTTTGCATATGGGTTTTGAACCACTTTGAGTCGAGGCCACCGTGACAATGTTATTGTCATTATATCTAACAAGAGTGGTATTAGATAATATATCGGTACATTGGTGATGGGATCCTCTACTTGTTTTTTTCATTTCTTTCGGATTCTTGAGAGGCGCCTTCTCAGTTCGGTTAGCACGTATAGTGCCAGTGCCGACATGCCCCATTTTTTGCAACGCATCCAAAAGTTTCAACGATGTAAAAAAATTATCAAAATAGAAACTGTAAGTTCCCTGTGGTAGTTTTGATATTAGGTCCAGAACCACTGAGGCACCAACACCTAATTCGGGATGGGTATTTCCTGTACTAGCTCCCTGGTATAGCTCCCCATAAATCAAGTACCCAAGTCGTGTACATATTGACCAATTTTTATATCCAAATCTAATTGGCTTTCCATGTATATGCTGTTTTGTTCCGTGTTTCCCATAATAAGGAATCATCGATTCGTCGATGCTCAAATTTTTGTCTCCAGGGTAATACTTGACCCATCTTGCATTGAGCAGGTTCCATAGAGGGCGCACTTTTGCGAACTTATCATAAGGATCAAGATCGATTTCTCGACATAAGAGATGCCACTGTTGGAAAACTGCAGTCAACTTTTTGTTCCCAATACATTCTGTATCTCGATACACTGTTGTATCCTGACAATAACAAAATCGCAATAAAATGTTTGATATCTTTACTAAAATATAAAATATCATAATTACTTACCTTTTCCCGTTCGCCATAATTTTCACAAAAAACTTCCAAACAAAATATTTTTTTTTGGATACAAAAAGCCGCGCGAAATAAAATCACATTTATTTAACTGACAGCTAGGAATGTTAGTAATACCAACACAATAACATTAATTAAAATATGCGTTCAAGAATTCGTTTAAAAAATTTAGAAAGAAACCGTTCCGAAATTGGAACACTGGGATGATATGAGTTAAGACTCTTCAATCGCTCCCCTATACACTCAAGTAAAAAAACGTTCAAAGCTTCAAATGAATCTGCATTTGCTCGGTCTTTAACTCAATTAAGGCAATCAATTTGCTGGTATTTAAAACAACGTTATTTGCGTTGAATAATTACTGACTTAATGACATGGACAACGACGATTTCAATGTGTAAATAAATTGTTAAGATAATTTCCCAGCGAAATTGTGCAATTGCAATTGAAATGAAATGAAGGTTATTAAAAGAATTGTATCGGACAATTAAGAATATAATGAATGTGTCATGATAATGTAAGTTTCTTTTGCGTAATTACCAACAGCAACTAACGAGGTAGCAAAGTAAGTACATTGCGGACATATGTACATATGTGAGCATTTAATAAAACATCAAAAACATTAAGCAAATGGTATATACAATTAAAAATTGTATACAAATAAACGAAAAAATAAAACTTAATGGTTTATAAAGTCTGTACTTGCGATAAGCCCCTAAAAAGGGTTGAAACTGTTCCATTTTTTTCAGAGCCAAAACATAAAATCTCAACGCAATTAGGCATTGTGTTAGCGTGCGTAGTGGCGTGGATGCGATTCGCACGGAAGTCTAATGAGGAGATTTCATAATCTCCGTAATGGCAGCTTTGTATATATATTAATTCCGCTTTGAGTATTGTTCTTATTTCCCTATACTTTTCTACATAACCAATCGGCCTTAAATTGGCATCTCTAAAGGCAATAAGTGCTATCTTGATAATTGACATATTGCACTTATCAAGTAGTAGTGATCAGAGGTTTTATCTTGATAATCTTTGCCTACCATTAACTAACAGTTTGCTGATATTACAGCAAATTTGTATTTACAACTGAGAGTTCATTATGTCAACATGTTCAAAATACACGCGAAGTTTTGGTTTGTTTGTTTGAGATGGATCCAATATTTATGATTGTATACAGAGAAAATGCTTACTTGACGTCACTTATAAAATAATTTTATAATATAAACAACGACTATATAGTTTGCCCACACTTAACCAATTTATTCAACCGATATATTCCTCCACGCGATCTTCGACGTTGTAAGCTATTGATCGAGGATAGGCATTGAACGCAACCTTAAGGTTTATCTAGAATTTCAAAATAAAACACGAAACGCAAATTTTAAATATCCTATGATATGTTACAATGACATATAGACCTTGCCATTCGTTCAATTGCTCTTCTTGGCATCGAGATCTACAAGAACTGTGTGTAAGTATTACTCCACTCTACATTTCCTTCAAACCACTAGCGTGACAATCTCAAACCGTATCACTTTCTTTCAAATGCATTTTTTATTTAATAATATTTACCAAAGACAAATTGGCAATAATGCGCCGCCACTTAGTACTACTAAAAATGCAAAATTTAATGCAGGGTAAAATAACAGAGTAACAAATGGACAAAAGCTTTGAAAATAAAGGATTATGTTCATATCCTTTAGTGTTAGAATACGATATCGGCTGAGGATTGTTGCACAGCAAACTATGCATACAAAAGGCTTATCAGAAGAGCAAACCACTTGGGAATGGGTTAAGTACTTAACCCTCTAATGCCTTATTTTTTGATTGGCCTCAAAAAAATATGTTAGACTAATTTTGGGGTGCAGAAAACGAATCTGAAGTCCGTTTGTGAATATGAGCATTCGTTTTTTTGATACAGGTAAAACGTGTAGACCGCCTTGAGGCTGACCTGGGCATTTGCACGTCAAATGAAACAATATATACGAATGTTATTATGCGTGTAATTTATTGAGAGAATTCGTGCCTGTATACAATAAAAAATGAATTAAGGGTTGTGAAAATTAAAAAAACATTTGTTTGTTGCTGTGGTGCATAAATTAACTTTGCATTTCTCGCAAAAACACTGAGTTTCGGATTTGCAACCAGCCATTTTGCACATTTTTTTACCTGTTCTCTCCAAAACAGTACAGCAGTGGCCCATTTGGTCGTACCGAATATTATCGGTTGGGAGATACGCTCTTTTTGGCTTTGGAGGAGGAGTAGCAGATTTAGGTCGTCCACGTTTCCCTGGTGCTGGTTTGCTCAGTAAGCACAGTGTTTCTGCTACTTCTGTTCTAAAATCAGGTAGTGGACATTTGATTTGATTATGAGGCAGACGATGATATAGAATATAGGCATTGACCATAGCGACATCCAACAGGTGAAAAAAAACTCGATTTGTCCATTTTCTTGTTTTCATTGGAATTTTGTACCTTCCAATCAAACCATCAAGCAAGTCAACACCCCCCATATGTTTATTGTATTCTCGTATAATAGTAGGACAACTAATTTCAACATTTTGTTTCTTCTTCTTGTCCCAACGTGATACAGTCGATACTGAATTTTCAATATTGTTTGATAAAAAGTAGCCAATGCCAACGTAGGAAGAAACAAGACGTACAGTCTTTGTATCCCGCCACAAGACATTTACAAGGTCGACACCAAAGGCTGTTCCAACATACTCCTCTGAATACCCTCTCTCAACTTTTTTTGCATCAAGGACCGCATCAACCGACAATTTTATATTAGGGACTCTGTTTGGTCTAACAGTTCCCAAGCTATGTATACCGCGACTTTTCAAATAAACCACTAGGCCAAGAGATGTGTAAAAGTTATCAAAATAAACAATGTGATTTAGGTCATCTGAAATGCGTTTTGCTAGTCGGACTACAACATTCGAAGCTGCTCCGAGATCTGGACAATTATCAAAAATAACATTATCTCCTGCTCCAGAATAAATTTCGGATGAGTAGCAAAATCCCGACCAATCACACAAAGCAAACAGTTTTGTTCCCCATTTATCAGGCTTTGCTGGCATATATTGCCGCGTTGGGTTGCCTTGCATTTTGGTCGGGCACATCTGCTCATCAACACAAAGACGTTGTTGCATGGGTATGGTTAAAAATCTCTCGTTGAAATGTTTGATTAGAGGTCTGATTTTATACAAAACATCGTATCCAATTTCACCTCTTTTGCACAAGTTCGAATTGTCATTGAAATGTAGCTTGCTTCTAACTTCTTCAAATCTATTACGAGTCATAGCTTCTCTCACTGGAGCAAATGCATGTCTGCCCCAATAAGCGCGAACATTCGGATAACGATATACTGACATGAAAAATAAAATACCAATGAATGTGCGCAATTCCATTTCATCGGTTGTAAACGTGCTAGAAATATCCAGCTGCCGTGCGTACAAATTCATCTGAGTAGCCAAATTCTATAAAATAGAAGAAACAAAACAACGAGGATAATGAACAATGAAGATGAGAATAAGTTACCTTCAAGAAATCATCAGTAATAAAATAGGTTAGACAATCATACGGAGTTTTCAATGAATGAAACTGTGCTGGCAAACACTTCTCACCGCGAAAAACTATTTCATTTACATGAAGTTGGAAAGGTTTCTGTCTCCATATAATGCTTTTTAATTCTTTTGAATCATTTCTTATTTCACTGGAAATCCCAGTAAAAGTGCAAGATGTTGAACATGATGGACCGTCAGGTTCTTCTTCAAGATCAGTTTCTTTTTGTCGAGTTTTTGATTTATGACGTCTTATTGGTGGCAACACAGGTTCAGCAGACGTAGAAGGAAGACTTGGTTCAAATTCCGAAACGTTATATAAATTAATTGACAAATTGATAGCATTTGTCAGCACTTCCGTCGAATCGAGCAAACGATCAATTTCTCTTTCATCTGCGGGGCAAACAAAATCTGGATCATCAAACTCATCGCCGTCAAAATCCCCTTCACTTTCATCGGCACTGTTTTCATCATCCTCAACAATGTTCTCCAAAAAGCCAGCAATATCCTCATCTGTCATATTAGAGAGCTTCTTAGGGTTTCTCTTCTCCATTTTCACTTGTTTTTTGTAAACACTGTAATATAGCTTGCAAATATATTTTACTCCGTAAATGCCCAAGTCCGCCTGTAGACGGGTTTAGCAAAAAGCTCATTACAATCATACACAAGAATATTTTTTAGATATTTTAACGCACACTTCTAAAACATATAATCCATTATTTACCAATATTTTTTTCAACTTGATAGAAGCCTTCAAAACACCTTTTTTATGAAAACAAAAATCACACAACTTGCAAAAACATTAATTTTCGCGAAATGCACTCAATTTCAACTTTGATCAACTTTATCTGTCAAACCAATGAGAGTGTTGCCATCTGACTTGTACTAAGTTTTTAGACAATGCCCTAATTTATGCTTTAAATTAAAGATCATGTAAATATTACAGGAATTATATATTTAAAAGCAGTTTTCGTGAAGCCCGTCTTGAGGCAGGCATGGGCATTAGAGGGTTAAAGCATTTTGCGCACAACAAATATGTATAAGCTAAGGCATTGCTAAGCAAATGTATGCAGGCACGGAGAGAGAGATATGTGGCGTAAATTTAGCCAAATAGTTGCTGTTTTTTTTAAAATCGTTTGGCGAACATTAAAGCATGCAAGATAATGAAACTGACAGTAGCCGAAAAATAAGCGCGTACAAAGCGATTAGCCAGAAGGGTTGAGATGCACAATGGCGGCGACAAACGTGTAAATTTCGCGCTCAGTCGTCGCTCTGGTGACAGAGTCACATATGCCCTCTGTCTAGCTAAGTTTTAGATAAGGCAAATGCTGCGATAGAAATTAGCAAGGGCGTGCTATTACCATTCGCACAGTTGCTCCAACAAAATCATTTACGGGAGTACGATACTTATGTTATGTAAATGCAAGCATACACATATTTAGTAAACGGAGTTTTTGGTAGCGTTTTTGGATGTCCCAAATTGCAGCAGAAACTACCAAACACATTTTCAGCGCTCATTTTATGTAAACGTCCCACTTCTACATACAAATATGTATGTTCAATGGCATGTCTGTAATTCTGTCACTCCAAGGTTTTTTGCATATAATCAGGAAATTTTAATTTTCTGCTTGTTTGTACAAAATCGTTTGAGTGCATTTGTTGCTGCATATGTGTGCTTTGAACACATTAAAATATCTGCCGGTGATGTGAAAATTAAGTATGTTTGGCAAAATCTGGTTTTGAGAAACAAAAGTTGCTGCATATATATGTATAGTAATTATGAAAGATAATTGAATTATTTGTTTTTAGGCCTTTTTGGGGAAATTTAGATCTCTATGAGTCGCGTCAACGTCACGATAAACACAATAAAAAGTAGGTTCAAAGGTTTTCATTTATAAAATACAGCCAAAGAACATCAAGTGATGGCTCTTGCCCAGAGTGGGCAACTTACAGCTTAAGGGTTAGTTTTAGTATTTTAAAAAAATCGATGATGAAATCTTTCCGATATTGCAAAATTAATTCACAAGCTAAGTACTAAACATTTTACATCCATTTAAATAAGTACTAAAGAAAATGACTTTTACATTATTTACCTTTTATATTCATCTAATATTTTATTTCAAACTTTATTTAACAAAAGTACCAAGAGATAACTCTTGTGCAAACGTGTAATAAAAAAATGTTGAGTAATAATTTCATATCTTCAACAAAACTACACCCACACTATAAATGAAATGAATACATGTTAAGCTATTCCTAGTATATAGGAAAAGAGATAACTCGCTTAAGAGTGGAAATAAACTTGCACAAATGCAATAAGCTTGGTGCGAAATAGGGGACTCACCAACACATACACACACGTGTATTCATCACCCATGTATTTATTGATTGTTGCATACAAGTTTGAGCAATAGCTGGAAGTTGTTGAGTTTATAGTTCAACTGTGTATTGGTAAAACTACTACACCAAAAGGACTTTATGAACTGTGCCGGCGACAGGATATTGCGATTGCATACGCTAATCTGCACATAAAAGCTGCATAAAATAGTCATACATACATATATATTATCATCGTACATACACACATATATGTATGTCTGAAAGCTGGCAAGTCTCTTACATTGCGAGCGTTCGAGTATTTCTATGGCAAAGGAAGCAATTAAAGTCAAATGTAATCCTAATTGGAAAGGTTGTATTGTATAGATTACGTGCACTAAATGTTTGTTGTATGTAGAAGTGCTGTTGAATATTAGAGGTAGTGCTCACGCTTTCTTAAATATGATTTATTTCCATTTATGAGGTTATGGATGCGTAAATCGTCGACTATGATAGTTTAATAAGTCAGTAAGTAACACAAATGTTAAGCCAGTCTGAAATTGCAAATACGAGTATTTACTTATGTATGGATATGATTTTGTAAAGAAGTTTTAAAATTTAGTGGCCAGAGATGTACTTGTTTGCGATTTTTTATAAAAAAGTGCTTTGTGAAATTGTATTTTAATTACATAAGTATATATTAATAAACGTCTCTGTATGTGTGATCCTCTTCAGAGAAAGTAGAAAACCCGTTAGCTACCACTCCCTTACTCCTGCGAAAAAAAATCATTAAGCAGTGTTTTAAAATTTTTCGTTTTTATAAGCTCAAGAAATTTTGTAACTTGTACCTTACAAAATATATGTATGTGCGTCTAACATCTAAAAATCATTTGCCTTAGAGGAGCGGGATACTAAAAACCAGAAGGTATCGTTTCACAAGCTTTCGCGTGTGGCCTAAAATTTATTTCGCGATCTCCGTGAAAACTAAATTTGAATAGTAAGCAAAATCGGATTTTTTTCCATTGACGATAGAACTGTTTTCCTGCTTTCGTAAATTTAGAACAGAAAGTAGAGATAAATAAGGTTTCATAACTGAAAAAAATAATGCGATAAAAAAGCAACAAAAGATGAGTTTAAATCAAGAACTTTTGATCAGGGTATGAACTTGCCTCATTCTAGCTCCTCACTAGCACAACTGCTCGCTAAGCGTCACACGAAGTTGTTTGCAAACGAGCAATTTATAAGCACGAGCGCTCACCCCGAGTAGGCAAACGAGAAGAAAGCAGAGGATGAGAGAATTTATTTATTTGTTTTAATGATTTGCTTTACCTTATGGGACATATTAATTTTTATTTAAACATTAAATATAATCTTGATTTATATGCAGAGCTTCAAAACAGGAACTTATTAACTTATTGACTTGTTTCCAGGTTTCAAACAATGTACAAATTTACAAAAAGTTTTCATTCAAAGCTTTTTGATAATTTTTTTGCAAAACAGTATTCGTTCAATTGAAGACAATGCGCATTACTCTCAACGGTGGGATAAACGTCAAATCGAAATGTCAAGCAAAATGAAAATTGGAAGTTGATGTAGCTTTTGGCGCAGGGCGTTCAATTTCGGTTGCTAGCATACAAGTTGTATGAGCATGAGAAACTTTTGACTGAAAATTGTCGGAGTGCGTTTATATTAGGTTAGGCTGCGAGGCAGTCAATTTAGAATAACATAAGTTTGTACGATAATAATTTGCTTACCAAATTTTTAGTTAAATTAACGCTCAATCATGCCCTTCAAACCCATTGCTTCAAACCAAGGGTAATTTCAAACTTATTCTATTGAACATTAATAATTATGCAAGATGTATAGACATTTTTCTTAACCTTAATTATGCTATATGTATTAAAAACGCTCTACCTGTTATATGAAGGAATAAGTTTAACCAAAATACGATCAAGTCAAGAAGATTTTCAATGAATTATGACAAAAATTAAAACAAATATCATAATTTATAAAATTGATCACAGTTTTACTTGTAAGGAACTTATCACCAATCTCTCCTACTACGTAAACTTAAGAACCCAATTAGACATACATTTGTGTTGTCTTATGTTTAATGTACCGTTATATGTTTTGCGGCCGTTCGGTAGCAAATGGTATTTTAATTTTAACAAAGCGTCAAAATAAAGCGTGATCAATTCTGTGACTTGAGCTCGAAAGGTAAAGTCGTTTTGCTGTGACCACAAAGGGTTCACATAAATTTTTCAATAAATTAAATAACTTTAATAACAAAGGTATGAAGCACAATTAGTATACAATTTTCATTATTAAAGAGTTGATATCATCAATAGACATGGTAAACCACAACAAGACCATTAGCCGCGCGACAAATGAAGAAATTAAAAGATTACTTTGCAATGACCAAACCCATTCCGATATTTCCGCTAAATTGTAAGTATTCGTTGGAGTGGTGAGCAAAAACCTTCGTCAGTTTTCGAATTTACCAACAAAAAATAAGGAAGGCCGTGAAAAAATACTTAATCCTGACCAGGATCGGGACATTGTCCGTAGAATAAGACGTAGGAAACTCTAAATCCGTCGAACTTTGCGAAGTTCTGGGTTGGAAGAACGAGCAAAAATTAAAAACCCCTACTCACTGACCGACACAGGAAGCTACGATTGGCCTTCGCTAAAAAAAAAAACAAAATTGGAGCTCAAGCGTCAGGGAGCAAGTTAAATGGTCGGATGAGACCAAAATAATCGTTTTGGATCAGATGGTCGCGAGTGCGTCCGAAGAAGCAAAGGTGCAAAATTGCAACCACACCATGAAAGGCCTACGCTGCAGTTAGGAGGGGGCTGCATGACAACAAAGGGTGTTGGTTGGTTGGACGAATGACGGCGGAGTCTTACATTAACATTTTAGAAAATATTGTTGACCATTGTGGAGTACTTGGAAGTGAATGCTTCGAACATTTTGTTTTACCAGGACAATGACCCGAAGCATACAGCTAGGATCACTTTAAACTGGCTCTAACATAAGGAAATATCGACGCTTAACTGGCCAACCAACTCAACCCAATTGAACAGTTATCGGGAATATTAAAAAAATCGATGGATGGAGAAACCGGTACAATAACACAGTTACGGCCTTAAGCACCACAAGCGTAGAAATCTATTTCACCAGAACAATGTGAAAACCTGGTTAACAACATGCCTATAAAATGAAAGCTGTTATTGATGCACGTGGTGCAAACTGCGCAAAGCTACATATTTGCTGGAAGATTTCGGGAGCTGCGCAACCTCGTGCTCGTGAGAGAATTTATTAAGAGCTCTTAGGCGTATACTCTCGCGCAAATTAAATAGTCAAGTGGGTATCGGAAGAGCTTGAACAAATACGAGACAAATGGAAAATTGGGGATATCGAGGTAGAGAGAGCAAGAACAAGTTGGGGAGGGGAAAAGAAAGTGGCACGGAAATGAAGACAAGGATGAACAGCGAGACTGTAAATTAGAGACTCGAAAAGCAATCAAAGCAACAAGTTAGAAGTAAAAAGCAGCATTGAAAACGAATTAATAACTTTAAGCCGCATAAATATTTACGCACGCTTTAAATTTTTTAATATGACAGAATTTGCTGTACTTTGCGCGCACGAAGTGATTTCCTTTTACTAGTTAAAAATTTCAGAGCATGCTTAACACACCATAATTTTGTGGGTTAGACTTGTTAGAGCCAATTAACATTTTCCTCAAAGCATATTTTTTGTTAGTTGTTCCTTATTTTACAATATTTTTTTATTAAACGCCATAGAACATGTTCGTAGAATAAACTTGGGTGTCGTGACACATGCAACCTGCCACTTCACAAAATAGCACACATACGAGACTTACAGTTGCAGCAACACATAAAAATGCATACAAACAGGCATGCCACGAACCTGCCAACAATATGTCAAATACACGAATAACACCAGAAAGCTGGGGAGAATGTATGTAAGTGAAGTTTGACATCATGACACATGTATATATGTATAAGTATGTATATGCGAAGGTAATATGTATGTTTACGTTATATTGCAGGGAAATAAGAAAATGCACTTCATGTGACGAAGCTTGAAAAAATATATGAGTATGCAGACACAAGGTAGTGAAGTGGAGAAAAAAATTAGTGTGACAGCTGAGTGAAGTGGCGCGTTGTAAACGTCACACGCGATTAAAATGATGATGCAGGTGATTGCAGCAGTAGAGGTGATGAGCTAACAGAGCGACTGAGAGCAAGAGTGGGACACAGTGGGTGATGGTGAGAGTTACAAGGTAAAGAAAGCCCCAAAAGAATAGGGCTGATTTGTTTATTTACACAGCTGTTGGCCTGTGTGTAGCTATTTAGAGTATAAACAAATTTTCAACACTTGTCAGCACAACATAGAGAAGCTAGAAAGCAATAGCGGCAGATAAAGTAGAGGGCTGAGGGCGAACTTAACTATCGTGTTTAAGTGTGTTACTTTAAATATCATAAAAGAATAATTTAAGATTAATTTAATAACACAGCACAAAAAAGATTGCAAAAAGAGATAGGTTTAAAAACCGACGTATAATGCCTTTAAAAAAGCAATAGTGCGTTTTTTTTACCACTTACAGTTTTTTTATGTAAATTTCAAATTAAGCGCACAATTCTCACCAATCAGACAATGACAGAGGAAAGCAAGCGCCTTAAATGCTGTCATTCACAGTGCAGTGCCATTAAATTATTACTCAACATACATTTGCGCGGCTAGCACGTTCAATTCTTTGGTTATTTTTATTTATTATTATTTTTACAAAACATTCAGTGACAGCCGCGGCTTAAGTTATAAATGCATATTTAAAAACGACTGTCAGTCAGTTAAAACGACACTTTGTCATATTAAACTTTAACAAAATCATACACAGACACACATATACACACACAAACAATCAAACAGCGTGTTGCCTACTTATAAGCGCATAGCAGTCACTTTTAAACACCTCACACGTACGAGTACTAATTTATCATTGCTGCCTTATAAAAAAAATTAAAGCACTTTGTGAGTATGTAACTTTCCGGAAGCATATGCGCACTTTTGTTCTTGTACATACATACATAAGTGTACTTTTCAAACCTCGGTATTTATGTGAGGCTTGTTTTTAGGCGCTCTGCCATTAGCGTTGCAGAAAACGAAAAAAAAACTTTGGCAAATAGGGATGTTACAAACAACGGTGCCCAACAAACGGGCAAAAGAGAGAATACAAAGCCAGCAGCATCGCGCATACAAAAGACAAAGTTTCAACAACTTCATTTCATAAAAGCTCACAGCCAGATAAGAATTAAAAAAGCTGAAAAGCGAAAAATCTGTGGTATATGTATGTATGAAATTGTATACCTGTGAATATAGAGAAAATGAAAGGATCATAACGTTATTGTATGCATGTATATGTAGCATATCCAGAGGCGTTTGTGTGGGCGAATGTGTGCAAATGCATATACTTTTCACTCAGCAAAAATTCAGCGTTGCAAACAATTTATAAAGTTAGTTTGTCAGATACAAACGGCAGTGTAACACACACACTTACTCATATTTTTAAGTAGTGAAAGAAAGAAAAACGAGACAGTTGCTGTTATTAAAAAGACAAAAATAAATGTAAACGCAAATAAATGTATGTACATATGTATAACTCAAATTGAATTGATTATTATCAAAACCAAACCTTTCCCTAAGTTGTAACAAGTAACGAGTTGTAGCTTGCTTAATACAAGCATGTGCTCAGCGAAACACTTGATTTTATCAGACAATGCTTCACTAAAGATTAATATCTCAGGCCCTATAAGGAGACACACTTTAAAAATTCGTTAGTTTAGTTTTTGATATACATTCTCTCAGAACTAGTATCAAATGCCTCCAGTTTTTTAGTTTGCAATGTAGATATGTCCAAATTTAAAAAAAAATGCATTTAAGTCGTAATCAAGCACAGGCCAGAGCGATAGGTGAAAAATAATATCGTAGCCATGTTTATCAGGCGATATTAAGCACTTGTTTAAGAAACAACTTTAAGACATTTTGAGATCACTAGATAAATTAGGTAAAGATTCTAACACAGCGATAGGTTTTTAGATAAAGTTTAATATATGTACATGTAGCTTTGTGCAGTAAAAATAACTCAAAATAACAAATATTTCTTTAAATAAATGGTTAAGTATTTGTAGTAACTAACAATTTGCACTTTATAATAATTTATTTTAAGTTTTTTATTTAGTTCGAAAGTTTAAAAAATGGCCGTTAAACGGGTTTTGTTTGAAAAGGACCCATATTTTGATCGAAAAAGAATTTTAAAGAATTTGACGAGAAATTAATTATTCAAACGTGTCCATATGTGGTTGTGGTAAAATTTGTGAAGAGAGGGTAGCTTTAAATATTATCTATTCTCTCTTAATTTCAATATCGTATCTACAGTTCTGATTGAATTAAAACAAGAACGTATTTACGTAGTAAAAAGTCAAACAGTGAGGTGATACCTAAATAGTGCATAACACAATTTGACAGTTGCTTGGAAGCGTGATCACGTACAATCTCTGTATGACAATGTAATTGTGAATTTATGTTAGCTTCGAATACATTAATGTGTCGATATAATTTCATTTGTAGATACAAATGATTTCATGGTTATTGTAATTTCCAAATTGTACATTTCAATTGACGTTTAAATCGCAATCAATTTACGCAAATTTAATAATGTTGTTTGCTATATTTTCACAAATAAATTTAATAAATCAAATATAATTTAAACCACATTAAGTGATACTTTAATGCGTGGCACGCAGATGGCAATGTACAATGGAAAAAATATATTTTTAAAACCACTAAAATTATAACAAACAAAAGCGAACGACAGTTAAAATACCGCACTAACTAAGTATATAAGTCTCTCTCTTTAATTGGTCACACTGAATTATAAACAGTCAGAAAACCGCAGCTTTATTTTAATTTTTGTCAATGAACGTGTGTATACACACATGCATACACAAAACAAATTACCAACACAGATGCCTCTATTAATTGTAAGGTGTGTCGAAGGAGTAAATGAATCGATGTATATGTATATGTACAATTAATGCACATAGTATACATACATATATGTTCATATATGTATATATTTAGTGTATTAAAAGCTTCGCTGTGGCACAAAAGTGAATTTTAGCAATTAACGGTGGCTGTAAAGTGAGCATTAAGTTGTCCACTTCCAGGCGAATCAACACACCTGAACACACACAATCGACGATCGCTGACACATTTTTGCTGCGATGATTGTAGGAGGTGGTACATATACATACAGACGTATGTATATATGTATGTACAATAAATACCGATTTTTACATTTAGGCGGGCAAGTGCGCGCTATTTACACACTATTTAATGTACATGGATATATTTAATGAAGTATTGTAAGTTGTGGTCATGTATCTACAGCCACTGTTTCAGCTCGGCTTCAGCTTTGAGGTTTGCACCAAACACCAATTCACATCCATACACACGCACGTAAAGTAGTCTTATTGTAGTTAGGTGTGCGAATATTCACTACTTGTTCGTTAGTCTAAGGGGTGGATTCCCAGTTGGATGTTGTAGGTTTTGGGTTTTGTGGGCTTGTATGTATTTCGCTGTAGGCGTATATAAATCGATTTTATTTCCATGTTAATATTTGTAATTAAGTGTTTTAATTGCGCTAAGTACTATTTAATTAAAATGTAAATTAGTTTCATAGACTTAATAGTAGTGTGGGTATGTGTACTAGACAAGTGCCGAAAAGCTGATAGAAATTGTTTGACAATTTGCTGTGCTGCTTAGAAGTTATGAGTATTATTAATTCAATTATTACTCTAATATACGCAAAACGCTCGCAGAAATATGCGGCAATATATGTAGGTATGTATAGCGGTTGGAGCCAGTCACGAGTAATAAAATTTAGTTAATCTAAAGTGTATATCAGAACAATACCTTCATACATGCAAGTTTTGATTATTTGTTTTTCTGTAATTTAATATAAAATGTTTAAAAATTTATAAAGCCCTCATTTTCCTACAAAGACCAACAATTCCAATTTTTAAACTTTGTAAAAAATGTTTTACATTTAAAAAACTGTTTATTAAAACTTTAAACTGCTTATCTGACTATATAAAACAACTTTAAGTTCGAGGCATTCAATGCTATTTTATTTTTATATTATATAAGTACATTTTTTTTCGAAAGTTATGCATATGTCGGAGCTATGGTAGATATGCCAAGCAATAATGTATTGCTTGAGTGAAGCAATGGTGGTACACTGCTATTTAAAATAAACACTTGTTAGGAAAAACACTTGCTAAATAATAAAACTCAGTAAGCTCAGAGAAGCCAAATGTGAATAGTAGGCTATGAAATTGACTGCGATAGGAAAATGAGTTTGATGATGGAGTCGTTTTTGAGAAGCAGTGACGCGAATGGTTTGAGAAAATAGTGTAGCCACCTGCGAATCACTGTATATCATAAATAGCATAAACGATATGGAGAATTCGACATCAGAAGTGGAGCATGTGCCCAATGCCCTACTTAGTAGTGAATGTGAAAGTGATGCAGGAAAATAGAAAATGTTGTATGAATTCTTGGAGTTAATAAAAACGCTCAAAGCTCCAAACAGTGATAGGATACAGTTGCCTGAATTTGATCCTGGCGGAGCAGATGTAAGTGCACATTCCTGGATATCAACGGCCGATATTGTCATGGAAGGACACATATTGCAAGGTTCTGTGTTGATGTTATCGCTCACTTAAGCTTTGAAGGGGCCAGCTGCTACATGGCTGTCTCAAGTAGCATTTCCGCAAATGTCATGGAACGATTTCAAGGAGCTTTTCATCGCAAGATTTAGTTTTTCTGAGACCCTGGCTGCTTTCTTGATTCAATTACAAAGTAGCAAACCAAAGGATGGCGAATGTATAGCGTCATATGCAGCAGCGCTGATTAGTTCACTCAGTTTAAAGCTGCAAAAAGTATCAACAGAACAAATTGCTGTTTCAACTGTTCTAGCACATATTGCTCAATTCGAGCCACGTATTCACCGTCTTGCCTTTACTACCAACATTTCCACAAGGAACCAATTAACGCGAGAATTGAAAGCAATGCAGCTTTTGAAAAGGAAATTTGCAGCTACTAAAATTGAATCTGAAGAGGTAGGCGGTAAGCGGCAAAAGGTTGTGTATAACATTTTCAAATGCTATAAGTGCGGTAAAATGGGCCACAAGGCTGCAGTGTGTCGAATCAGCTTTAAAACACCGGCCCAGCAAAATACTTCAATCAGCAAGGCTTGGGACAAGAATTCATCAACTTCGACTTCAACAAATATTGTCTGCGTCGCGATGTCCAACCATATCAAAAGCAAGGGAATTGAATAATAAAACTAGTGGATTTTCTAGCCGACGTGTTGACGTATGCGTTTTGAATACTCCTTCAGGTAGTTTGCGTCAGTCAGGTGAGCTTTATGCATTTTATTTTGATTCTGGAGCGGAATGCTCATTAATAAAGGAGTCTCTAAGTTCCAAATTTTGTGGTAGGCGAATAAATAATGTCGTCACGATGACCGGTATTGGTCAAACAAGTATAAAGAGCACCTTGCAAATTTTGACTTTGGTAGAGATTGATAATATAAAAATACAAATCCTCTTTCATATTTTACCAGATCATTTTTTGAAATATAATATTATGATTGGTTGTGAAATTTTGACACAAAGTATATGTGTTAAAATGACTCTGAAAACTTTGCAGTTTTGCAAATTAGATTCTGCCGAAGTAAACGTATGTGACATTAAAAATGTTGACGTAAATTTTAATGACATTAATACTGATATTCCCATTGAACATAAACCTAAGTTGATTGAAATTTTGAACAAATTTAGAGACAGATTCATCAAAAATACCCCGTGTAGTTCTTTTAATATAGAGCCCATGCAAATTAGACTTAAAGATCCAAACAAGACAGTTTGTAGACGACCATACAGGATGAGTCCTGAAGAGCGCCGAATTGTTCGAAATAAAGTTGACGAACTGTTAAAAACAAATGTTATTCGACCTAGTAGCTCACCTTTTTCAAGTCCTATTTTACTGGTCAAGAAAAAAGATGGGTCAGACCGAATGTGTGTTGATTTTCGACAACTGAATGATAACACTATTCCTGACCGATTTCCATTACCCCTGATTTCTGATCAGATTAATAGACTGCATGGCTGCCACTATTTTACCACTCTAGATATGACAAGTGGATACCACCAAATACCCGTCCATTCCGACTTGATTGAAAGAACCGCCTTCGTAACGCCTGAAGGTCATTTTGAGTATCTGGCTATGCCATTTGGGCTACGAAACGCTCCTGCAGTATTCCAACGTGCTGTAATGAAAGTTATTGGAGAGCTTGCCAATACTTATGTTGTAGTTTACATGGATGACATCCTGGTTTTAGGAAATGAAGACTTAAACGAAAGTTTAAAAAGGCTAGAAAATGTCTTAAGCACGCTTGCGAAGGTCGGGTTTTCTTTAAATAGCAAAAAGTGTTGTTTTATGAAGAAAAAAGTGGAGTATTTAGGGTTTGAAGTTAGCAGTGGAGAAATCAGGCCAAATCCGAAAAAAATTGAAGCATTAATAGCTTTACCTCCTCCCCAATCTATTACTCAGGTGCGACAATTTATAGGATTGGCCTCATATTTTCGACAATTTATTCCTAAGTTTTCGCAAATCATGACGCCATTGTATAGATTGACTAGTGCCACTAAGACACATCTTGATTGGAATTCATCCCATGAATCCATAAGGAAAAAAATTATCTCTGTTCTTACAAATACTCCTGTTCTAGCCATGTTTGATCCAAATTTTCCCATAGAGTTGCACACTGATGCAAGCTCGATAGGATACGGTGCAGTCCTCTTGCAAAAGAACGATGACAAGCTTCATGCAGTTGCGTATTTTAGTAAAAGTACGACTTCCGCAGAATCAAAATACCATTCATATGAGTTAGAAACTTTGGCAGTTGTTTATGCAATAAAGCATTTCAGGCATTATTTGCATGGCCGAAACTTTACGGTAGTAACAGACTGCAATTCTCTTAAGTCATCTCGCACCAAATTAGACTTAACTCCCAGAGTACATAGGTGGTGGGCGTTTCTACAAGCGTTTGACTTTGACATTGTTCATAGAAACGGAAATCGAATGTGTCATGTAGATTTCTTTTCGAGAAATCCACTGCCTCTAAAGGCAACATCGAGTTCACCGAAGGTTCAACAAAAAGAGATTAACTTTGCAGAACTTTCTAAAGACTGGATGTTGGCTGAGCAGCAACGCGATCCTGATATTGTAAAACTAATAACTGACCTTAAGGAAGAAAAACTTAATAATGATTTATCTAAAACGTACGAGCTTCGTTTTGGTATATTGCATCGTAAAATACAACGTCATCGTAGGACTAGATGTATACCCATGCTTCCTAGAGCACTGAGGTGGTCTTTTGTAAACACAACACATAAAGCATTAATGCATCTCGGGTGGGAAAAAACGCTTGAAAAATTTTATGAAATATATTGGTTTGAAAATATGGCAAAATTTACAAAAAAACTTATTGACAATTGCATTACATGCAAGATTTTAAAATCCCACTCAGGAAAGATACAAGCTGAGCTCCACCCTATACCCAAAGTTCCAATACCTTGGCATACAGTACATATAGATGATACAGGAAAACTTAGTGGGAAAAACGATAAGAAAGAGTATGTCTTTGTAATGATTGATGCTTTCACGAAGTTTGTGATTTTGTACCATACAACTCACATTGATACTGCCAGCAGTATTCGGGCCATAAAATATTCCGTTTCTTTGTTTGGGGCACCTGTACGTATCATAGCAGATCAGGGAAGATGCTTTGCGAGCTCCGAGTTCCGTGAATTTTGTAAAATGCGTGGAATCAACCTTCACTTAATAGCAACAGGTAGTGCACGGTCCAATGGACAAGTTGAACGGGTAATGAGTACGTTAAAGAATATGTTTACGGCTGTTGAAACTAGTAAAGATAGTTCATGGCAAGATGCACTCCTCGATGTACAGTTAGCTTTAAATTGTACCGCTAACCGTGTTACAAAATCTAGCCCTCTTGAGTTGATGATAGGTAAAATCGCTAGACCCCTTGACCTTAATTTATGCGATGGAAGTGACCAAGTCGTTGATATTGACGCAGTGAGACAAGAGGCCACAACCAATATTGAAAAAAGTGCTAAGTATAATAAAATTAAATTTGACCAAGGTAAAGCCAAAGTAAACAAGTTTGCTCTTGGTGACTTCGTTTTGCTTCAAAATGAGGAACGAAACCAAACAAAACTCGACCCTAAGTATAAGGGACCATTTAAAATTATTGAACTTTTAGATGGCGACAGATATGTAATTTCGAATCTTAGCTCCAAGAGGACTTATAAATACGCTCATGATCGGTTACGCAAAATGCCTGAAGGAGAAGTAGATTTAGATGTCGTAGACGCTGAGTAAAGAATTGTACATTAATTTAGTAATTTTCTAATTTTATCTGAATACATGTAGCGTAATTATATATTGAATATGTTCAATAAAAAAAAAAAAATAATAATAATAATTAACCTTTGCATACATTAATACTGAAGGAAATATTAATGGATGAGAAGTTGAAAAAGTCTCTAAACGCTGGCTAAGTGTTGGAATGGTTAAATGAAAGTAGTCAGTATCAGATGTGAGACAAGTTCTAATTCTAACGCTGGTTAAGTGTCAGAACGATATTGATTAAGCTGGAAGGAAGCGATTAATGAATGTGAAAATTACCGCACGAGGACGTGTGGTAGGCCAGAATGGCCGTAGTTGTATGCATGTATTTTAAAGTAAGCGCATGTATTCAGCTATGTGAAGTTGACATCGGATTTCAAAAAAATATTTTTTTTAATATGGCAAAGGATTGTACTAGTTGGGTACCCAATTGTACCACCTTCTGTTTCGTTTGTACCCCTCCCCCCTTAGAACAGGGGGCGAAGGAAATTTTGAGCAGCATCGGAGTTATGTCGAAATGAAAAATTTCTATAAATAATGATTCAGCAAGGATAGTACCTTTTCGTACAATTTAAATTTTTCCATTCAGACTAACCCAAAAAAAAAACCACCACCCCCCCCCCCCCCCCATTGAAAATTTACCATCGAACTCTTAAATTTTTTGTTATTTTGGCAATGGATTGTACTTGCTCCGCACACAAATGTACCATATTTCATTCCGTTTGTACTCCTCCCCCCTTGAAGAAGAGGTAGAAAGTTAGATTTGAGCACCATCGGACTAATGTCGAAATACAAAATTTATTCAACTTTCATTATCAGTAACAAAGATAGTACAAACGACTCCACTAACTGTACTTTTCTATAGACTTCGACCCACAAAAGTACAAACATCAGGAACCAAGTGAGACAAAAGTACAATCGACCCAACAATATTGCAGAGTTTGTACAAACATTTTGGGAACCTCCCAGGACCTGTAGATTATTTTGCTGATGAGTACAAACGACTCCACTAACTGTACTTTTCTATAGCCTTGGACCCACAAAAGTACAAACATCAGGAACCAAGTGAGACAACAGTACAATCGACCCAACAATGTTGCAGAGTTTGTACAAACATTTTGGGCACCACCCAGGACCTGTAGAGTAGTTTTCTGATGAGTACAAACGACTCAACTAACTGTACTTTTCTATAGACTTCGACCCACAAAAGTACAAACATCAGGAACCAAGTGAGACAAAAGTACAATCGACCCAACAGTATTGCAGAGTTTGTACAAACATTTTGGGCACCACCCAGGACCTGTAGAGTAGTTTTCTGATGAGTACAAACAACTCCAATAACTGTACTTTTCTATAGACTTCGACCCACAAAAGTACAAACATCAGGAACCAAGTGAGACAAAAGTACAATCGACCCAACAATATTGCAGAGTTTGTACAAACATTTTGGGAACCTCCCAGGACCTGTAGATTATTTTGCTGATGAGTACAAACGACTCCACTAACTGTACTTTTCTATAGACTTCGACCCACAAAAGTACAAACATCAGGAACCAAGTGAGACAAAAGTACAATCGACCCAAAAATGTTGCAGAGTTTGTACAAACATTTTGGGAACCTCGCAGGACCTGTAGAGTAGTTTTCTGATGAGTACAAACGACTCCACTAACTGTACTTTTCTATAGCCTTGGACCCACAAAAGTACAAACATCAGGAACCAAGTGAGACAATAGTACAATCGACCCAACAATGTTGCAGAGTTTGTACAAACATTTTGGGCACCACCCAGGACCTGTAGAGTAGTTTTCTGATGAGTACAAACGACTCCACTAACTGTACTTTTCTATAGACTTCGACCCACAAAAGTACAAACATCAGGAACCAAGTGAGACAAAAGTACAATCGACACAACAATATTGCAGAGTTTGTACAAACATTTTGGGAACCTCCCAGGACCTGTAGATTATTTTGCTGATGAGTACAAACGACTCCACTAACTGTACTTTTCTATAGACTTCGACTCACAAAAGTACAAACATCAGGAACCAAGTGAGACAAAAGTACAATCGACCCAACAATGTTGCAGAGTTTGTACAAACATTTTGGGCACCACCGAGGACCTGTAGAGTAGTTTTCTGATGAGTACAAACGACTCCACTAACTGTATGTCCTTTTCTATAGACTTCGACCCACAAAAGTACAAACATCAGGAACCAAGTGAGACAAAAGTACAATCGACCCAACAATGTTGCAGAGTTTGTACAAACATTTTGGGCACCACCCAGGACCTGTAGAGTAGTTTTCTGATGAGTACAAACGACTCCACTAACTGTACTTTTCTATAGCCTTGGACCCACAAAAGTACAAACATCAGGAACCAAGTGAGATACACGTACGATGTCACAAAAGGCCGTGCTCAATTGTTTTATTATTAGTACAATCTAGACCTGCAAAAGATAAAGCAACAATATGACATAGTCAGCTTCTAAAAAAAGGTTTTAAAGTAAAGGTTATCAAAGATTTTATTTATATACAATATAAATGTTATACTCGTACTAGTGTTAATACTTTTTGGTTTTCATTATAAACATTTTTCTTGACAACATGCATGATTATTAGTTCTTATTGAAACTAAAAATTGATATTCAGTCGGAGAGATAGTAAAATATTGCCCACTGTCCACAGAAAAACAGACGCTCGTTGAGCTCGTTCTCTTCTGCTCAAGGCCGCTTATATGCAGGATTGCGGTAACAATTGAGAGGAACAACGATTGTGTTCATCTGTTTACCGCTATTCCGCTCTCAGTGAATGGTGTGTGAGTAACATTGGAGCAATTGTTGATTGCTCAGGAGAAAAATTTATTAATGAGGAGAGCGAAGAGGTAATAAATGGCTTAATACTTCTTAATATGATAGTCACATATTATATATATAAATTTGGAACGAATACTAGCTATAATATTAAAACCTTACTACTTTTCTTTTTAATGAAAACCAAAAAATCATTATCCAAATCACAGAGAAACACTCTAGATTCATTTTGTATACATATGTATGTATGTATGTATGTACATGCAAGCCCGCCCAATTTAAGCGTGTGCTCGTTCTATCCCGTTATTCCGTAAGACCGCTAGAATGCAGGATTGTGCTCACAATTGAGAGAAACGACGATTGCGCTCATCTATTTACCGCTAATCCGCTCTCAGTGAATTTTTCAGAATCGGATATGTGAGTTACATTGGAACAATTCCTTATTGCACAGCAGAAAAAAATAATAAATGAGCGAGGAACTTATCAAAAATATGTAATGCATATTGATTCCTCAATGCGTCATTGATAATACGCTGCATGTTTTTGAAATATTATATTTTTACTTTTTACGAAAGAGCACAAAATACTATTGATGAGTACAATGTAATCAAATAGCTGAAAAAGCCCGCAGACACTCATTAATGTTTAAAAAAAAGATAACTTTTAAGTTTAAGCATATTATTGCTTGAATTAATGTTGATTTGCATTGATTTTTCAATCTCAAGTTTGGTTATTTAAATGCTCACAGAATGAGAGAATTTTTAGATTTTATTGAGTTTTTCAAAAGTAATGACGGCCAACAATTATTCAAAATGACACAAAAGTCCAACAAAATGCAAAGGCATATTACTACAGATAAAATAGCTAAATTTTTATTACTTGTACTTACATATATGAATGTGTGAATGTGGTCTGGTTATGTAGTATGTGTGTACATACATATGTTCCCAAATGTATGTATGTGTATACATTAATAACATATATAATTAAAATTTATTAACAAAATTAAATGTTACTTCCTTTATTAATTACGAAAATCCAAAATTAAGTTTCCAACCCAGTCGGAAAGATATTAAAATATCGTATATTACACACTGTCCACAGAGAAACACTCTAGATTCATTTTGTATGTCTGTACAAATTTTAGCATTTAGAGTAAGTTTGTTCTATCCCGTTATTGAGAGTAGAGCATACGTTATATGTATTATAAGACCGCTCGAATGTACGGTTGCGCTCACAATTGAGAGAACCGCTATCCCGATTTAAATGAATTTGTCACGCGATTGTTAGTTACATTGAAGCAATTCGCGATTGCCGAGCCGAAAAAATATATGAGTGCAAAGAACTAGGAGGTAATTATGGGTCATCTACACTTTAACCGGCTAATCATATTACAATCATAATTTCTTTTATGCAACGATACTTAATATTTGAACTGTTGCACGTTAGGTCCTGATGCGTGAATCACTTCTACATTAAAACTTTTGATGATAGCAAATTTGTCTTCCTGTCTTCAAGCACATTTGCTATTTATAAAATAGTCACCTAATAATTGCAAAATATAAACAGATGCATTTTAATCAATTCGACAAATTTTACACTTTTGATAAAGTGTATTGAATTGACCTGAATTGATATTAGTAATATTTAAATACAATTTCGTTAAACCAATGCAAAAAGAAAATGTGTAAACAACGATTCAAAAAATGTTTCATTTACTTATAAATTTTGTGCAGGCCGAGCTCGCTGCGTTTTCTAGTATTATTTATATACTTATGTATTTGGAAAGAATATTAGCTTTTAAACTTAAATCTTACTACTTCTTTTTGTTATGAAAGTCTTATATTTAGTTTCCAAACCTAATCAAAAAGATAATAAAATATCGTATATTGCCCACTGTCCACAGAGAATCACGCTAGATTAATTTTGGATGAGTGTGCAATTTTGAGCATTTAGATTAAGTTTGTTCTATCCCGTTATTGAGCGTAGAACATACGTTATATGTATCAGAAGACCGCTCGAATGCACGTTGCGCTCACAATTGAGAGGACCGCTATCCCGCTCTAAATGAATTTGTCAAACTCGCGATTGTGAGTTACATTGAAGCAATTCCTGATTGCTCAGCCGAGAAAATATATGAGTGGAAAGAGCTATGTAGGAGGTATTTAGGGGTCATATACACTTTAACCGGCTAATCATATTACGCAATGATTAAAAATTTCCTTTTTTTTGTGCGGGCCGAACACGTCGGGTCTTCTAGTATTAATTAAATATATTTGGAAAGAATATTAGCTCTTATACTTAAATCTTACTACTTTTTTTGTTATGAAAATATAATATTTAGTTTCCAAACCCAGTCAATAAAAATAATAAAATATCTTATATTGCCCATTGTACAAAGAGAAACACGCTAGATTCATTTTGTATGTGTGTGAAATTGCACATTTTGAGCGTTTTATATCCTGTTATTTCATAAGACCGCTCGATTACTCTTACAATTGAGAGAAACTGTAGTGGCGATCATTTATTACCCGCTATTCCGCTCTAAGCAAATTTGTTAGAATATGGTGTTTGAGTAACATTGTGACAATTTCTAAATGCCCAGCAGAAAAAATAATAAATGAGTAAAGCTAGAGGCTAATCAATTGTCAATAGTCTGCAACGCAAATTCATTCCTGAATGCGTCATTGGTGGTATAATGCAAGACCTTTCTAATTAAAGGTCAATATTTAAATATATTAAATGAATAAATAAATAAAAGTACTTCAGATAAGGCCTATTAGTATTTTAGAGTTAGAACAAACGTTTTGGTCACTAGTCAGGGAATGTTCAGTTGTTTTTCATTAAGTACAAACGAATCCACTAACTCAGAATTCATGTAGGTTTGAACCTGCAAATGTCCTTACACCAAAGCAACTAGTCAGATTAGTCAAATGCACAGGAATCCTAACAGTATTTCAATATTGTCGACGTTGCCTCGACTCTTTCAGCCACTGAAAAAATGTATGGATGTCAACCCGTAGTGACAGCGTGTTCAGCGATTTCATTCGTAATAGGGTTAACTAATTTACAGTTTTTATATTATTTTTATAATTTATCTGTATTAACAATCATATTGCATGCTAAAAGCTGAATAGGAATGCTTTGTTATATTAACCTTTCAAATATATGAATATTTCTAAATATAATGTGACCCCCATCTATGACGCTGGGTTTTTGAATTTTTCTTAAGCAATTGCTATTTACGCCGCTGGGTTTTTGAATTTTTTTAAGCAATTGCATTTACGCCGCTGGGATTATGCATTTTTTTAAGCACTTGTAAAAAAATTACGCTCAAGATTCTGTTCTGAAACAAACATCGGGAACCAAGTGAGACAAAAGTACAATCGACCCCACAATATTGCAGAGTTTGTACAAACATTTTGGGCACCACCCAGGACCTATAGAGTAGTTTTCTGATGAGTACAAACAACTCCACTAACTGTACTTTTCTATAGACTTCGACGCACAAAACTACAAACATCAGGAACCAAGTGAGACAAAAGTACAATCGACCCAAAAATGTTGCAGAGTTTGTACAAACATTTTGGGCACCACCCAGGACCTGTAGAGTGGTTTTCTGATGAGTACAAACGACTCCACTAACTGTACTTTTCTATAGACTTCGACCCACAAAAGTACAAACATCAGGAACCAAGTGAGACAAAAGTACAATCGACCCAATAATGTTGCAGAGTTTGTACAAAAATTTTTGACACCACCCAGGACCTGTAGAGTAGTTTTCTGATGAGTACAAACGACTCCACTAACTGTACTTTTCTATAGACTTCGACCCACAAAAGTACAAACATCAGGAACCAAGTGAGACAAAAGTACAATCGACCCAACAATGTTGCAGAGTTTGTACAAACATTTTGGGCCCCACCCAGGACCTGTAGAGTAGTTTTCTGATGAGTACAAACGACTCCACTAACTGTATGTCCTTTTCTATAGACTTCGACCCACAAAAGTACAAACATCAGGAACCAAGTGAGACAATAGTACAATCGACCCAACAATGTTGCAGAGTTTGTACAAACATTTTGGGCACCACCCAGGACCTGTAGAGTAGTTTTCTGATGAGTACAAACGACTCCACTAACTGTATGTCCTTTTCTATAGACTTCGACCCACAAAAGTACAAACATCAGGAACCAAGTGAGACAAAAGTACAATCGACCCAACAATGTTGCAGAGTTTGTACAAACATTTTGGGCACCACCCAGGACCTGTAGAGTAGTTTTCTGATGAGTACAAACGACTCCACTAACTGTACTTTTCTATAGCCTTGGACCCACAAAAGTACAAACATCAGGAACCATACACGTATGATGTCACAAAAGGCCGTGCTCAATTGTTTTATTATTAGTACAATCTAGACCTGCAAAAGATAAAGCAACAAAATGACATAGTCAGCTTCTAAAAAAAGGTTTTAAAGTAAAGGTTATCAAAGATTTTATTTATATACAATATAAATGTTATACTCGTACTAGTGTTAATACTTTTTGGTTTTCATTATAAACATTTTTCTTGACAACATGCATGATTATTAGTTCTTATTGAAACTAAAAATTGATATTCAGTCGGAGAGATAGTAAAATATTGCCCACTGTCCACAGAAAAACAGACGCTCGTTGAGCTCGTTCTCTTCTGCTCAAGGCCGCTTATATGCAGGATTGCGTTCACAATTGAGAGGAACAACGATTGTGTTCATCTGTTTACCGCTATTCCGCTCTCAGTGAATGGTGTGTGAGTAACATTGGAGCAATTGTTGATTGCTCAGGAGAAAAATTTATTAATGAGGAGAGCGAAGAGGTAATAAATGGCTTAATACTTCTTAATATGATAGTCACATATTATATATATAAATTTGGAACGAATACTAGCTATAATATTAAAACCTTACTACTTTTCTTTTTAATGAAAACCAAAAAATCATTATCCAAATCACAGAGAAACACTCTAGATTCATTTTGTATACATATGTATGTATGTATGTATGTATGTACATGCAAGCCCGCCCAATTTAAGCGTGTGCTCGTTCTATCCCGTTATTCCGTAAGACCGCTAGAATGCAGGATTGTGCTCACAATTGAGAGAAACGACGATTGCGCTCATCTATTTACCGCTAATCCGCTCTCAGTGAATTTTTCAGAATCGGATATGTGAGTTACATTGGAACAATTCCTTATTGCACAGCAGAAAAAAATAATAAATGAGCGAGGAACTTATCAAAAATATGTAATGCATATTGATTCCTCAATGCGTCATTGATAATACGCTGCATGTTTTTGAAATATTATATTTTTACTTTTTACGAAAGAGCACAAAATACTATTGATGAGTACAATGTAATCAAATAGCTGAAAAAGCCCGTAGACACTCATTAATGTTTAAAAAAAAGATAACTTTTAAGTTTAAGCATATTATTGCTTGAATTAATGTCTAGATGGTACTAATCATAAAACAATTGAGCACGGCCTTTTGTGACATCGTACGTGTATCTCACTTGGTTCCTGATGTTTGTACTTTTGTGGGTCCAAGGCTATAGAAAAGTACAGTTAGTGGAGTCGTTTGTACTCATCAGAAAACTACTCTACAGGTCCTGGGTGGTGCCCAAAATGTTTGTACAAACTCTGCAACATTGTTGGGTCGATTGTACTTTTGTCTCACTTCGTTCCTGATGTTTGTACTTTTGTGAGTCGAAGTCTATAGAAAAGTACAGTTAGTGGAGTCGTTTGTACTCATCAGCAAAATAATCTACAGGTCCTGGGAGGTTCCCAAAATGTTTGTACAAACTCTGCAATATTGTTGGGTCGATTGTACTTTTGTCTCACTTGGTTCCTGATGTTTGTACTTTTGTGGGTCGAAGTCTATAGAAAAGTACAGTTAGTGGAGTCGTTTGTACTCATCAGAAAACTACTCTACAGGTCCTGGGTGGTGCCCAAAATGTTTGTACAAACTCTGCAACATTGTTGGGCCGATTGTACTTTTGTCTCACTTCGTTCCTGATGTTTGTACTTTTGTGAGCCGAAGTCTATAGAAAAGTACAGTTAGTGGAGTCGTTTGTACTCATCAGCAAAATAATCTACAGGTCCTGGGAGGTTCCCAAAATGTTTGTACAAACTCTGCAATATTGTTGGGTCGATTGTACTTTTGTCTCACTTGGTTCCTGATGTTTGTACTTTTGTGGGTCGAAGTCTATAGAAAAGTACAGTTAGTGGAATCGTTTGTACTCATCAGAAAACTACTCTACAGGTCCTGGGTGGTGCCCAAAATGTTTGTACAAACTCTGCAACATAGTTGGGTCGATTGTACTTTTGTCTCACTTGGTTCCGGATGTTTGTACTTTTGTGGGTCCGAGGCTATAGAAAAGTACAGTTAGTGGAGTCGTTTGTACTCATCAGAAAACTACTCTACAGGTCCTGGGTGGTGCCCAAAATGTTTGTACAAACTCTGCAACATAGTTGGGTCGATTGTTCTTTTGTCTCACTTGGTTCCTGATGTTTGTACTTTTGTGGGTCCAAGGCTATAGAAAAGTACAGTTAGTGGAGTCGTTTGTACTATCTTTGTTACTGATAATGAAAGTTGAATAAATTTTGTATTTCGACATTAGTCCGATGGTGCTCAAATCTAACTTTCTACCCCTTCTTCAAGGGGGACGAGTACAAACGGAACGTGTGTGCGGAGCACGTACAATCAATTGCCAAAATAAAAAAAATTTAAGAGTTCGATGGTAAATTTTCAATGGCGGGGGGGGGGTGGTTTTTTTTTTTTTTTGGGTTGGTCTGAATGGAAAAATTTAAATTGTACGAAAAGGTACTATCCTTGCTGAATCATTATTTATAGAAATTTTTCATTTCGACATAACTCCGATGCTGCTCAAAAATTCCTTCGGCCCCTGTTCTAAGGGGGGAGGGGTACAAACGAAACAGAAGGTGGTACAATTGGGTACCCAACTAGTACAATCCTTTGCCATATTAAAAAAAATACTTTTTTAAATCCGATGTCAACTTCACATAGGTCATGTATTCAGCTCTGAATTGAATTAATTTAATGAATTCTTTCTTTTAATACATAAGCTTTAGTTTGTATCATTTTGTACAATAAATTTAAATAAATGAAATGAATTATAAAAACTGAATTTAAAAAAAAAAAAAAAATGACGGTTGAATTGCATTATTGGGTCAGGAGTGACCGAGTATGTAAATCACACGAGGTCGTGTGTCTTGTCAGAATGGCCGTGTCGGAGCTATGGTAGATATGCCAAGCAATAATGTATTGCTTGAGTGAAGCAATGGTGGTACACTGCTATTTAAAATAAACACTTGTTAGGAAAAACACTTGCTAAATAATAAAACTCAGTAAGCTCAGAGAAGCCAAATGTGAATAGTAGGCTATGAAATTGACTGAGATAGGAAAATGAGTTTGATGATGGAGTCGTTTTTGAGAAGCAGAGTGACGCGAATGGTTTGAGAAAATAGTGTAGCCACCTGCGAATTACTGTATATCATAAATAGCATAAACGATATGGAGAATTCGACACATATATGTATGTACATATAAATAATATTTTGCGAAATATGAAATTATAAACAATGGCTTACGCCGATACACCTTACATTTTTAAGGTTGCATAACTTTTGAGAACACACATTTTTCGCTTTATTTTACGTTAACAGACATTTTAGGACCTCCTTTGCAACATATCCAAAATTCGCGAAAAGTAGTTTTTGACCAATTGAATTAGTGTGGAAAGCCTCTTTAATGAGTACGCATTTTGTGTTTGAAAGAAAGAACTTTCTAGCTCTGTCATATAACAACTAGAAGAAACTTGTAAGAGAGAACCGTTCTAATAATCACCATATAAAGTATGGCATAAGCTTAATGTAGGCAGTTCACAAAAATATTCGAATAACCCTCTTTTCTATAACGGATTTTCGAACAATTTGTTTGCCATTTTTTAGTTAATTTTGTTTGCTTTTTTGACTGAATTGTTCAAAGTGAAATTTAACTTTAGAAAAATTTAAAGTCTGACACGCCTTATTTATTTACATTAAAAATGTTGTAAGAATGCAGAGCAAGCGCATCATTTACGTGACCGCTTATAATCTTTTAAAAATATGCACAACCACTGCTCCACTCAAAACCACTTTTCGTTCATAAAACGAAATTCCAGAAAAACTTTTTATTTAACTGCTCGTTTGAAATCTTTAGCTTGCTTGCACCTTTTCAGCATGCCCAAAACTCTGCAGTCACCAACTTTCCAAGCGCGTCCCCCATTTAACCTCATTCAAAGGAGTTTAACAGTCCATAGATTGATAACTATAAGAAAAGTTTCTAATATTTACTTAGGCAATGCAATAGCATTGTGATCTGATGGCAGAAGGCGTTGTCACAGACCAAACGGATAAAACAATAAAAGGCGCAAAAAACTATGTATGTATGTAGGACAGGAAAAGGCATAAACAAATGACGAATGAATTGAGTAGGGCCGGACGGCTAGACGACAAAGTATTTAGTACTTTTCTTTCACAAAACAGTTTGAAAGTATTTAATTTGAAAATTAAAATAAATTTTGCATTGAAATTGGAAAAGACAGCGAGAATACGAAACAGAATAAAAAATGAAAGGGAATACTTGTGCAAGTGAGGATAACTAAGGTGTACAAAAATGAAAGAGCAAGCAGCCAGTAGTTAAGATTTTGATATTAAAGCAGTTATGAAAGCAAATGGATGGCCTGCCATAGGGCATTATAGTAAGGTATAGTAATAAAAATATGTACGCAGAGACTATAAGGGATAGCGCTAGGAGCTTTTTGGATAATACAAAATAGCGAACATGAAAGTTGCTGTTGTGTCAAGTTCAAGAAAAGTAGAACAAGTCTGTAATGCTCTTGGCTATAATTAGCTATAAGCACATTGTAAAAGATGCAATCTTTTTAATGCAAACGATCAAAAGAACACGAAAATATACGTATGTAAGTGCAAATATGGAACATACGCACAGACGTTAAGGCAAAGCACTATCCGCAGGGCTTATACGTATATGTAAGTCAATAAAGGTACGTGAAAGTGAGCGCAAACCGCTTTAATAATAATTTACTTTATTTCGCTTTATTTTCTTAAACTTAATTTTTTCAGTATCTATTAAAACAAATTGAGTGAAATTCGGTATTTGTAGCGATTTTGACCTAAGAAATTAGGTATTTATCACTTAGGAAAAAATGTCTGTATCTCAATAATGGTGTAAGGTATCGTCACAAAATTTGGTGAACAAATTTTCCTCAAAATCACTGTTGTCATAGTTAAAAACCTTCCATATAACCGATATTTTGAAAAATGCAAAAAAAATCGTTTTTCAGTATTTATTGGAGGAAATTGAGTAAAGTTTAATACAAGTAGCGATTTGATAAAAAGAAACGGGGTTTTTATGAAATTATGGGCACCGCCCATACATCGCGAGGGTATATAAAAATCGGTTTCGCCCGAATTTAGCTTCTCTTACTTGTTATTTTTCAATTCTATCAAAACTGCTAACAGCTTATCTGACTCTACTGGAACTGTGTATGCGTTGTTAAAAACTTTCCTTCTTTTCGCTGGAATATTTATGGATTGAAGTGGGTAGAATGAAAGTTTCCCAATGCGAATGTTCTGAATTTAAAGATTTTTAAGAATCTTTGAAAAGTAGAAGAGAAATTTGTAAGGGTATAGAAAAAAAAGGTTCCCTAAACATAAAATGAAGATAAAAACAATATTTTACTGAAAACATAATAACTTACATAAAAAAATTGTATCCAAGGTTTTATTGAATTTTAAATATTTGTATCCCAGCTTGTTTGCAAGTCAACGATTTTAATTTATTTGCTAATTGACGCAAGAGTCGAGATATTTAGTAACCAATGTTTATGATTTGATAGGATTCATATTCGGGGCATATGTATATTGATCGTGAGAAAAACCGTTTTTCAAGAATTTTACCGACACGTCACGCTGGAACATAAAAACTCGTTATTCCGATTTGGCAGATATTCAAAAGATATATGTTCAAATTAGACGGAAATCTTTTACAAAACTTAAAAAAGTTATTTTTTTAGTTCTTTATACAAAAACTAAATTTATGAGCTAGCATAGAAAAGAAATGTTGTAGTACCTAAGTGAAGCGGATTGAATCAATATATACATACATATCATCAAATATAGAAATTACTCGAGGAATTATATAATCGAGTGTCAGAAAGTGTTGAATTAATTCATTTTATTTCATTGCATATAATAATACGCCGCTATAGCAGAAAAATCGCCGGTGTTTGACCCGCTAGTGACCAGCGAACTTAACAGGAGGGTCTAAAGTGTTCCTCAAAGTAATGAAAAGAATAATGTGGCATTCGATGAAACCTTTTTTTTCCTATACCAATTTCTTTTTATCGTATTCCAAGTTTTGATTTATCTAGTTTCCTCTGCTTTCACACTACATCCGGTATTCTATAGAATCTAAACTAGGGAGAACTCGTTCCGTCCATTACCTGTAAGTCGGATCAATAATGTACTTAATTAAATAAATAAGTTTATTGTAGTATTTCCTTCAGCATCATTTATAAATATTTTGGAAATAATGTTATAGGCATGTTTATAAATGAACAAACTATTCTAAGCCTGTATGTGACACTAATACAAGTTTGAATTGTTTATGGTTTGCATGAATGAAAATTAGTATTGTGAAACAATTTTGGCTTATAAGAATCATATTGAAGAGTAGCACACAAGTTATAAGAGAAGCATCACACGCGTGGAAACATACACAAATAAAAAGGATAGAATATGCAGAAACGTTCACGTGCAAATTGAAACAAACAGGAACGCACTTAGAAATATAATATTTATCGATTGAATTGTATTGTAACCTGTAAGTATATATATAATATATAATTTTGGCGCGTACACTATATTGCTCAGTGTTTGGCCGAGCTTCTCCCACCATTTGTGCTGTGCGTCTTTATATTATACCACAAATGGAGGGACCTACAGTTTTATGCCGACTCCGAACGGCAGAGGTATTTAATGAGAAGCTTTTTCATGGCAGAAATACCCTCGGAGGTTTGCCATTGCCTGCCAAGGGGTGACCGCCATTAGAAAAGACTTTTTCTATGATTAAGATTTTGCTTGCCCTGACTGAGATTCGAACCTCGAACTCACCAGCATATCGAGTTATAGCACGCACCGCTACCAACTCGACCACAGCGGCCACTGTAAGTAGATGTTAACAATTTAATACAAATAAAATGTGAGGCCCATCAGTAAATGGAATCATACGCATCGTTAACATACATAATCACACGCAGAGATATGTGTATGTAATTTTCCCAATGCCAGTTTACAATTAGAAATTAATCATTTTTGTAGGTGTAACAAATTTTACAGAAATTACTTGTAAGCATATCCGCTTATAACATTAAAAAAAACAAATGTTAATTATTTCATTAAAGTGTACTCCCAACTGCCTTGTGGCCGACATTCTAAACATTCATTCAATTGAGTAATACTTAGGTGAAAACAAACTGTGAGTTAATATCAAGACTATTCTGAAACTACCTTCTTTTGGAGCGCCACCTTTCCTTTGTGAATCGACCACAAAAGAAATAAGAGCTAGCGGGAGGCTCTCTATCTTTTTCTAATCTGAGAAGTAGAATTCCCCTGCTAGGCTAGGTTAAGTTGAAAAAATTACTCTAATAGGTCACAGGGGTATAAACTCATCTTTAGCAGTGAACGCTCCGAACTGCTTACGCTTACTGCTAAACGATTGTGTACTTAATCCATGTTAGCGTTGCCCATAACTCACTAAGAGTCGACTACTCAAGCTGAAAGCCCTTTTTAACAAAGCCTCGCGGATAATGCGTTCATTAATTCAAAAGTGTAATCAAAGTTAATCGCGTCAGCAAAATAATTTGTGCCTGAGTGAGCTTGACCGCGGATGAAAAACCGCGTATGGCAACACATAAACCTTTTCCTGGGCAAAGGTCATTCCTATGTACTGTAACTCAACTTAAGTGGTTCCTGCTTGACGAGCTTATCTTTTTTAATTAACCTGAGTTGAGAAAAACAAGTATCTAGTAAAACTCGATGTCTAATTCGCAAGATTTTTTGTATGTTCATCTGGCATAAACACTACTCACTCGAGACTCGTCCAATTTTTACTACATGGTTGCTAGTAATTCATTATAAGCATACATATGTTTGTACATATGTATATGCATATCTGTTTATGCTCCACCTCTAAGCATACTTGAGCGCATAAGCTCTCTTCAGTTGGCATCGATGTGCAAATAATCCTGTTAGATTTGTGTGGCTTAAATGTCTTTACATGGCGGCAAATGAGCTTCAAATATACATACTTAGGTGTCAGCAGTGCACGTTAGGACGTAAGGTATTTCGATACACAATTTAAATATTTACAAGCATGTAAATGTTTATAATGAATATTAAATTTTTTTTTAAATACTAGAAAATTTATAATAATTCGAGAGTTCAGATTGTAGAGAAATCATTTAAATTATACTTCGTAATGAGGTTATAAATTGCAAATGAAATAATTTAAATAAATTTAATTTAATTAAAGAAACAATTTAAAAGAGCTATCGCAAGCTTCCATTATGACTCTCGCATTCTTTTTAATATATTTTTTTTGCTTCATAATCGAAATGCGTAGTAGTCATATTCATAATATTATCCGCCTAATATTATGTTCTGACTGCGCAGTAAAATTGAGTTTGTGGTTTTGAGTTTATGAACAACTGTCAAGCGTTCTCATTGAGGTGTATAAGAAATTTGGAATTTAATTGACTTTTAAATGATATTTCTTTGGGCCAGACTTTATTCAATTAAACGTTGTAATAAGGAGCTTTTTACAAACATACCAAAACAACTAGCTATCCGTACAATTATGCAACAATGGACTTCACTACAAAACCACACAACACTTACAAAGAAGCAATTTTTAAACACTTTAGAATTCTGCCTACGGGACAATAATTATTTTATGTACAACGGGACATATTACCAACAGGTACACGGAATGCCGATGGGAAATCCATTATCACCCACCGTTGCTAACGCAAACGTCAAGCTGTGTGGTTGTGTTTACTTTGCTCTCTTAAAAATATTGTTATAAAACAATTTTAATATCAAATTAATCAAAAGAAATTTCATTAAATTGTGATTAAATCAATTTTGTGCACTTCAAGCTAAGTATAAAGTGATTTGGTGCAATATTCATTTAATAATCTTTAACTTATAAAAAATCTCATTTAAATCTTTTTGTGTTGTGTGCCGAGTCATAATTTTTCTTGTAGTACAGTTGTTGTTGCCAATTGTTTTGTTTTTGCATTTGCGGCTGTTGCTGTTTGTGCGCGCACTCTTTGTTACTCCTTTTAGCTTTCACAGCTGTTTGCGTGATTTGTTAAGTGTCAATAAAACTGTGTATCCCAAACTGTTCTAACTGCCTTACCGACTTCTATACTGCTT
This sequence comes from Philophylla caesio, assembly GCA_963971545.1. Taxonomy (NCBI): domain Eukaryota; kingdom Metazoa; phylum Arthropoda; class Insecta; order Diptera; family Tephritidae; genus Philophylla; species Philophylla caesio. The sequence goes on from OZ020609.1 coordinate 15,446,530, forward strand.
TTTTTGCTAAACTGCTTTTTTTGCTAAACTGCTTACCACTGTTAGATCCTTTCTTCTGCTAGTCCTATAAATTGTAATTTTAATTCTAATTAATTTTCTCCTAAATAATATACCATGTCTTGTAATTATCCTAACTGCCAAGTTAAGAGTGGGTCTGAACGCTTTGTGTCTTGCTGGCTTTGCGATGGGCTTGCCCACATGAAGTGTGCTGGTTTGACAGGTAGAGTGTTAGATTTGATTGATGATGGTAAGGGTGTCCGCTGGTCTTGTCTGAAATGTAGGTCAACTGAAGTTGATCTTTTTAAATTTTTTAGGCAGTGTAGGAACGGTTTCTCTGAGATTGGTAAGGAGCTAAATGTTCTTACCGAAAAATTCAAACACTATGAAAACGTATTTAATTCTTTTAAATGCTTAGAGAATACGAGTATTCCTATTAGCCGTAATAGTAAACGGAAACGTATTGAGAGTCCGTCTGACGAAGCTGAGCCAAATCCTATTCCGACGACAATTATTTCTTCTCCCTCAGGGGAGTTGATTAGTTTCTCCTCGCCTTGTCCTCAGGCTGTTGAACTTTCTACATCAAAAGCTGCTGCACAGAGATCAGTTCAAAAGGAAAGCAGCGAAAGCAAAAATTCTGCTGCGGTTTCTGTGGCGCCTGCTAGGGGGCTGGTTGTGGTTCCTCAGAGAAAATCTATTTTTATATCAAGATTTTCCAGTGATACCACAGTTGAGGATATCAAGTTTCACATTTCATCTAAGGTTAAGACTGATGACATAACTATCAGGAAATTTAACTTTAATTACAAGAGAAACATTTCTTCATTTAAAATCGATGTAACTTCCGAAAACTTTAATATACTTTTAAATAGCTCTTTTTGGCCGACTGGGGCTTTTGTTCGCGAATTCGAGTTTAAACCCAACATAAATAATAAAAACTTAGCAAAAATCTCTAATCCTAATCCGGAGTCAAAAAACTGATAAAAACTAAACTTGATATATATTACCAAAATGTTAGAGGCTTGAATACAAAACTAACTGACTTGCTTTTGAAGAGTTATCACTGTAATTTTAACATTATAGCTTTTACTGAAACTTGGCTTAAACCTCACGTTTTTGATTCGGAGATTCTTTGCAGTGAATATCATATTTACAGAAATGATCGAGAGTGCAGGATCGGTGGAGGTGTTCTTTTTGCTGTCCATTCTTCATTACCATCTGAAGTGGTGAACGTCCCTATCATTGAGTCTACTGAATTTAAGTGCATACGAGTGCAATTAAGCAAGTCTTATATTTATTTAGCCCTCTGCTATATACCTCCTCAGTCTGACTTGTCGGTATATAGTGATCATATTTCCTTACTTGGGATTGTGGACTCAATGCTTAGGCCTCCCGACTCATTGATTGTGTTGGGTGATTTTAATCTCCCAAACATTTCTTGGAATATGATTGATGGTCATATCGTACCTTCCATTAACAACGCCTTTCTGGAGGGAATGACTGAACTTTGTCTGAACCAGGTTAATACCCTACAAAACAAGTTGGGGAGGGTCTTGGATTTGGTTTTTGTTGACAACATGTACAGGGCCTCCTTAAATCGATGTGATCCATTGGTTTTGCCTGAGGATGTATATCATCCTGCAATTGAATTGTCATACGAGATCATAGACGGAGAGCGGGTTTCTGGATCGAAAGCTTTTAATTCTAATGACAGCTTCGATTTTAGAAAAGCTAATTTAAAAAAATTAAACTATGACTTATCTAAAATAACTTGGCCTTACTACAATGGCGATATTGAGCGTAATGTTTTGGACTTCAACAATACTTTATACAACTTATTTCTTAAACATGTACCTAAAGGTTCTTGTATTCGTGATGAATCAGCCCCTTTATGGTTCACTAAAGACTTGAGAACTTTAAAAAATAAAAAATCGCGTTCTTTTAAAATATATAAAAGTACTGGTCGTCATGTGGATTATCTTAATTATTCAGTCTTGCGACATAAATATCTAGAATTAAATAAAAACTGTTATGAAAAATACTTGAATAAAATGAAAATGAACATTATCCACGACCCGAAAGCTTTCTATGGTTTCGTTAATTCTAAGCGCAGAGTAAATGCATTCCCTTCCGCAATGAAATATCAAAGTACTGTGTCATGTGATAACGAGATTATTGCCAATCTATTTGCCCAGTTCTTTAAATCTAACTACACCACTCAATTTAAATATAACTGTATTTCCTATCCATACAAGCTGAGCCCCAATAACTCTATTAATATTCCAGTCATATCATCAGATGATGTTTTTCATTATTTAATATCTTTAAAAGAATCATTCAAGTACGGCCCTGATATGATCCCGACATGTTTCCTAAAAAAATGTGCAAAGCACCTGTACCTGCCATTATCGAACTTGTTTAATTTGTCCCTCCAGCAAGGAGTTTTTCCGTCAATATGGAAACAGTCTTACATAATCCCCCTTCATAAATCTGGAAGCAGGTCTTCTATTGAAAACTATCGTGGTATAGCTAAACTCTCTTCTATCCCGAAGTTGTTTGAAGCTATTGTTACCAATCAAATGACTTATCCGATTTCCTCAATAATAGCAAATTGCCAACATGGCTTCTGTAAGGGCAAATCGACCATTACAAATTTACTTGAATTTACCACCCATGTTTCAAATGGGTTTAGGGAATGCATTGATACTGATGTTATATATACTGATTTTAGTAAAGCATTTGACAAAGTATGTCACTCTTTACTCATCCGTAAACTAGATCTGCTTGGTTTTCAACCTGGTATCCTCTGTTGGATGTCTTCTTATCTCTCCGGTAGGACGCAAAAGGTAGTTTTTAAAAATTTTCATTCTGGGATCATCGATGTTTCCTCGGGAGTTCCTCAGGGCAGCCACCTCGGACCGATTCTGTTCCTGCTATTCATAAACGACATTTCTACAGTAGTAAAGTATTCTAAAATATTGATGTACGCGGATGATGTTAAACTTTTTAAGACTTATGCCTCGGCTGAAGAAAGATCCTTGCTGCAGCAAGATTTGGACAGCATAGTCAATTGGTGCAGTATTAATTATATGCCGCTTAACCTTAACAAATGTAAATTCATGTGCTTTTCTCGACGAACCATTCAGCCGGCCTCCTACAAAATAAATAACTACGTCCTAGAACATGTAAACAGCTTTGTTGACCTGGGTGTTGGTATGGATTGTAAACTCAATTTTAATTTTCATATTAGTTCCACAGTTAATAAAGCAAGGGGTGTACTGGCTTTTGTAAAGCGTTGGTCAAAGGAATTCCGCGACCCGTATATAACTAAAACACTTTTTACTTCATTAGTAAGACCAATACTGGAGTATGGTTCCATAGTTTGGAATCCTCGTTATCAGGTCCACTCAGACCAACTAGAGTCAATACAAAAACAATTCTTACTTTTTGCTTTGAGAAATCTTCGATGGGATTCGCCATACAATCTTCCCCCTTACACTAGTCGTTTAAAACTTATTAATCTTCCTACTCTTTCGAGTCGCAGAGAAATGTTAGGTATAATATTTCTCGTAAAATTAGTCAATGGATGGATCTCAAGTCCATTTCTTCTAGAGCAAATTAATTTGAATGTACCCTCCCGTGCAACGAGAAACTTTAAACCACTTTTCTTGAAACTATGCAGAACTAACTTTGAGTTGAATGAACCGTTTCGGGGTTTATGCCAAGACTTTAACAATCATTCCAGCACCTTTGATGTATCGGACTCACTTTTTATAATTAAAAGAACTATTCTATCCTCTCTTAATAACAGCTAACGATCCAATTTTCTTACTTTGCATTTCTCTAACTTTGTATTCGGCTGATGAATTCTTATTCTGTAGCTGAGCAGCTTGGGATCTCGACGCTTAACAAACTTTCTTCTGTCACGACTCGGCACCTAAGATTTGTATATTTAAAAAACATCCGTACGTTATGCGGATTGAGCCCCGCACTTGTACTTGACAAAATACTGGACGAAAGCATCGCTGAACTCGAATCTAAGGACATATATGTATATCCAATACATAAATAAATATGTAGATGATATATTCGCAATAGTTAAGAAAAATGACGTGGAAGACATATTAAAAGTATTGAACTCGCAACATCGAAAAATCCAATTCACCACCGAGCTTGAAAGTGGGCAAAAGTTAATGTTACAGCTGGTCACCTTAATTCGGTTCAGGCAGATGGCAGCGCAGTTAACACCGTTTCGGTTTTGCGTGACATTCGCGATTGATTTGAGAGTTGGCGGCCCCCCTTTTTTTTACTACTGACGGGCTGACAGAACAACTAGCACTAGCAAAGGGATAAGCAAAATATAACCTTTCATTATAACCTTAAACAGTTAGCCTTCCTAGACATGGAAATTCATAAATCAGACAAGAGAGTTATAACGAATTGGTATGCTAAATCTATAGATAGCATCGTCTAGAATGATAAATTTTCATTCTAATCACCCATGGACACATACAGCAATTAACTTTATTAACAAAGTCTACGAGCTGAGCGACCAGGCGTTCATAAGAGACAACAAGGAAAAAATAAAAAACATATTAATAAAAAACGGTTACCCAGTCAAAACAATAGAAAATTTATTAGCAATAGCAAAACAAAAACGACAATCGAAAAAAGAAAAACAAAATATTTGCAGGAGTCACATACATACAAGGACTAACGGATAGTAAAACACTTCACAAAAACATCAAAAATACAAAAGTAATATTCGCACATAAACCAAACACCACTCTCAATAAAATATTTACCAAAACAAAAGACGAAATAAACAAGGAACAACAACATAATGTTGTCTATGAAATTATATGCAAAGGAAAAACTGACGAGCCTTGCAATAAAATTTACATAGGCACAATTAAGCGCGCGCTCGGCGTCAGACTAGGCGAACATAAAGCAGATGCAAGAAATAAAAAAACTGCAACTGCGTTAGCTCAACACTTGACAAACAGCGGACATACAGCAGACTTCGACAACACTAAAATATTAGACGTAGAGAGACGAGAGAGAACGAGACTTACACTAGAAGGCCTACGCATTCAAGAGAAAACACAAGACGCGATGAATTTTAAGGAAGACGTGGACAACATAAATTGCGCATACAGAACAGCAATAATGCGCAGTAGAAGAACAGACGTGCGATGACGCAGAATACTACATATGTTGTTAAGTGATTATAATGATGGTTGTTTTTAGTTGTGTAGAATAAATGTAAGTAGTATATATGTATATAATATATGTATATGTATGTATATAAATTTTGTTTATAGGTATATTTATGTCTAATTGTTTGTGTTTTTATATGTGCCTTTTAATAAATGCAGACTCCTTGATGAAGGCGAAAAAAAGACGCCGAAACGCGTAGGAGAATATAAAGAAAACTTTGTTTTACTTTCCATTTAAAAAAAACCGGCCGTAAAGCTCCTTATTACAACGTTTAATTGACTTTTGTTTAATTATTTCTGAATAAAAATATTGATTTGTTTATATTCAAAAATGTTTGCGAAAATACATTTGTACTTAGATACATATATTTACAAATGTTTGAATAATATGTGCATAAAATTGGATAATGCTTGCACAAAAGCATCAGTATAAATGGTGCAATAAGTGTTATTTCCCGAAGACGCAAGCTACAAGCACATTTGATGAAGACATCGGCAGCAGCAATATGGATGTTTTTTGCAGCACGAGCATTGGAACACGACGGAAATACTGCTGACAACAGCGACGTCATTGACCACTGAGTAATGGTGAAGTTGAGGGCAACTCCATGGCGATCGAGCCGTTGCGTCATGATTTAAAGTTTTCATTTGTGCAATTTGATTCCTTTTGTTTACAAATATTTTACGAAGTCGTTTTTTTCGGCAAACAGGCGATCGTGTTCACAACATTATCTCATTTCAACTCTATACACTTAGTCCAGCGTTTGTAGCGTTCGTTTTTCAAGACTCAAAATAGGTATATATTTGTTTCTGTGATGACCTCGTCATTGGATCCAAACCTCTTTTCATCCAACCATATCTTCAAGTTTGTCGCATGATGCTAAATCTAGAGGATATGCTGGATGGGGTAGCAGTCCGTATCCCGATTCAGAGATTTTTGCCATGGTGACCACACATGTTTGGCCCACGCTAATGGTAGAGTGGGAGCAATCCAATATATCCAAACATTAGTATTAAAGTAATGTACCTGCTCAGTTGAGAATCCTACAGCCTCAGCACTTTCATTCTCCGGTCATCCAATATCATTTCATGGATTTTATCGACGATTTCTGGCGTACGAACCTCTTTTTGCCGACCTAAACGTTTGGCGTCACTTGTGCAGATACGACCACAACGGAACTCAGTAGACTACTTCTTAACTATTGAAATTGATTGTGCAGTGTGCCCATAGTAATTTATCAAGCCTTTTCTTGGTTTCGGTGATATTTTTTTTACGCTAAAGATAATGCTTAATTAATTAAGGGCAGCAATGATGAATTTAAAGTTATAACCGCCCTCGTATTTGAAATTGTTGAACCTGTAAGCAGTGCAGCAAAACTTTAAAATAATATTGCTAAAATTTGTCAACAGTGCGACCTAATATTGGAAACTCTGAGTTAAAAAGGAATGTTTGACATTAAACTCCAAAATTGCTCATAAACTCGAGTTAACGGCGCACTCAGAACATATTATAACTCTAAACATCTACCTCAATTTATATTGTGTATTCGGCTGATACCAAAATGTGCTTTAATAGAAGGGGTATGTTACGTGATCTAAGAAATTACGGCAAAGCAAAGAAAGAGATCATACAACTTTAATAAGCTAGAAACTCTTGGAGCAACCCACTATCTCCGAAAATCAAGTTAAGGAAATTTGGGATCTGCAGGTCTAGCCAGTTTTCGCTCTCATAGACTGCATACCATTTGAAGATTCGCATCTAGACTGCCAGCCAGAGAGATGGAAAACAATTTACATTATCTAATTTGTACGAGTAAGGTAAGTGCACCTCATTCCGTGGTATAACGTAATTCCGTGCCGTTCCGAAAAAAGAAATTGGGAGTATGAGCAGTCTATGCTTTTAATTATCTGAGCAATGACTGGTTTGTGAGCAAACCTTAAGAACCTAATTTAAAATTAATTTTAAATTTAAAACATAAGTTATTTACTTTTAATCCTTTCACGGAATTAGGTACATTATAGAATTTTTGTCACGGAATTAGGGACGATGGAAGGTGTTATTAATTATAAAATAAATCATAATTAGATTTATTTTCGCTTATAAGTTATTGTAAACTAATCTAAATTGATTGATTTATTTGCAACCGATTATCTCAACGTCACACAATTTAGAAGTCAGAAAAATCCTTAGTACCACGGAATTAGTTGCACATACCTTACAACAAGTAAAAAAAATAAGTCAAGTGAAGTAACAAGGAAAAAAAGTTCGGTATGTTGCCTTAAACTACAAAGCTGCCGAAAGAAATGAAGAACAGAAAAATATTTCAGTTATAATCAGGGACCGTAAATAATGATTATTGTTGCGAATTTTAAATGAAAAAATCAATCACTTAGAATAGGCATACAAAAAAACCGATAACGCCATGTTAATCCTTTTTCGACGATCTAAATATTATCATTGTCAAAGGTATTTGATAACAGAGGAATCGTTACCACAGCCAGTTCTCGATGTTGCCACACGTTGGTGTTCAACATATCAGATGCTGAACAAGCTGCAAGCCTTTAAAGACTTTTGTGAGAGGCATGTCAAATCATCAATAAAGCTTACTTGGAGTGATTGGGATGAAATAAGAAAACTCACAGAGACTTTGGAGCCGGTGTTCATAGCAACTGAGAAATTGCAGAACAGCCAATTATTCATGGGCGACTTTTATAAGCTATGGTTAGAGCTTACAATTACTACATCTAAAACCGCACACAGCCAAGCTTTAAGCCAATACATCGAGAAGAGGGAAGGAAGTTTGATAGCAAACAAGGCAGTTACTTGCAGCATTTACTTAGACCCTCGTATTCGGAGAGTGCTCTTGAAAAAGCCACTGAGCCTTATGTTGGCCAGAGCACAGCTTAGGGAGTTCTTAGCTTAAATTCTCAATTTAAAAAAGATATATACTTACAATCTTTATGTTAACATTAAAAATATGACTAATAAACATATTTACATTTTAGATTAATCAAACACCTAGGACTTGCCCAAATAGTCCGAGAGCATCGACATCATTAGAAGCACCTAATGTATTGTGTTCTGAAAACTCCACCACCTGCTCACTTTTAAACGAGTTTTTGAATGAAATTGAGGTTAATGCTGATGACGAAATAGAAGATGATGCACACAGTGAGCAACTGTAAAAAAGATATGCCGAAATTGACAATTATAGTCCAAAGCCAGTCAGTTTAAGCAAAAATTTAATGGAATATTGGAAAGAAAAACAATTTCAATACCCCCATCTATATTAGCTAGCCAAGGTGGTGCACTCTGTACCTGCCACACAAGTGAGTGTTGAAAGGTCTTTTTCAGCACTGAAATTGTTATTGACAGACCAAAGGTGCAACCTTTCAAGCGAGTCACTTTCAAGACTACTTTTTGTAAAATTGAATAATAATTAAAACAAATTATAATAATTAACTTTATATTGATTAACATAAATTTGATCCTTAAGATTTGTTCTAAAAGAATATGCAACGAATTTAGCAAAAAACTTCATTAGAAACCAGTGATTTAAAAGTGAGTTTTATTTTAAGCAAAAAAAATAAAAATCATTAATAATGATTATTTGTGATTTTTATTTTTTTGCTCAAAAATAATGATGATTATTGATTTATTATAAAATTAATCAAAATTAATCATTATCGGTAAAGAAAATCGTAAAACTCAATGTATAGTCATTATTACGTGATTTTTAAAATAAAACTTATAATGATTACGGTCCCTGGTTATAATATATTTTGTGGGCTTGTCTATAATTGAAAAGTTACACCATTAAATGGAACGCTAATGGATTGCACAGTTTGTACATTAAAACTTGGCAATATCACATTGAAGAAAACAATACTCGAGACTTATACAACTTACATACAGTGTATCACTTAAGTATACGCCTCAGTATACTTTGAAATTATTCAAAATTTGGGCCAAAATTTTTGAATTAAACAGCAGTTTTTAGTTAATATGTTTAAGTTATATGTTGCGTTGTTATGCACGCTCAAAAATAGCGGAATATTTGCTATCCGTTACCTCCAGCAAACTATTTTCAAGAATTTGTGTAAAAATTGCATCACAAAAGTAAATATAGAGTGAACGTTTGTTCGGTAAGCGTTGAATTTGCAAGACTCATACCAAAATAGTTTTATATAATTAATACGAGTATATCTTTAAGAAAGTAACACCAATACTGAAAAATTCAGTGTATATAATGTTTATACTAATATTCCTGCAATGTTGCCAATGATGAGCTAAATCCGTGCTCTATTAAAATAAAATTTTGTTGTCTAAACATTGATTTTATGTTTTTGTTATTTTCAGTAAAATAATTTAAAATATTTAAAACTGAAACCAGGATTATTTACTTCCTTAAGTGATAAACTGTGCATATGTACATATGTATATATGTTAGTATGAGAAGAATTGGCAATGCATACCTTCCCAGTTGGAAAGAAAGTTGCATACATATATCAAAACTCATAGGAAATTCACTTATGCGAGTTAAAATTAAAATATTGCATTATTAGAATGGCTGAGCATATTATACCATGTTAGATGTGCCTTAAAAATCATAATAATTAAAGACTATAGTTTCCAAAAAAAAAAAAACAAAATAAAGGGTTTAGTAAATATAAGAGTAGCAAACCAATGATCTTACTCGTGCGTTATATGATGTAAAACCTAGAAACATTGCAGTCAAAGAGAAATTTATTGATATTGTACCTTGTCTGAAAAAGTTGGGCATGGCAGATCTGGAAATTCTGGGGGGCCGATTATTGTTTTCTATTTGGGTTTCAAAACCTCAAGTTTGTATTATTTATTATAGTGTACACAAGTAACACTTGCATTTTCCTAAGTGCATATTGCTTTTAAAGCTTACCTGAGCGCGACCATTTTGCAAAGCCATTAACGCTGTTGTCCCTTTGATGAGTGAAGGAAATTTACAAAGAGGAAATGTAAATGATTGTTGGAATCGAATATGGACGTACGTATTAACGCTTGTATGCAGAAATACGTTCCTGTTGCTACATACATATATTTTAACAATATGTAAATTGAAATGGAAAAAGCGCGATGTGCAGAAAATGATGGCGTTTTACATAAATGGGCACATCATCGGTGGACTAACAAATGACAGACGAGCACAAAGAGACAATTCATACAGACACAATCAGTCGATCGGAGGTCCGCAATAATAAAACAAAGGGGATATAAGCCGTTGTAATAATAATGACAAGAACCTTAACAATGACAGCAATGGGAACATAACGCTTACATAATTAAATGGGCATTACCAATTGTATGCATGTGTGGAGAATTAAGAATGGGTGTAATAAATACAGTAAATTAAGTGAAATAAAGTATACGAGTATAAGATATTGAATATTTAATATACTAGTAAGTAATGCACATTCGTGTATATTCACATTTACATGCAGTAAAACTGATTGCATCATTGATCGATTAGCAAATGTGTGTAAACTCACATGAGTTTATTTGATGAAATTATGTCACGCTTGAATAAATCATATAAGCTCTTTTTCGTTTAATATTAAAGAAGTGAGGTGAAAAAGTATGAATCGTGAAAAATCTACTTGCATAGTATTTATCACAATTGCTCACACGGTTTAAATGTGAAGCATGATCGCCAATGGAGAGTCATTTATACAGATGAAGACATAGGTAAAACTATATGCGTAATCTATATATATGAAAATGAAACGCTTTTTCGTTATGTCCGCGCATAACGTCCGAACTACTGCACTGAAAGACGTGAAATGTTGCACAATTATTCGTTTATTCCTGTAGAAGGTCCTAACAGAGCACTTTTTTTAGTTATAATTATAAGGGAAGATGCCAATTTACATGACCACTCACATATCGATTCGTGATCGTATTTTGTTCAAGTTTGCGGTGTGCATTTCAGTTACAAGGCACTGTGACAACGTACAAGTCTATTGACACCGTTATTGATAAAGAACAAGCTGTCAACTACCCTGTTGAGTTTCTGAATTCGCTGGAACTGTCAGGAATGCCGTCTCATCAATTAATTCTGAAAGTTGGATCATCAATAATAATGTTAAGAAATTTTAGACCACCTAAATTGTGCAATAGAACTCGACTGACCATCAAACATTATAACATCATTGAAGAAACAATTTTGTTTGGGACATCGGCAGGTGAAGATGTCTTCATACCTCGCATTCCTTTCATTCCTTCCGGCATACCTTTTTAATTTAAAATACTTAAGTTTCCGGTTCGCCTAGCTTTTGCACCATTAACAAATCACAAGGGCAGCCATTGAACGTTGCAGGAATCCATTTGGAAATTTATATATTCATGCTAAGAATAATACAACAAGTAACGTGGTTTACCAAACTGCATTAAAATGAAATAAAAGCCTATGGAAGATAATAGTTATGATTATTTCATTTCAATAAGAATAGTGTAATGATATACGACATAGTATTATGCAGATAATATATTTATGAAATGTTGTTATCGAGCCAATGAAGGAAGAAGAATAATACATACATATGTATTAGAATTGGTTATAGTCAGATACTCTTGGCCGAATTTATGCTAGAATATGAATTTCTTACAGTTGTCGATATTGGTAATATTTTTCATTGTTGTCCATATTGTCACTATAGAACCTATACCGATCTTTTTGGCGATATTTATTATATTTTTCATAAAACTTCTCAAGCGGCGGTAGTATACTGAAAAATCAACATGCGCCAACGAAAATGGTTGAGAAAAGCATTGAGTGTTTCATTTGCTAACCTTTCTCTTAAAGCGGATGCGTAAAAGTAATTTTATTTCCACTTCATTTAGTTGGTCTTCATATGCAAATAATTCTAACAACAACAGTAACAAAAGTTTTGTTGATATGCGATGTTATTTTTATTGTTGAGGTATTGTGTTTTTATGCACTAACTTAAGCACTCTAGCAAGTGCAAGAGACAAAAACAACTAGAGCGGTTTATACCAGCCAATCAACATTAAACAGAGCACCAGCTTTATTACCCGATTTAGAAAAATGAAAAAAGAGAAATTGATGGAGTGAGCGATTATCAACTTAAACAAATAAAACGATAGAAGCTTTTGTGTTGAAGCCCTACAAAATTTGATAACCGATTGTATGTGCGAGTACGTAAAGCACTTTTGGGTTAGGTTTGAATTGGATAGCAAAAAAGCGCAGCACTATTTCATAGTATAATTTTGCCTTCTAGCGCTTTCAAATAGTAGATATACCAACTGTAAGCATTCCTTTTCAAATCAAACGATTGCCGAGTACACTTCCAGCAAATAAAACATAAGTAACTGAGATTAAGTTCGAACGTAATTTGGAATTGCCCCGCAATAAAGTATACTTAAATGCTGTTAGGCACATAAGTAAGGGTGCTTCTTTCACAAGCAGCTGCAAAAAACATTGCAAAAGTTCGAAAAAATTACAGTACCCTGAAATGATGTGTGTATGTTGCAGAGGGGAAATTACTCACAGCAAATGGGCGAAATAAGCTCTTAAAAGGCAATTTAACATCTGGCTATTTTAAGGATATTATATGTATGTAGTGTTTTTCTTTAGACTCTTTCCCTTTCCTTTTTACCTTTTTTTGTCATTTTCTCAGTACACTCAAGAGCTTTAGAGCTTTATTGGCATTGCGTTTTTCAAGATGGATGGACGATTTGTTTCACTTTAAATTGATATTTTTTAAAGGCAAGAACATACAGGAACTTTTAAATAATGTATCAAAGTTTACATACCAGAAAATATTTTGAACAATTCCCGAACTTCAAAGAAGTAAGAACTACTTAATATCTTTTAAGTTATATGCAGGTAGTGGATTTAACACCGAGATAAGAGTCAAAAATCATACGAAGGAAAGAAGTATGTTAACTGAATACTTCTATGATAAATCATAATTAGCAGAAATCTCTTGAATCTAGTGCTTATTGAACCCCTTTGTATACATATTACACATTTTATCGTCAACGACTTTTATTTGCTGTGCTATATTTTTGGGTTTGACCACCTCCTATTGCACACTATTAGGAGTATGGTAAAACGATATGAAATTTGGGATATATTTTTAAATTATTGAGTAGTTGAAAAGTGGTACCTCAGATAATATGCATGTCATATGAAGGTGTGTAAGCAAAATGTTAAGGACTCATGTATATACATACATGTTATTAAGGCTGTGAAATTTAAATCATAGGACTTTTTGATTTGTATACCATCTTAATATATTTTATTACTTAAAAATTGATATTTCTCATTCACGGAATTATGTACGGAATAAGGGCTTTTTAACACTTTAATTTTTTTTAATCTGATTGAATTTTTTAGAAAACTTTTTTCTACTATGTCATTTTATCATCAAATAAAACCCTAAAGAAATTGTTGAACTAATTCCGTGGTACAGTTTTTTTTAAGCGGATGGCATTAACTTACATGAGCCAATTTTTAAAACTGGTATTGAAAAAGCGGTTACTTTTGCAATTTACTGCAAAATTGCGTTCCTCAGAGTATAGTTTTATTTTGCAACAAAAATGCTAAAAATCGTTTTACGAGATCCCATTCAGATGTCGAAATTGGGGCCACCAGTGTTGAAGAAAAAGCCGAAGTGTCCATGCCATTAATGATTTAAAATGTTTAAACCATTTATACAAATCGCATTGTGTTAGCCTAACAATTTAAAATAACAGTGAGACATTTTAATTTAATAACTATCTGAGCACTGAATTTTGTTTAAGTACGAGTAGGAATTTAAAATTGTTGTGAAAACAAATTTTATTTTGTGCTTAGAAATAAGTCATTGATTTAAGGTCAATTTTTTAATTTTTTAATTTGCAATCGATTATTTTAACGTCACAAAATTCAGAAGTCAGAAAAATTCTTAGTACTACGGAATAAGGTATATTTACCTTATTGTCCCAAGAAAGGCTGTGAGAGACATCACGGCCGTCACAACTCGTTAAACTAAAACCGCAAAGAAAAACGCACAATTGAATTGGTTACACATTAAATAACGCAACTAGATTACGTCCCACGCGAAGAAAACTTAACTTATTGTTCATACGTTGTTACTTCATGACAAAAACTCGCAATTAATATCTGATGGACAGTTGGTGCGTATGAAACAAACTTCGACCGGGCACGTAACAGGGTAGTCGGAATCCAGTCTACAAGTAATCGCAGTGTACGTAATGTTTGATAGTTCAAAAACTAAAGTATTGTTAGCATTTCTACATAAGCACCAAGTCTGTATGGAGTACGTATGCTTGTAATTACGTGTTTAGAGGTAACAAATAGTTTAAGTAAGTATTTTATAAGTCTAGCCAATAAGAGTATTTGGCAACTCTAGTTTACAATACTTGTAGGTAACCGAAGCGAATAAGAAAAGATTGTAAATAAAGAATAAGATTGGTGGAAAACGGCATTTTTAAAATAAAACAAGATTATTAGATTTTTAGAAGCGAGAACGCCGGAAGGGGTTCTATTATTGGTTAAGTAAGGACAAATTTAATTTAATATACGATAAGTGAACCATTACTTCGCCGCGTTTTGTAACCACCCTTGAGTCTGGGGGAAAAAAAAGCACAATAGAAGAATTTTGTTTGGTTGTGCCTTACTCTATCTAGAAATGTATTCGAAATTACAATTTTCCCATTTTCAAAGCATGAGTTGGCAATTTGGCTCCGCGGTATGACCGTCGTCTTTTTAATTAATTTTTTTTTTTCATATACTGAAATTATACTTAAACTTACTTGCGAAGTAGAGTAAGGCACAACCAAACAAAATTCTTCTATTGAGCTTTTTTTTTCCCCCAGACAATGAAAAGAGGAATAAGAGAAAAATTTTAACGCATATAAAAAAAAAAAAAATAAAAAAAGTTTAAGCTTGCATTGCTACACAATGTCTACCCAAACCTCTAATAAGAAAATGGAAAGACAAACATCCATGGATATCCGCTGACTTCAAAATGAAAGAACAGCGAGAAAAGCGCATGAAAACAAAGAGATTCGATAAATGACTCACACGAAAAAATTTTCAGATGGAATTTGTTCAAGTACAGCAAAAGGAAAGCACGCCATGGGAACGGCTGTCTTATTGCAAAAATCTTGCAACACTGCCTTAATTTGAAAGCAAGCTGGCAAGCTGACATAGTTACGCGCCTAAAACTGTGCCAGCATGTCGTTCCGTCTTATTAGGCAAAACACACGCACCAAAACGCGAACGGCAACACATTTGTTTGTCTGCCGTGAACACTACTTGTCTATGGCTGCTATAGCGCTCTGAATGTGAATGTTTGTAGCGTAAATGTGTTTATGATAAACGGAAACAAAGATGTACGAATGCGCAGTATATACGACTGGTTGAAGAACCGCAGCACGCGCCTGAAATTGAGATAAATGAATTGAGATAATACTACTAAAGCAAGCGTTGTCTGAAGCTAATGTCCAGCGTGGGTCACACTGCAGCAACCACGATCAACACAATGCCAACTCAACGAGCCGAATATATGTATGCATAAGCTCGTACGTGTGGATTATGCTACTGAAAGTATGGTTCTGCTAGTCGCCGTGACTGTGGTTAAGGTCCAGTTCTGCTTAGTGCAACGACACAGATAATAAAGTCAAATAGAATGTCCGCCCAAAACGAAGACAGACATTATTTGACATTTCAATTGTGAAACGAGACAAAGTGGAGAAAGTTAAAGGACACATCAAGCAAGACGTAGCGGAAACAACGAATGAATGCAGCATGCGGATTACGCATTGTTTTGACAACAATTGAAAAGCATACAGAACAACGCAGCCACAAATTTCATTCCGCTAGTAATGACACTGACACTGACACTTGCCGAAGTACGTCTAAGCAATGTTTATTGCTCCAAAAACAATGCCGCTTTAAATTGTGCAGCACTGTGATAAAATCATTTAAGCTAAGCCAATTTCTTTTTGTGCTCAATATTCCTGTTTTCCATTTGCGTGACAGACATAAGAACTGCAAGTCCTTTGTCGGCACTCATTTTCAAATTCCCGGAAAATTTTAATGCATTTGAAAGCGCTATAAATGAAATATTATTTAAGTAAAATATTATAAATTATATTAGCCTTAGTCTTGCTTCGCTGAGGTTTAACATGAAATTAGGCGTGTAAGTTGAAAATTTCTTTGCAGTCGAATTTTGGCAAGCACAGGCTTAATACCTTGTAGGAATTAAATTTATTGGTTTATCGGTGTTCTTCATCTTCTTCAATTGGGTAGTTGAGGATGGTTGTTTCTTGTAACGAGTTCCCGACAAAAAAATTGTCCCCAATATGTTACACTGTTTTGGTCGGTTTTTCTTGAAGCTAGTTGTCAAATTACAAACGCGTACAGTCGTTGAGTTCAGACGTGTTTTCCGATCCAGCATATTTCTTTTGTTTTATTTGTTTCGTTATGGACGAATTTTGTGGAAAATGCGATAAAGCATTCGCAAGAAGTGATACTCTTATTGTGCCATGTATTGGCCTTTGTAAAAAGCGTTTCCACCGCGGCTGTTGCAAAGGACTTGTGTCTGAATATGACGTCGATTTTTTTAAGCGCAACCAGCAATTTGGCTATTTTTGCACCAAATGTATTGACATTCCTAAGCGTCTTCGTAAGTCATACGACTCTATTTTGACTCGGAAAAGCTTAGTATTGAATTTTTATTAAGTGCATTTAATGCAAGTTTTAAAGACTTAACCGATAAAATTCAGAAATTATCGACGGACATTGAAAAAAACAATGCTAAATGCTTTGAAGTGCTTAATGCTGAGATCAACTCACTCAAAAGTGTCTTTAATACAACCGTTGCTACGGAAAAAATCGATAAGTTGTCTTCAGAAATGAAGCGAAAATTTAAAGCATCAAGTAACATCGAAAACAACAATGCTAAATGTTTACAAGTGCTCGTTATGGAGGTCAATTCACTCAAAAGTATTTTCAATGCATCCGCTACTGTGGGCAACGTTACAAAAGATAACAGCTGTTCTCATATTGCTTCGACAGCAGCACCTGTTGCTACGATCATCTCGCCTCTACATGAGAGGACTTGAGCTCAATGCGTAAGCGATAACGTCCTATCTCCCTCTATATCATTTGCACCTTCGCCTAAAGCAAATAAAAAAAGCATAAAGTCTGCAAATGTGAGGTCATCGCACTGCTCAACAGCTGTTGTTGTTAAGGCAGCCACTCAGTTACCTGGTTTGATCGTTGGACCTGACAACTTGTTGATAACGCAGTTGACGATTAAGATGTTGATGTCAACGCCGCTCCTGCTACTATTTCAAATTATGTTGGTTCTAAGAGCAACTATACGTGGTCAACAGTTGCGAGCAAAAAAAAAATAATAATAATCTAAATCAAAAACGCATCCGAGTGGTAGGATCTAGCGAATGCAATGATCTAGGTGTAATTACACGCTTCAAGTGGCTACATTTGTCATCTTTCCAACCAACAGTTTCAGCTGACAACATATTAGATTATGTGGCCAAACATGCCAGTATCGATAAGAAGAACATGTCATGCTTCAAATTTGGATTCGCTGAAATATGTTAATTTTAAACTTGGTGTCGGGGAGCATCTTTATAATCGACTGATGAAGCCAGAGTTATGGCCTACCCATGTATCCGTTAGACCGTTCCGTTTTTTAGATTAAGCAGAAAAACAAACTCGCCTGACTTAGCTCTTAATGTATCAAGTACAACTTATTCGCTATATTATCATAATGTGGGCGGCCTACGCACAAAATCTTCCAAATTCTATCGTAATGTTATACTACATGAATATGACATATTGGCTTTAGCAGAGACATGGCTGAACGGAAATTTTTGTTCCAGCGAATACTTTGACAATTACTATCATGTTTATCGAAATGATCGCTGCTTACATACCACTGGTCTTTCAAGAGGTGGCGGAGTTCTTTTGGCAGTTAGAGCTGATTTACGTAGTGAAACTGTTAATCTTGATATATTGGATGGTGATGTACATATAACAAATTTGTGTAAATGTTAAATTTTCCGACAATGAGTCTATTATCTTCTTATTGTCCTAAATTCCTCCTGGCAGTGATTATATTCTTTACAAGAAGCACTTAGATAATGTAGCATCTATTTTTAATAGTATTAAGCCAAACACTGAAGTTATATATTTAGGCGACTTTAATCTATGTAACATAGCTTGGGTAGGTGAACGTAATAACATCCTACCAATCGGTCTTAAGACAGATACAGATTTTTTATTTGTAAGTACATTGCTTTCTTACGGAATTAAGCAACTTAATCCATATTCTAATAGTAATAGCAGATTCCTGGATCTTATATTTGGCTCTGCCGATTTAAGAATTTCTTGTACATAATGCTTATCACCTATCTTAGTAAATAGCTTGCACCATAACTCTTTAGCTGTTTATTTCGAATTTTATAAATTCGATAATGAACCAGCTTTATCTGCGGTTGAATATACATATGTAATTACTCAAAGCCAAATTGTTCAGCGATTAATGATTTTTTAGGAGGTAGTGATTGGTCGTTCCTCGACTCCTCAAATAAACCGGAGTCATCATACGATATTTTACGTCAGCATTTCTTGTCAGCTATCTCTAACTGTTTTTACAAATCGACACCATAAATGATTGCATAAACCTTCAACATATTTAGACGCCCTCAGTAGGTGGTGCAATGACAATCACCTATTTTTGAATGCAAATAAATATTGTTTGGTTACTTACTCAAGGAAACCTAATATTACCTTTTCCAATTTTATGTTAAACAGTTGTTCACTACATCGATGTAGTGAAATGAAATCTGGGAGTAATTTTTGATTCTCGACTTTCTTTCTCTAACCATATTGATTACATTTGTGCTAAATCTTTCGCCATGATTGGTTTCATCAGACGTAATACTGAAGATTTTAAAGATCCTATGACCTTGAAGACGATTTTCGTTTCATTAGTTAGAAGCCGCCTTGAATATTGTTTAATAATTTGGAATCCGTACTACGATATTTACTCCAAAAAATTTAGAGAGTTCAAAAAGTGTTTACAAAATATGCTGTAAATAAACTTAGATGGCCATTTGGCCTCCCACCATATATAAGTAGGCGTAAGCTGCTTGGTCTCCAAGCCCTGCATGATAGAAGGATTAGCTTTTCGTTAATTTTTGTTTTTAATATAATCAATGGCAATATAATTTCTCCACAGTTAACCAATTTATTCAGCCGATATATTCCTCCACGCGATCTTCGACGTGGTAAATTATTTATTGAGGATAGGCATTCAACAAGCTATGCATTTAATGAGCCGATGGCAAGATCTATGCGGTTATCTAATCAATATTGCAATATTCTTAATTTTAACACTATTTTTTATAACTAGTCTGTAAAAAGTTATTACTTTGTAGACCGTATTAATTAAATAAATAAATAAAAAAAATTGAGAAAGTATGAAGACATTTTTTTAGAGTCCAGTCAAGCTATGAATAACAGTGAACATGATGGGAGAGTTGGCAGATAAAGTCAGCGTTGTTAGTCTAATGAGATTTGTCAAGTGGATTGCAAGTGATTCAAAACCCCTTCTATTTTGGTTTGATATTTAAAGTGTTTAGATAAGAGGCCATGAGGATACTTGATACAAAGGGTTGGTATGGAATGAAATATATTGCACAATTCCCAACAAGAAATTGTCAGCAGCTGGCTAATGTTTAAAAAAAAGATGCTTACATCACAAAGCAAGTTCATCTACAGAGGTTTTGTAATTAAAATATTATTTAAGATTTCTAAATAAAAGTTATTGAAATGTAGTTTTAAATAAATTCTGAGTACATTGTGTTACTGAAACTGTTACCTCTATCTTTTTATTGAATTTTTCTACGTCAGATAAATACAATTTTAAATCATTGACAGTTTACTCTACTTACTTATTATATAGCGATTTTGGCCGAGGTCAACAAAGCACGCCAGCTATCCCTATCTGGTGCTAACTGGCGCCAATTGGAAATCCCAAGTATAGATAAATCTTTTTCCACTTGGTCTTTCCAACGCAGAGGAGGTCTTCCTTTTCCTCTGCTACCACCCGCGGGTACCGCGTCAAAAACCTTCAGGGCTGGAGCTATTTCATCCATTCGAACGACGTGGCCTAGCCAGCGGAGCTGCTGATTCTTAATCCACTGCACTATATCTACGTCATTGTACAGCTCATCGTTCCATTTTACACGGTATTCGCCGTCGCAAAGACGCAAAGGTCCATAAATCTTTCGAAGAATCTTTCTCTCGAACACTCCAAGAGCCCTCTCATCTGATGTGGTCGTCGTCCATGCTTCTGCGTCATACAATAGGACGGGCATGATGAGAGACTTATAGAGTATGGTTTTTGTCCTTCGAGAGAGGACTTTACTGTGGAATTGCCTACTCAGTCCGAAGTAGCACTTGTTGGTAAGAGAGATTCTGCGTTAAATTTCAAGGCTGACACTGTTATTGGTGTTAATGCTGGTTCCTAAGTAAACGAAGTCCTCTACTTTTTCAAAGTTATAGCTGTCAACAGTGACGTTAGATCCCAGTAGTGAATGCGCCGACTGTCTTTTTGATGACAGGATATACTTTGTCTTGCCCTCGTTCACCTCCAGACCCATTCGCTTCCCTTCTCTATCCAGTTTGGAGAAGGCAGAACTAACTGCGCGGTTGTTAAGGCCGATGATGTCAATGTCATCGGCGTACGCCAGCAATTGCACACTCTTATAAAAGATGGTGCCTGACAGATTTAGTTCTGCGGCTCGAATTATCTTCTCCAGCATCAGGTTAAAGAAATCGCACGACAAAGAGTCACCCCGTCTGAAACCTCGTTGGGTATCAAACGGCTCGGAGAGGTTCTTCCCAACTCTGACGGAGCTGGTGGTGTTGCTCAACGTCATTTCACATAGCCGTATAAGTTTTGCCGGGATCCCAAATTCAGACATTGCGGCATATAGGAAACTTCTTTTCGGCCTTGAAGTCGACAAAAAGATGGTGTGTGTCGATTCTTCTTTCTCGGGTCTTTTCGAAGATCTGGCGTATTGTGAACACCTGGTTGGTGGTAGATTTACAAGGTCTAAAGCCACACTGATAAGGTCCAATCAGTTCATTGACGGTGGGCTTGAGTCTTTCATACAATACACTTTACAGAACCTTATAAGCGATGTTAAGAAGACTAATCCCGCGATAATTGGCACAAACTGCAGGATCACCCTTTTGTGGATTGGGCAGAGCACACTTAAGTTCCAATCAGCAGGCATGCGTTCTTCCGACCATATTCTAGAGACCAGCTTCTCTCCGCCGTATTTAAACAACTCAGCTGGTAACCCGTCAGCCCCGGGGGCTTTGTTGTTCTTCAGCCGTGCTATCGCTTTCCGGATTTCTTCATAGTCGGGTGATGGTACATCAGGTCCATTATCATTGATTGGGGATTCAGGTTCAACATTTTCTCCAACGTTGTTACAGCTGCTTCCATTAAGCAGTGTGAAGAAGTGCTCCCTCCATAATTTAAGCATGCTGTGGACATCAGTCACCAGGTCGCCGTTTTCATTCTTACAGGAATGCGCCCCGGTCTTGAAACTTTCTGTTAGCCGCCGTACTTTCTGAAAAAATTTTAGGGCGTTATTCCTGTCGGCCAGCATCTCAAGCTCTTCGCACTCACGCATTTCGGCATTTCTCTTTTTCTCACGAAAAATGCGTCTTGCTTCCTTCTTCAACTCACGATAACGCTCCCGCACAGCTCGCGTTGCGCCCGATCGCAGTGTATCCCTGTAGGCAGCGTCTTTACGTTCCGGTATGTAGACAGCGAGAAATATGGTTCCACTGCTCGGAAATATCGTTCTGTTGGTTATTGCTCTCAGAGAGCAGGAGTGCAAGTCGAGTGGCGAAGTGGGTGGCTGTCTGTTGCGATTGCAGCTTTCCGACGTCGAGCTTTCCTTGGGCCCATTTGCGTGCGCTTAGCTGTCGATCAGTCTCAAACCGTTATCAGACCTTTCGTCGTGGAGACTGAATTTTCCGATTGTGGAACCAAAGATGCCCTCCTTGCCCACCTTGGCATTGAAATCACCAAGCACGACTTTTATATCGTGGTGGGGGCACCGCTCATACGTGCGGCCAAGGTCGTAGAAGCGATCTTTGGTCCCATCGTCCTTCTCTTCCGTCGAGGCGTGGGCGCAAATCAGGGAGATGTTGAAGAATCTCCCCTTGATGCGGATTGTGACGAGACGTTCATCCACCGGAGTTAACGACAGTACTTTACGGTGCAGTCTCTCTCCCACCACAAATCCGACACCAAATTTGCGCTCCTTTACATGGCAGCTGTAGTAGATGTCGCAAGGGCATATAAATGTTTCCCCTTGCCCCGTCCATCGCATCTCTTGGATGGCGGTGATGTCAGCCTTCGCTCTGCTGAGGACATCAACCAGCCGGGCAGAGTCATCAAAAACGGGGGGTCTCATCCGAGGCTTTGTGTGTCTTTTCATTGGAAGTTGTTTTTTACGTGGCGGGTTCCAAGCCCTGCACACAACCCATTGCTGGTGGTGAAAATTTTAAGTTCGTTTATATAGCGAGGCGCTTGCTCCAAGACAGACCCCCGCTTGCAGCCGCACCTCCTGGTGAACAGACGCTGCGGACTTTAGTGGACCCTTAAACCGAATATGTCAGAGTGGATCCACTAAAGCTCCCTCTCTATTAGCCGTGACCCAAGGCTCCACACGGGTTGGTTACCGTGTCTCGCACATGGGTTGCTCACGT
Organism: Philophylla caesio; assembly: GCA_963971545.1. Classification (NCBI taxonomy): domain Eukaryota; kingdom Metazoa; phylum Arthropoda; class Insecta; order Diptera; family Tephritidae; genus Philophylla; species Philophylla caesio. Next base: position 15,469,580 of record OZ020609.1, read on the forward strand.
TGCCCAGGATGCACGAACGTGGACGTAAAAGTAGGGATTGAGTACAGCCGTGCAACTTTAACCGCATACCCAGAAGCACCACTGTACCCCATTGCACCCCTACGCAACTTACTTTTCCTTTATGATTTAAAAAAATCCATGGTATTTATTATCTTTAACTTATTAAAACTGCTTACTAGTTAAAATTTCCAATTGGGTGCACACATTGCCAACCTTTCAGGCATTTTCGGTACTTAACATTTTAAACCAAGCTCAATGAGGTGTTTTTCCACGCATTTAAATATTAAAAGAAGTACAAAACCGTATATACCGGTTTTGCTTTGCGTTAAATTTTGTATTTGGTATTGCGAATTAATATCATATGCATTTAATGATAAGCAAACACAATATTGTTATAATCTTTTTAAGTTTATCTGCATGACATTTAGTTGTGCGTGGCTTTAGGGAAGAAAACGATGATCTGGGAAAGTTAAAATGATTCGCAAGTACGGATTAAAGCATTTGAAAAATTGTGTTATGCGCTATTATTTATGATACACAAATTATTCCATTGCTTATACCCGCCGAAAGTGTGAATAGGTTTTACATCATATACTAGCTTTTTTAGTTCCAAGTTTTGTACTAAATATATCTCGAAAGAGTAAATGGGTTTTTTATCATTAAAATATGTATATTATTTTAGAATAATCACTATACCTAATAAAAAGAATGGTTTGCCTTGAGATAAACTGATCTCTTACGTATAGTAAATGAACAACATCCACTTAAAGTTTACTACTGAATGCTGCTCCTCGTCACGTTTCGTTATGACTTTAATAATTACAGAGTGTTCCACAAAAAAAAATCGCTGATGTTCTCTTCAAATAAAAAACTCCGACATTCGCACATTAGCCGGCATTATACTTGCTAAACGAAAAAAAAATGACGTACTCAGTCGCTGTATTATTATTTTTGCACTCTGCGAGTTTGCCGAAAAAAACCAAACAAAACAATAAACACATGACCTGAACCGTCATGATTTTTACACATCACAACGACAGATGGACGGCACACAGTGCACCACCTCCATACAAACAAAAATAGGAGTAGTCAGAATTTGTTGAAATTTTACTCTTAAATTAAATCGGGTTTTTCGTACCGGCTACCAATTTTGAAATTTGTTTTAACTTTTATGCTATGTAGGTAAAGTGATGCATACTTTTGTTGACAAAAACAATTACATATATTACAAAATATGCATAAAAAATCTTCAGAAAACAACGCCAATTTTCTAAAATTAAGAAAATAAAACGTAAATATAAATTATTTGTATATACTTTGTGTATTATGTATCAGTTTCTGAACTTAAATCCTCAGAGGAGGAACTTATAGTTACTACAATTTACAAAATGTTTTGCTCAATTCTTAAATCGGAGTTCCTTGATGATTTGTTTCTTTGTTTTAAGCTCATTTGAGATGAGAGTAATGGATCTGAAGATAAAATCAAGTGTGACATTAACTCTTTATCGGTATGTACTCTTCCAGTTTTCCGAGTATGAGGAAGCCGATATTTTCTAAAGTTTCTAAGTGAAGTTTCTAAAGCTTTTTCAGATAATAAAAATGCCGATAAACGATAAAAAATTGCCTTTAATTTCTTCTTGCGGTTACTAAATTACTCATAGGTTTTTACTTCTTTTCCACAGGAAAGGACTTTTAGCAACGGGGATAAATTGCAAAAAATGTTTCATACTAATTTTCATTCTGTTTCCTACTTCTAAACTAAAGATTTCTTAAAATACTCTCTTTTTACACTAATATCGAAGTATTTCACATAACTTGGGTATAGTTTATTCAGTTTAGAGCCTTCAAACAAGGATTTAGTTAATATTTAAAAAATATATATTATTTTTAAATTTTTTTTATGAAACATATATTTTTGTATTCACCATAATTACTTTTATTAATTGGCATACGTGCATCTTGTTAAGGATAAAAATTTATTTTTAACACATTTTTTACCCCAACTACTTTTACATGACAAGCGTCGAAGTGAAATGGTATGTACAAATTTATTGTGAATTGAGGTGATGTGTAAGGCTACCGTCAATTTTCTATAGGGAAAATTAAACACTTTTCTTAATTGGAATTTTAGCTTTTAAATGATACCAAAAAGTCCAAGTTCCAAGACTTTCTATTTTTGTCCACGTTCGGTGCACTGTGCGGCAGCGCGAAAAAATAACCATATGAATTCTACATGGCATATGAAGTGAGGGCGCGTAAAAGTTAAATGCAGACATGTTTTTTTTTTGTGCTATTTCTATACATGGAGTGCTATTTCTATAGACGAGTTTTCTACGCCGAAAAACATTATCGCGAAAAAATGTGATAACATAACCAGTCGAGGAGATTAATAAAGCAACTAAGTACAATAAAAAGCAAAACCATGAACTTTAGTCGGAGTAGAACGAACATTTAAGATATTATTTATATCTCTAAGTCATTATTTTTTTTTCTTTTTGAAAAAAAGCACCTTGCCTTCATCGCAATTATGCTTTCGGAAAGTTTGCGAAAAATTTTACATGTAAACGAAACGCTTTCCTTTGCTTTTCTTTCCGATACTCTTGCGCGAAAGTGCAAAGTACAATGCCCTTGCTCAAGTTCAGTCACTGAAAATCACTGTTTCATGGTTGGACAATGGAAATACAGCTGGCTGTCGAGACACAAACTCAAGGACCTTAAAAACTGCAGAAAGAATACATGTACGAGTATGTGCATCTAAGAGGTGAGGCTGTTGTTCACTGACTTTTCGCACATTTCGCCTTTTGTTTTTTGTACTTTTACGCCTTGACTTGGTGTTTGTGCGCGCTGAAAAGCATTGTTGATGGATTGTAATTTTTTTTATTTCCTTTTATTTTCTTGTGCGAGTTACACATGAAGTAACCTTAGCTGCTGCTAGACGAATCACAAAAGATAAATGAGTATGCACCTACCTGCATTGGCAGCGACGGCAAGACGTGTTTCCGCTACCGGTGGATAAACCAGGAAGAAGAAAACGAAATTGTTAAGCATAAAATAGAAAATAGAAGACGTCTACGTTCGAAATTAAGTTAGATTTTAAGTTGTCTCTGTCTTCAAAACAAACAAATAAGGAAAAAGTTATGTTAAGCTTAATAAAATGTTAATGATTTATAAGGAAAACAATTTATTTTATTTGATCAAATATAACATATGTATAACCGAATAACCATTATTTAAGTTTAAAAGACGAATTCTTTTAAATATTGGTCGTAACTGTCAACAGATGGCCCATTCTGAAGCTGCAATTTTCGATAATGCATTCTTACATATCGAGTGGTAGTTGGCCAATGATTAGAGTAATGTTGACCTGCAATGTATTCCTCGTAACAGTCTTAGCCACTTTAGACTCTGGTGGTCCCCAAGGGAAAAACCTAAAAGTATGCTGTCATGTGATCGAGGCAATAAATTCATTGCACTGAAGCGGTATTAATCGTTTACTAAATCACACTAGTTCCTCAGGTTAGTGACCGGTGTTTTTTGGTTTGATATAAAGTTCTTCGCTGCTTTACAAAAAATTCTATAAAAGAATTGCTAGAGCTTAATAAGTGAAACGGTGGCGGTATTGAACAAAAATTCCATGACAGTTTGAGAGATTTACATACGTATGATTTGTCGTAAAATAGCTTAAGGAAAAAGTATCTCTAAATAAATTACACGATACATAAGCACACAGCAAAGATCAATTTTCGGTGAAACCCAATTGTCCTATGCCAACGATTAAATACGGTTAAATTTTAAAGGAAAGCAATCATTATTATTAGATACCGATCAGTCATTGCTTAGAACGTCGATGGTGTAATCAACATCCATTTTGGACTCGTTACTTCTGATAAGTATTTACCATTCTCTTCCCATTAATCCGCTACACAAGCCTTTAATTTTTATGTTTAAACTCTTTGCATATTTACTAAAATGAACGGAAGTGCCAACGCTGCGACCAACTGCTACCAACTCTAAAGCTAACTGGTGGCTTTAGTGCAACATAGTTATTTTAGAGCACACAAAAAGCAATGGAAATTTTGCAAAGGTGATTACAAAAAAAGAACTTCGTCGGTGGCGGCAGTGATTTATGGCCGTTCAAATTTGCAGACATTTTGCGCTGATTTTGCTGGTTTTAAAAATGCTTTGCGTAAACGTTAGCGAACTGAGGCAGCGGAAAGGTGTTTGGTAGTCATGAAGCATAGTTAAAGGCGCATAAAGGTAGACAGGTGGCAAACTAAAAAGAAAATAAAAGAAATGTGGACTTTTGTGAGCAAATAGTTACAAGTTGAAAAGTGCGGGACGAATGTACGTACATAGGAGAAAAGGAATGTGAGATAGAGTGAGTAGGCGGGCAGACCGTGGAGCAAGATAAATTAATAGCATGGCGTAAAACATTTTTCTTTGGCTAAATTAAAGAAGTCTACGAGAGGACTTATAAAAATTCACCTAGCTGACCAGAAAAAAAACCATATAATCGTAATCATTTCGAATGTATTCTTAATCTTTGTCTTTTTATCTTATCTTCATAATCGCCATTCATTTCGATTCATTTCTTAAGCCTGTAAATCCACTTCTCAAAACATTTGTTAAAAATCTTGCTTTAAAGCTTTTCAAGTTCGGCATTAACCGCATCCTCGCGACCGTGTTACTTTTAAATACTTTTCCCATCAAATTTCTTTTAATTTTTGAAAATAACCAGAAATCGTATGGTCGTATTTCTTTGATGCCAGAGATCGCAATACAGTTACTCGTTATTTCACCAGTGTGAGTTGGCGTGTTATAATGTTGTAAAATGTAGGGTCTCATATCCTTTTTCTTCCTGTTCTCCAACATATTTTTCCAAACTTTTGGTAAACAGTCTTCGGTATACCATTTCGCAGTTATCCTCTAACCCTTTTCAGAGAAAGTAAACTGATAACATTACTTTTGTTGCTGATTTTTGTTTCATAGCTTTTAAAGGTGGATTAGCACCTGATTGGCTACCAATAACTGTTGTTTGATTTCCGGGTCGTACTTACAGAACCAAAATTCGTCACCACTAATGGCTTTACTAAAGTTATTGGACTACTCATTTTCGAATTTATTCATGAAAATTACGCAAAATGCAAGCCAGCCCCTCTTTGGCCCTAATTTAATATTCAAAGGATTCGTAGGTATCCGCGATGATTACTTAAAATTTTCGATACAGCTATGGCCTTCAAGCCCGATTCATCAGAAATCATTTCTTGTGTCTATCGTGGATCTTCGTCAATTTAAGACTTCACCAAAGCCACAGTAACGTCATCAGCATTCGTCCTTTAGAAAAATTTCTTGTTTGGAATCTTCGGAAACGGTAGGAAATAGTCTGTAGAGACGGGGCAATCGTTCCATGTGCTCTTTGGCATTCATTAAATATTTGTAGGGGCTTTAGCTTACGTCAAAAACCAAAGATAATCACATAGCGATTTATTGTTTGCATTAGTGGTAGAATTTCGTCTGATCTATTGTCAGATATTTTGCGTTTTCTAGGTTATATTTCAACCGATTGTTTAAAAATTTAGAATGAAGTTTCGTAAAACAATTGCAAAAAAATGGGTATTTAAGGTTTTAAAAAAGAATGTTTAGTAGGTTTAGGTTTAAGTATGTAAGGTGAGGCACAAAGTAGTGATTTTACTTGAATTATTACAAGTAATAAGCACAGTAAATATATTTTAAAATGATGGAAATGCTTGCTCACAAAAGTAATACTAATATTTACGTCAAAGAGCATTCATAACTTAATTAAAGGTAGAGAACTAAGAACATAAAAACATATACTTATGTTTGTACTTGTATAAAATGGTTTCGACAAAGGCCCACCATTTTTTGCACCCAAGTACTTTTGATCAAAAATGCTTACAAACCGCAAAACTCTAACGGCCAATGTTGTTGGCACTTTGAAAGTGAACAAGGACACCTTGCACTACAAAAAAGCTTTGCAATTTTAAGAAGATAAAATAATTCGAGGAACAAAACAACGACTGTCTAAAGCGTTGATGTGATTGCGCAGCGGATTTTTTGACTTTCTCATTTTCAGAGTAACCACAAAAAATTGGGTTTCATACTTTTCCCAACGTCAATTTTTATGCCGTTTTAAGTGATGAAATAGTATCAACAAATATAAAAACAACAGCAAACACTTAACATAAGCAATTACATAAAGCAAAAAACACCAAAACATTGCGAGTGACCGCAATCTAAAGCGGCTTATTTATGCGTGTCCAAAAAAAGGCCCATGTCACTTTATCCTTTCATTTTATTTTTGTGAAACAAGCATGCTTTGATTAAAAAAAAAAAAAATAACAGCAACCACTTTATTTAGTTTTAAAAGCAATTTTAGCAAAAAAATATAAGAAAAAGTGTGTTATGAAACGGTTTTTTGCCACCTATATTGCTTTTCAATGCAAAATGAATAGGCAACCTGTATTAAAGTTTTTTTAAAGAAATTTTCATATGCATATGTACATATGTATGTAGGTTTAAAATTAAATTTTTTATAATAGAAATTTTTATATTAAACCAAATTTATGGAAAAATCTCAAGAGATTTTTGTTGGAAAAATAAGAATGTAGGCTTGTACTTTCTTAACCAAAGTGAAAGTTTTGCAAGCAACTTGGAAATTCAAATAGGGCTCCATACGAAAAAAAATGTATTAAGTACATAAAATAACAAAGCAATTGTTTCATTGAAATTACTATTTCTTGTTAATATTAATAAGCCGAGTTTACCAAAATCGACTAAGTTAAGGATTTGTAACGTCATCGAAAAAGTCTAGGCAATATTTATTAAAATAAATAAAAATAAATAAATAAAATAAAAATAAGAAATTATAAAAATGTTTACTTTATTTTTTTAGTAGTTTATGGCCAGAAGTCTGGAGTTATTGGGGAAAATTTATAAAAAAGGCGATATATGACACTTTTTTGAATAAAAACAAATAAAAACAAATAGAAATTGTAATTCTTAATTTTTCTAAATTTGTTTCATCAAAATCGGACAAGTGGTTCTCGAGTTATGTTAAACTACGTTTTTGCCAAAATGTTACAACTAAGCGAAAAAACATCAAGATAAGGAAAAAATTTAAAAGGTCTTAAAAAAAAAACTGACACATACGAACGCCAAACCCTTTGAGGGTTTTACTATACTGACCTAGTACCATCACCCTGACTTGGAATTTCTCACCCCCCAGACAATAATCCCAAAAATGTTCCACAGTGTAATTGGTCTTGAATTTGTACGAAAATTACAATTTTATTAGTTTCAATAGCGTTCTGCGTAGCTGTAGGTTGTGAGCGAGACGAGATGTGATAATGTACAACTGCGACCCGGAGTCGAGCCGCGCACGGTAAGGTACCCATGTACCTGAATTGTTCTTAACGTTAACATATGCAGTAGCCAAAAGCACAGAATCAACGATTGCGTATTCTTGTCTATAAATTCAGATTCTTGCTTGTTGGATTTGCCAAAATGCAATGAACTATGATGCTTGGCACCACATCATCGGCATAAACTTGTACGCTTAGAGCTGTTGACCTCTGTAGTTAAGGTGATACATTTTTGAAACGACTGCAGCTGTATATAGCATGGTCTGTGCGGTCACAGAAAACACAACCATTTAATGGGTTAGTAGTAACAAAAGATTTTCTACTGCGTGTGTTAGCTGCGATCGAATTCTTAACGTTTTCTAGCTTTTAACAGCATGCCTAAATTTTTCTTACACGCAAGATCTTTCCTCTTAAAAGGGTCACGTGCTATTACGAAGATTGACATCAAGTTAATTGTACTTTTACGTTGCGCCTTAAACTCGATTTTATGAACATTGTTCGTGTTAACAATACACCCTATTCGTATATACGAAATTTACCGTAAAATTATTCTTCCTTTAACATAATTTTTTTTTTTTTGAAGTTGGCTGCGCTGTTGGGAATTGTACCCTCACTGTCAATTGTACTTTTACGTTGCGCCTTAAACTCGATTTTATGAACATTGTTCGTGTTAACAATACACCCTATTCGTAAATACGAAATTTACCGTAAAATTATTCTTCCTTTAACATAATTTTTTTTTTTTGAAGTTGGCTGCGCTGTTGGGAATTGTACCCTCACTGTCATTTGGCTGAACTGCTGAAAAATTTGGCCGCTTTATTGGCTATTTAACCAGTTTGCATAAAAGAAAGTAAACAAATATGTAAAAGTCAAACTAAATTTGAAGTTTGTTAAATATCCGAGTTTATGGCGCCACGTAAAGATACTATAAAAATATTGCACAATATTCCACAAATAGAGAATTTGACAAAGAGTGTAGAGAATGTGTGCTATCATGTGAAGTCCGACGGTGTGGACCGAAGATGAACTTAGATAGCAGCGTAAGATATTGAGATGTATAAGTAATTATTGCGCAGAAGTAATATTTGAAAGATATTTTTGTGCATTTTTCATAGGAAAGTAAAAAAGGCAAATAAGAGCGAAAGGTGACAAAATAAAAAGAGAAAAAAAGAAGTTATCGATGGATTTTTAATGATCTTTGGACGAAATGATCTGCTTGTCATAGCGGCATGAAATACATACTTATGTACATGAAAAAGTTGGTGGGAAAAGAAAATCACGTCAACTGTTCTACGAGTATTATTGTTTTGAAATGTTCAATTAGTAGTAGCTTTTGGTTTTTCTCCGTTTATTAAGTATAACGTAGACGCTTTATATATAGAAACCCAGTGTTTGGTCGATCTTCTCCTACCATTTGCGTGGTGCGTCCTTGTGTTGCACTATAAATGGAGGGGACTAAGGTATATGTACCTTATTCCGTGATACTAAAGATTTTTTTTACTCCTAAATTTTGTGACTTTGAAATAATCGGTTGCAAATTAAAAAATTTAAATATCCACCTTAAATCAATCAATTTAGGGTAGTTTCCAATAACTTATAAGCGAAAATAAATTGTATTATAATTTTTATTAATAACATTAATATTACCTTTAATCGTCCCTAATTCCGTGGCAAATATTCTGTAATGTACCTATGTAATACCCTGAAGCATAACAGGGGCTATGAGAACCTGTCCAACGGCAGCGCTGATAGTCTTACTAGACCTACCACCTTTTCACCTCCATATTCAAATACAAGCGAAGAGGGCCATCCTAAGGATGACCGCCACCAAAATCGGGAATGAGGGGCTTTTGAGTCGGAGGCTGTTTAACACTCTCACTGAACTATAATCCGAAATAGCTATTCCGAGAGATACCATGAAACCCGAGTTAAGCTTCACAAAAAGATTCAAAACTGAATTAAGCAACAAAAGAAGTTGAGTACCTGGTACACGGACGGGTCGCTTACCGAACACGGTACCGTTGTGGGTGTGTATGGACCGTGGACAAAGTACTCGGAATCAATGGGGACACAGATGCCCATTTTTCAAGCACAAATTTATGCTATAGAAAGGTGTGCGATGTTCAACCTCCAGTGCAACTACCGGGGACGGAATATTGCTATTCTATCGGACAGCCAGGCAGCCATCAACCTCTCTGAAGTTGGCAAGCCAACTTTTACTTAAGGAAAAATTATCTATTGGATAATTTGCCGTAAATTATCCGTGAAATGAAAAATTTTGCCGCGGTCATAATCCAAGAACTGTCGCATGCACTGCTAACTTCAGCTGAAGTTAGCGTGCCACCTTTAAAAAAAGTATGAAAAAGATCAGCTAGGAAAATTTTTCTTGCACAGTACTTTGCCGCTTTTTTGCCGTAATTAAACGGCATAAATAAAAAATTCGGTAAACAATTTTTTTTTTAATTTTCCATATGCACTGCCAACTATAGGTGAAGTTAGCGTGCCACAATTAAGAAAAATATGAAGGAGATCAGCTAGGGAATTTTTTCTTGCACAGTAATTTGCCGCTTTTTTGCCGTAATTAAACGGCATAAATCAAAAATTCGAAAAAAAAAATGTGGCACGCTAACTTCACCTGAAGTTGGCAGTGCATATGGAAAATTAAAAAAAAAAAATTTATCGAATTTTTTATTTACATATGCCGTTTAATTACGGCAAATTACTGTGCAAGAAAAAATTCCCTAGCTGATCTCCTTCACATTTTCCTTAAATGTGGCACGCTAACTTCACCTGATAAGCTGAACACACTTCCTAACGAACCGGGTCCTTTGGGTGCCAGGTCACGCTGGAATCTTTGGAAATGAAATCGCGGACATGCTCGAAAAAAGGGGCATCAACTTCGTTTATAGGTCCCGAACCTTTTCCAGGGTTAGGGAAAGGGGCATTAACAGCCTCTGAGAAGAAAGAGGAGGAAGCCCTCCGTAAATCACACTGGGACAATCTACCATGTCTGGAACATTCCAAATCCCTTTTGGGTAGCTACAACCAAACAAGATTTAGGGAATGCATGGGTTTATCAAAGAACAACTTCAGGTTTTGGAGGAATAAACTGGGAATATATTCGCAAGAACGTTGCAGATTCTGCAGGGAAGAGAAAGAAACTTCTAAACACGTCCTGGAAAAGTGCCCTGCATTGATGCACAATCGCCAAAAATGTCTGGCCGAATATATAATTACGGACGATGGGATAAGCTCCAGAGACTTAGGCTCAATGCTAAGATTTATCTCGGAGGTTGGACTAAAGGAAATTATCTAATCCAAGTAGGGCGCACAGTAGATCTTAAGGTCGCTGTGCCATCTCCCCAACAACAATAATAATAATAATACCGTGAAAAGATGTCCCTAATTCCGGGCTATGCATATATACAGATTTTACGTTATTAAATTGGAAAACTTATGTTTTAAACTTAAAAATTATTACCTTTCAAAAATTTTTAATTCATACTCGTATTTAGAAATTAAGTCTTCAAATTTGCTCACAAACAAAAGTCATTGCTCAAATTATTATCAAATTACAATCTCTCACTGTTATTAAAAATTGCTGGGCTATTACAATGCAATCTGTATAAACTATTTTAAAATTTTAAATCAGTAAGGGCATAGACTCCTCGACTTTTCATCAACACTGCGTGCCGCAATTTTTTTTCAAGACATCTGCTGCAAAATAAAAATATTCTCTGTGGATCGCAACTTTTCAAGAAAATTGCAAAAGTAATCGCATTTTCAATACCAGTATTAAAAGTTGGCTCATGTAAATTAATGCCACGCAATTAGGTGTTTCTCTTTTCACTGCTTGAACACAAATGCGGGGTATACCATAGAATAAATTTATTAAAATATTCACCATTCGCTTAAAAAAACTGTAGCACGGAATCAGCTCAGAAATTTTCTCAGGATTTTATTTTATGATAAAATGGCTTAGTTGGAGAAAGTTTTTTTAAAAAATTCAATCAGATTAACAAAAATGTAAAGTGTTAAAAACCCTTATTTCATGATAGGCACGGAATTAGATACATTGTAAAAGAAAAATGTACATAATGCCGTGAATTTGAAATATCAATTTTTAAGTAGGTAATAAAATATATTTACGATAAATGTATTTAGATAGTAGACAAATCAATAAACAGAGGTTTATCGAATGCCAAAATTAAATAGTAGTTCCAAAAAGTCCTATGATTAAAATTTCACAGTCTTAAGAATATATATGTACATGAGTCCTTAAGATTTTGCTTGCACACCTTCATATGACAAGCATACTTATTATGTGGTACCACTTTTCAACTGCTCAATTATTTAAAAATATATCCCATACATACAATCCGAATTGAAATTATTACCCTTTAAAAATTTAAGTTTGTTATAGTATTTTGTATTTGATTCATCATACTCACGATTTCTTGTTTAAATAAAAAAATCGGAGCGCCACGGAATAACGTACTACCACGGAATTAGGTGCACTTACCTTACTACTTTATGCAGACTTCTGCAGTTGATGTAGTAGTTCCCGTATTATTTTATTTGTGACAGCTGTAATTGTTTAAGTGCTTCCAGGCTTAGAGCAATCAGCGGAGGAATCTACCATTTCTTCTGGAATATTTCGGCTTTTATGTGGAATATACTTGCGTATTATTACTTGGCAATGAAAATTTGCTTACTACTGAATTTAAGGAAAAGCGACAAATTTAAAGCTCTTCTTCCTTTTCAGCCGTAGTGTAATTTAAACGTCTGTTCTCGTTCTACGCCGCGTTCACAGATATTTACTGCTGTCTGCAGTCATTGCCATTTGAATAGCTGCCAGGCGAGAGACCCTATTCACCTCACCATACAAATATATTTACAAATATCTAAGGGTATCTGCTTGTGCGTGCGTTTCAGCTTCTTCCTTCAAGGTTAAGGATGATGCCAAAATAATTGTGACAGCTCGCACTGATATCGAGCTGTGAGTTATAGCGTGCGTTGCCGCGTTGCCCAGCGACATCCTCCATTCGCTGGCAAGACTTCAGGCTCTTTTTGATTTGTTTCTATTAGCAGCAACAATCACATTGGCTTCCAATATCATATAAAAGGCAATTCGTGCATACAATTTTGTCTTTTGCTCTTTTCTTCCCCATTATAGCATATTAGTACAGTTAGTCAAGAAAAATTGTTTACAAACATAAAAGTGTACCTTTTTAAATAAATGTTGTTAATTAAGTACATTTTATAAATATAAATTGTTTTATTTTTTTTATATATCATATATTTATTATACAAATATTTATAAAACACGAAAACTATTAAACATTTCTGAAAAACTACTTGAAGGTATCAATAAAAAAAGAAAAAATCCATTAATTTCAGTGTCAAGAAAATGTTTTTACATACTACATTTTAATTAAAGCAAAAATCAGTATTGTATTAATATAATTAATTTTAATACTTTGAGTTGACCTCCAGAGTCAGTAACTGTCTGTAGTCTGCTTTTCATTGACTCAATTAGTTTTGCTAGGTCATACTCGCCTGGAATTTTCTCCCATTCTTCCTTAATATACCGTATCAATTTCCGTTCTTCGTATTTCTCTTTCCCAACTTTTTTTTCAAAGTACCCACAAATTCTAAATTGGATTGTGAACTGGACCCTGAGGAGGTGCATCTAGTACTCTATCGCAGCTATAAAGGAGCCAAGTTCTTACGATAAGCGCCTTATGTTTTGGGTCGTTATCTTGATAAAATTTAAATTTATTTCTTACGAACCCAAATTTAGACGCAATGCAGGCACAGGTATAAGGTAAGAGCACCTAATTCCGTGGTAGTACGTTATTCCGTGGCATTCCGATTTTTTTGTTTAAACAAGAAATTGGGAGTATGATGTATAAAATGAAAAATACTAGAATACACTTCAAATTTTAAAGAGTAATCATTTCAATTCTGAATGTACGTATGGTAAATACTTTTAAATTATTGAGCAGTTGAAAAGTGAAACCTCAGATAATATTCACGTCTTATGAAAGTTTGTAATCAAATGTTAAGGACTCATGTAAGGCTGTGAAATTTAAATCAAAAGACTTTTTCGAACTATGATTTGATTTTGGCATTCGATAAACATCTGTTAATTGATTTGTGTAATATCTAAATACATGTAAATACTATTTTATTACTTAAAAATTGATATGTACATTTTTAGTTTACAATGTATCTAATTCCGTGCCTATCACGGAATAAGGGTTTTTAACACTTTACATTTTTGTTAATCTAATTGAATTTTTTTAAAAAAACTTTCTCCAACTAAGCCATTTTATCATAAAATAAAATCCTGAGAAAATTTCTGAGCTGATTCCGTGCTACAGTTTTTTTAAGCGAATGGTGAATATTTTAATAAATTTATTCCATGGTATACCCCACATTTGTGTTCAAGCAGTGAAAAGAGAAACACCTAATTGCGTGGCATTAATTTACATGAGCCAATTTTTAGAACCGATATTGAAAAAGCAGTTACTTTTGCAATTTTCTTGCAAAATTGCGATCCACAGGGTATAGTTTTCTTTTGCAACAAAAATGCTAAAAAATAGTTTTACGAGATCCGATGATTCAGATGTCCTGAAAAAAATTGGGTCCGCGAATGTTGTTGAAAAGCCGAGAGGTCTATGCTTTCAATGATTTAAATTTTTTAAATTGTTTATACAAACTGCATTGTATTAGGCTAACAATTTTTTATAACAGTGAGAAATTTTAATTTGATTATTATCTGAGCAATGACTTTTGATTGTGAGCAAATCTTAAGAACCTAATTTCTAAAATTCGGGAATGAATTCAAAATTTTTTTAAATAAAAATTTTATTTTGTGCTTGAAAAATAATAAATTTTAAGTTTAAAATATAAATTATTCCCTTTTAATAGCGTAAAATCTGTATATATACGCATAGCCCGGACATCTTTCCACGGAATTAGGTACATTAAAGAATTTTTGCCACGGAATTAGGGACGATTGAAGGTGTTATTAATTATTTTAATATAAATAATAATAATTATGTTATAAACAGGGGAAATGTTTTTGATATATCTGTTAAGATAATTATGAATTATGTCACCGGCCACTCTTTTACCCGGCATTTCAAAATAAAAAAGTATTTTCTAAATTTACAACGGAATTCTTTGGTATTCAACGGTACTTTTTGTATTAATTCAAATTCTTTCGAATCGAGAAATTTGTGTATTTCCACATAAAACGCAGTTTGTGAAAAATTTTTTTTTATACTGATCTAAGTGGTTTCTTTTGTTATCTGTTACTATTTTCATATTTTCCTTAAACATTTTCCACAGTGGTTCTGTTATATGACTGCTTCTGCATTACATATATGATGAGTAAAAATATTAACCTCATTTTATTTACAACTAGCTTAAACCCCGCGGATGGGCTCGCGTGAAAATTGGGAATGGCATGATATCTGTATTGCGTTGTTGTCAACGATATCATTTTTAACGATAATAATACAATGGAATAGTTAAATTGGCAATCGACCTTTTTTTTATTGACTTGGTAAATCACTTTTGATGTAACAACATTTCATAAATATATTATCTGCATACTACTATGTCGTATATCGTTACACTATCCTTATTGAAATGAAATAATCATAACTATTATCTTCCATAGACTTTTATTTCATTTTAATGCAGTTTGGTAATAAACGTTATTTGTTGTATTATTCTTAGCATGAATATATAAATTTCCTTGGTTGCCCACCCTTGAGCAAGCGACGTATAAGTGACCGTGCGAAAAGCATGAAGGTTCCAAATGGATTCCTGCAACGTTCAATGACTGCCCTTGTGACATGTCAATGGTCATGGCAAAAGCTAGGCGAACCGAAAACTGAAGTCTTTTAAATTCAAAAGTTATGCCGGAAGGAATGAGAGGAATGCGAGGTATGAACACATCTTCACCTGCCGATGTGCCAGACAAAATCGTTGCTTCAATGATCTTATAACGTAAATTTTTGACAATTTAGGTGGTCTCCAATTTCTTAACATTATTAATGGTGATCCAACTTTCAGAAATAATTGATGAGACGGCATTCCTGACAGTTCCAGCGAATTCAGATACTCAACAGGGTAGTTGACAGCTTGTTCTTTATCAATAACGGTGTCAATGGACTTGTACGTTGTCACAGTGCCTGGTAACTCAAGTGCACAATAACAAACTTGAACAAAATACGATCACGAATCAATATGTGAGGGGTCATATAAATTGGCCTCCTCCCTTAACTAAAACTAAAAAAAAGGGCTCCGTTAGGACCTTCTACAGGAATAAACGAATAAATGTTATGCGCGGACATAACGAAAAAGCGTTTAATTTTTATATACATATGTACATATGTATATATGTAGATGGAAAATTCAAAACGAACATTCTTGGGCTTGTAAAAACATTTTCTTGACAAACTGTATTTGTTATTGATATTTTGTGCTGCTTTTTTATGAATTTTATTTGCAATTTTCATTTGCGCACAACTGACTGCGTTTGCATTCGTTGCCGAATAAGGTAATTATTGAACTAAAAATAGATACGCGTACAACGAAATGTGCTGATAAAAAAATTTCAATACCAAAGCGGAGCGGTTTCTTGAACCAATTTGAATAACATATTTTAGTCGCCTCACAGGCAGCTGCCAAGAAGTTAAAGGGCATTCGTTGGTTGGTTGGTTTAAAAGAGAAAAGTTGAAATGAAAATTAGGAATTGTAAGATTATGAGCGATGATTGGAGTGTAGGAATTGATTAGTTATTACATAAAGGGTAGAAGGGTGTTAAATTTTCAATAGCATTAACAAATTAAGCTTTCTAGAACTCCTTATTGGGAGGATTTTATGAAAATTTGTTTAATCATCAGAAATTGTTACGCGTCGTAGAAATGAATGGTTTTTAATGATAATGATTTCGGCATCTTTTTTATATTTTAAAAGTGGTAAGCGATCTATCTACAGCAAAGCCGTTTAACGGGGAAAGCCATCGAACGAGAAACTTGGTATTACTTGACCAAACTCGTAAGGTCTTTGATTGTTATGAGAATAGATGTTAACCCGTCTGAAGTTTAAAATATAAGAGAAAAGACAGTCAAACTTTGATCTTTTGAAAAGCTCTTGATAGAACACGACTTCGTTAACTCATCCATCCGACAACGACGCAGACGTGAAAAGTTCATCGGACCTGAGCCCCAAGCGCTGCACATCAAATTTTTTGGCAGAAGACGGATCTGTACGAAGGTGAAATAGACGAAAGGCGGTCCTTAAGGACAAAATCGAAGCTTTCAAGAATTTCTGGGTGCTTTTAGGATGTATAGAGAGTATAAAAGTCCTTAAAGGAGTTTGTTTAGCACATATTTATGCATGTACATATATTTAACTAATTCTTTAATTCCTTTCCTTAACCGTGGTCCTCCCACTTTAGTAAAATCAGGGATTGAAATTTTAAAAGGAACAACACTCTCAATATTAAGTTGCGCAACCTTCATTCTTGTCAACAATTCACTGCGTTAATTTGATGCGTGGAAAGAACTTCTCTTCGCTCAAAATTTGCGCAGTTTGTGCGTGAGAGAAAAATTAAACAAATTTAAAGTTACGTCTACATAATTGCTGCTATTTAATCAAGCTGTCAACAGCAGAGTGCTTCATTATTCTGCACTCGAACCCTCTTTCCTCTAACAACAACAACTCGCGTCATCGGCAACAAATAGAAACTGTTGCTATTTATCCAACTGACCCTAGGCTATGTTATTGTTGTTGCAAAATTTTAAATTGCTCCCGCTACAATTACACAGTAGTAACAGAAATTAGCGACATGCGTCGCAGTCCGCAAGCGCAGCTGGAAAACTACTACAACTAAAACAGCAACAAAATACACCCACAACTACAAATACATTTTTTTTGTTGCTGTCTGGGGTTATAGTTGAAATGTTGATGGTGGCAGCGCTAAGCTCGCTAGCAATTAATTTGCATGTTGCTACTGTATCGCACGAGCAGCAGCAGCAGCGCAGCAGCTGCAATGGCAACAACAACATGCAAGCATTGTGTACGCTTAGAAAGCAACAACTGAATCAGTCACAACTGGCCACAAACAATGTTTTGCCCCATATTCGATTAGATTTTTTGTTGCTGTCTGGGGTTATAGTTGAAATGTTGATGGTGGCAGCGCTAAGCTCGCTAGCAATTAATTTGCATGTTGCTACTGTATCGCACGAGCAGCAGCAGCAGCGCAGCAGCTGCAATGGCAACAACAACATGCAAGCATTGTGTACGCTTAGAAAGCAACAACTGAATCAGTCACAACTGGCCACAAACAATGTTTTGCCCCATATTCGATTAGATTGGCATAAGGAAGGCAGAGTTCGAAGGGTAAAGAAAAGGAAGAGTGTGTTTCTATTTAGGGTTTGGTAGAAAAAAATAAATATAATGCAGAAAGAAGCCATTACTTTTGTATAAAGGGTGTTTTTTTAGACATGTGGTTTTTAAGAAGAAATAAAACGCACATAATTTAATGCTATGGCCAAGGATTAAGCTTTATTATAAAGATAAGGGTTTGCCATTATGTTTTAAATATGATTTCGGGCAAGTGATCGTAGCGTCGTCTTATTGGAACCAAGCGTCGTCCACATCAATATTCTCAAATTCAGGCACGAAAAAGTCAATATTCATGGCTTTATTGCTGTCCCCATTGACTGTAACATTATGGCCGGCTGCACTTTTGAAGAAATATGGATCAATGATTCCCTCTGCACATAGAGCGCACCAAACAGTGATATTTTCAGGATGTAACGGCGTGTCAACAATGGCTTGTGGATAATCTTCAATCCAAATGCGACAATTTCGTTTATCAACGTACCGGAGTTAATTATGAAATGGCAAACCAAACTGAGTATAAATCGAGTAACAGCTGTCAAAAAGACCAACTTCGAAAAAAGTATTGCCTCATTGAAACCCACACGTCTAAAAAATCACCTTTTACTATTTCTGTTTTCATTTGGAAGTATGGTTTGGTGAATGTGGTGCGCCAGTACAAAAGTTTCAATTATTTACAGACAATTGAAATTAATTAATGTCATTACAAAAATGTTGCAAATGAATTGATAAAAGGGAATGCCGTTTAAGTTTGATCGAAGTAAGTAGGTGGAATTAGTTAAGGTGTGTGTTGTGTAACTTGGTTTTAAAAATGCTCTTTCAAATTGCGTTGGAATAACTTATCTGGTAGGTTTTGCCTATTTTATGGATACATGATTAAGATCTTGATCATAATTCAGTTTAGGGTAAGTTTTATTGAATTGCTATGAAACAGTGCCACGTTAGTACCCCAACCAATTACTTGCAGTCTAACCTTGAAATACTTAGAAACTATTTGCTGGTTTTCTGCGACGAATTACATTAGTTATCGTTCCGAATGTCTATAAAAATACGATGGTAAAATGGTATTAAATAATCTCAGATTATGGACAACATGTGTTTTAGGTCGTATGAGGAGACGTCTGAGCCTGAACACGCTTATTCCACATTTACTGCTGCCGTCATTAAGAACTAATGGCCAAAGATACGATTTGGAAGGTTTTTGATACTTAATAAGTTAATTATTATAATTATCTCAATGCAAATCTAAGCTTATTAACCAGTTAGTTACAACATTTTTTTATGCACCACTTTCTAGAGGATGCCACTTTCCTGCTGTCGAAAAGCAATCACAAATATTTACTTATCAACTAATAAGGCATTCTCTGAGGTATTTGAGAAAGACATAAATAACAGCATCTTTTATCAAATTGACAAAGAAAAAACGACATACATTGAACTCTTTAGCGACCAGCTTTGTTATACGTATCTTTGTAAACAAACCCTTTCTACAAACAAAAATATTCGTTAAGAATTCAATCCAGCAATTAGTTATACAAATCAATTGAGTGCTAAATCGAAATACAATGGAAATATAAACATCATTAAGGACACACACAAATCCCCTAAACAGCATAAAGAGGAAAAAACTGAAAAGAGAAAAAAGGACATGAAGTAACACAAAAGGAGCAGCGTAATATATGTATATATGCAGGCAGCGCAAGACAAATAATAATAAGAATACAACAAAATAAACTATATATGTACGAGTATGTGTAACAATACAAATTAGTAGCCGTTGACAACATGGAAAAGCAGTAAACGAACACAGGCGAATGAATTAATATGCGGCCACTCATTGCACAGCTGTTCACATTTCCCAGTCAATTTGATTGGCTATGGTGTTGTTGCGTTGTGTTATTCTCGGTGGTGGTACTATTGCACTTGTTATTGCGTCGCACTGTATGGCGTTCTTTTAAACTCTTTCGGCATTTACAACGTGCTCCATTTACAATTGCATTAAACAAGAAAGAAAATAGCGATGTCCGCACACAGAGAACCTTTTCAAAATATTTCCCTTAAGGTTCAAAAGAAGCATGTTGTTTGTGCAGGGCTATGATGTAGTACGGGATTTGTTGAACAGTGTTGCTATTTCTGTATAGAAAGGAGCTGTCAAACAACTCCATAAATTTTTTACTGCAAAAATCTTAGCTCCTGGCTTTGAATAATTCAATGATATTTTAGGACCGTTTCGGGGCTAGTTCGGATGATTTCGTAAGAGTTTCGGCACCTGTAAGCAACCAAAGCCTAACTTATATCATTTATTCACAACATAAAAACTAACTTAAGAAAAAAAAAAGGAATATGCTCGAATTAAGCGCTCATTTAAAAAAATAAAATATTTGTTGGAAACCTGTGGTTACGCTAAATTAACGTTAAGCTGACGTATCCACAACTTAAAACTAACTTTCTTCTTTAAAAACCAATATTTTTCTTTAAACTTAGCATTACGTTAACTTAACCTTAAGCTGACGTATCCACACTTTAAAACTCACTCTAGAAAAAAAAAACCATACAGAATTATAGGGCTCTCAAAATAGCCAAAAGTTTATTAAATTTAAAATTGTTTCTTTACACTTACCATTACGTTAACTTAATGTTACGTATACAAAACTTAAAAACTAAGTTAAGGAAAAACCAAATATGCTGGAATTAAGGGCTTATTTGTGGATTTCAAAAAAGCCTAGACTTTTTACAAAAAAAAATATTTTTGGAAAAGCTTGTGGATACGTCAGCTTAAAGATAACAAAAAATTTGGTTTTGAAGAAAAATTTTACAAAACTTTTTCGTAAATTGAAGACGTATAATAAATATATGTATGTACATATGTATAATCAAACTTTAAATTGCCTACAACTTATTTTATAAAAGTAGATTCGCGACAGTCAGAAGTGAATTGTGAACGAATAGTCGGTAATTTTTAAGAGGAGTATTCAGTGAGGCCAGTGGAGCAGGTTGATCAAGGAGACGGATGTGAAGTACCGGAGGGACAAGTGAATAACGATCTGAGGCAGTTGCAGCAAGTGGTGGGTGGTCTTAAAAAGATGATTGAAACACTTACATCAGCGCTGGGGCAGACCGGCTTGTCAAGGTCAGCAGTATCTCCGACCACCATATATGGTAACGGCGAACAAATGTACGCATACCTAATTGACGTGAATTCATCTAGAAGGAATTTAAATTCAACCGAAACAAGCGCAGCAGTCATAGCAACGACGTCGACCAGCTCAGCGCGTTGGACGTCAGCAGTTATATCGACAGCGTCAGCAGTAACGTCAACAGCAGCAGCAGTAAATTTCAATAGCGCTCGTATGTACAGCCAACAAATGCCTGTTGCATTGGGCAGAGATGGTGGTGTGAGCATGAGCGGTCATGCTGCACACCCATATGGTGCGCACGAAGTTATTTCCCCTGTTGTAACAGCGATTCCAAGCTCAACTTCTTATTGGAATGTCCAATCTAACATGCCAATTAACGTATCAACAGCAAGAGAGAGTGAACAAATAAGAACATCAGGGCAGTGTCTTTCCTACTTAAATTCATATCAAAGATATGAAAACAGTGAAAACATTCAAAAGCAAACGAATATGTGTATACACAATAGTAATAAACTTGGATTAAAAGAAATCATTGACATGTTGCCAGAGTTTGATCCATGCAAAAATGACATAACGTCAGTGCAATTTGTAGAAAGGGTAGAACAATTGAGCGTAGCATATGGGTGGGACGAGAGACTCATAAATATGGCAATGTTAAGTAAATTAAAAGGGGTGGCGAAAACCTGGATAAATGCGCAGCCAATATTTTGTGTTTGGAGTGAGTTTGTGTGTGCATTTCTTGCGGACTTTCCATGTGTTATTAATACAGCAGACATTCATGTAAAATTAATGAAATCGCACATTCGAAGAGATGAATCGAGAATTGAATATTATTATAGAATGCTATCACTTGGAAAACGCGGTCGAGTTGAAGAAAGTGCTGTGGTTAGGTACATTATAAATGGACTGTGTGATAAAGAGCTATCACGAATGCTGCTTGCAATGAACTTTTCTAAATGCTCTGATTTGTTGCAAGCGCTAATATCTGTAAGTGTAAGTGGTTGTCCACCGAATGCAGGTAGAAGTGTAAATGAAAATAGAATTCATAATGAAAGCAATAACAAAGTTAATGAAAAGACTGAAAAGGTATTTAAGGTGTCCGGGGGCGTAATATGCTTTAGGTGTAAAGAAAGTGGTCATATTGCAAAAAACTGTGGAAAAAAGATGAATCAAAATAGCCGAGTAAATCCAATTACTAAAATAAGCATCCAATGAAGAAATAAATGCAAATCTGAAAATCGGTGATATTGATTGTAAAGGACTAATAGACTCGGGAAGTGGATACTCGTTAATTAAGAGAAAATTGGCAGAACAGTGCGACGGCGAATGGGTTGAATGTGAAGTTAAACTTAGGGGATTTGCAGGCGGCATTTATGAATGTCATGAAGCATTAGAAGCAATGGTTACTATTGAAAATCGTGCTTATATGTGTAAACTTTTGATAATAAACAATGAAGACATGCCATACGATGTGTTGATAGGTTGTGATATATTGAAAAAAATCAAATTGGTCATTGAGTACGATCATTGCGAAATTCAACCACTTGGTGAGGTGAATGCACGTAAAGATATTGATAATAGCGCAAAACAGAAATTAGAAAAACTTTTAAATAAATACGACGGGTGTTTTGGTGAAAAATTGCAAGAGTTAGGCAAGTGTAAGGATTTTACGATGGACATTGTGTTAAATTCTAAAAAACCAGTAAATCGTAAACCTTATCAAATGCCAATCCCTAAACAAAAGACAATCGAAAACATAATTAAAGAACTATTGAAATTAGAAATAATTCGTCCATCAAACTCGTTATACGCTTCGCCAATAGTTTTGGTGAAAAAGCAAAACGGTGAAGATCGTTTATGTGTAGATTTTAGGGAATTAAAGTCAATCACAGAAAAACAGCCGTGGTCTATGCCAACGGTGGATGGTGTCCTATCTACATTGGCAGGCAAGCAATATTTTTCTACGTTAGACTTAATGTCTGGGTACTATCAAATTGAGCTAACTGAACGAGCAAAACAATACACCGGATTTGTAACTCATCATGGCCACTTCGAATTCAACAGAATGCCTTTTGGTTTGCGCAACGCGCCTAGTGCATTCCAAACCATGATGGCCAAGGTAATGGAACCTTTACGCGGCAAGGTGGTGAGTTATGTAGACGAAGTTATTATAGCATCAAGTACAATTGATGATGGATTGCATATCCTTGAAGAATTTCTAAAAATTATTAAAGATAATGGGCTAACGCTACGTTTATCGAAGTGTTCGTTTTTAAAGACGTCAGTAAGTTTCCTTGGGCATGAGCTAAGCATTGACGGTTTACGTCTAAGTATGGTGAAAACAATAGCCATAGAGAAGTTTCCACCACCACAGAATGTGTCAGAAGTACGTAGGTTTTTAGGTCTGACCGGATTTTTCCGAAAATATATACCGCAATATGCTTACCTTGCAAAACCTATTACGCAATTAACAAGAAAATGTGCTACTTTTCTGTGGTCAGAAGAGTGTGACAAAGCATTTAAAAATCTGAAGAAGCTGCTCATAGACGAACCAGTTTTGGGTATTTATGATGTAACAAGGCATCATCAATTGCACACTGATGCCAGCGCCGTAGGCATTGCTGCAATTTTGTTGCAAGAAGAGGATGATGGTAAACTGAAACCAATCGCGTATTATAGCAGAGTATGTTCGAGTGCCGAGCAGAAATACCATTCATATGAGTTGGAAATATTAGCGGTAGTTGAAGGGTGCGATCGTTTTCGTACATATTTGCTGGGAAAAACATTTATCATCGTCACCGATTGTAGCGCAGTTACAACAATTAAATTAAAAACACCAATGATACCGCGGGTTGCAAGGTGGATGTTGAGGTTAATGGAGTACGACTATACAATGATGCACCGAGCAGGCAGTGCTATGAGTCACGTTGACGCCATGAGTCGGGCACCAGTTGAAACGAATTCTAGAGTGCAAGATGTGACTGAATGGGCAATGATGATAGGCATCCCAGTAGATGATTGGGTCGTATCAATGCAGTTACAAGATAAAAATCTGTATGAGATAATTTCAACATTAACCAGTGCAAGAACATCTAGTAATCGAAAAACGCTTGAATTAGAGTATGTCGTTAAAAATGGTCGATTGTACAAGAAAGAGGGTGATAAAGCAACCTGTTTGGTTGTACCAAAGGGTATTAGATGGCGAATTTTAAAATTATGTCACGACGATATGGGTCATCCTGGTCTTGATGGTACGTTGAAGAAGATTCGAGAGAATTTTTGGTTTCCACGATGCCGCAATTTCGCTAAAAATTATTTGAAGTCATGCATCGAATGTTGCTTTAGCCGGCAACCAATTGCGAAGGAAGGTCGATTATATGGGATGGATATCCCGCGATTTCCATTTGAGGTTTTACATATGGATCACCTTGGTCCTTTCATTAAAACTAAAAGAGGTAATGAGCATCTATTGGTAATAGTCGATGCCCTTACACGATACAGCGTTATTGTTCCTGTCAAGTCAACAAAGACTAAGCCAGTTTTAGATGCCCTCGACCAGCTTACATTATTCTTTGGCCTACCAAAAATAAGTGTTACCGATCGAGGTACATCATTTACCTCCAACAGTTTTACAGAATATTGTAATAATAATAATATTCAGCATATAAAAGTAGCAGTACGTACTCCAAGGGCAAATGGCATCGCCGAACGAGTTAATCAATCTGTCTTAGCGTATTTAAAAGCGTCAATTACTGATCCAAAAGATTGGGATAGCGAAATTAGAAGATTGCAGTGGAAAATTAATACTTGTAAAAATTCTACAACCACATACTCGCCTTTAGAACTGGTTTACGAGTTTCCTTTGAGAGATATCAGCGGCAACAAAGTTCTTGCTGCAATACACGACGATTGCGATGCAGTTCAAATTGATTTCAATGAAAAACGTAATAATGCTATTAAAAACATTGAAACTGCTAGGCAAACATGGAAGAAACGGTTCGATGCGAAACATAAATTACCGTATGATTATAATGAAGGTGATTTAGTACTATTAGAATCACAATTGCAAAGTACTGGGGAATCCCGAAAACTTGAAGTTAAGTATAAAGGTCCGTATATTATCCAAAAGAAGTTGCGCTTTGATCGATATGTGGTGGGTGAGATTGATAGTATTTGCCGACGTCGACGAAAGTTCAGCACAGTGGTGACAAGCGATAAGTTGAAGCCTTGGTGCGCTGCATTTCCAGAAATCGATGAGTTCTATGAGGATGACGTCGAAAATGATATTTCCATATGATAAATTAACTAGCTCGAGGTCGTGCTAATCGGTCAGGAAGGGCCGAGTTGTCATCTGTCTATCTGGCAGCACTTGTCGAGCATCAACAGTTTTGACATTTTCTCTTTGCTATGTACGTAGAAGTAAGTTTAAAAATTGTAACCGAAATGAAAAGAAGTGCGGATTCGTAAATTGAAGACGTATAATAAATATATGTATGTATGTATAATCAAACTTTAAATTGCCTACAACTTATTTTATAAAAGTAGATTCGCGACACATATGTCTGCTAAACATTAAGTTAACGTAATGCTAAGTTTAATGAAAAAAAAAAAATGGTTTTTGGAGTAAATTTTTAAAAAACTGTTGGCTATTTTAAGTGCTCTTTATGAGCCCTTAATTCCTACAAAATAGTTTTTTAAGTAAATTTTTAGTTTTTGACACGTCAGCTTAACATAAAACTAGAGCCCTAAATGAGCCCTTAATTTCTGCATATTTGTTTCGTTTTCTAAAGTTAGTTTTTGAGTTGTGGATACATTAGCTTAACGTTAAGGTAGAGTTTTTTTTTTTAAATTGAGCATTAAATTAGCACTAAATGAGCTCTTAATTTTGATATAGACGGGGTTCTACTTTCTAAGTGATTGGTCACGAGGACAATGTCTAACATCGTCATAGCTCTATGAAGTTGACATCCTCTTATACGGATTTTATAAAAAAATAAACATTGGGTGGACAAACAAAACTTTTTGGTGAACAAACAATGACAAACGGTGCAGAAACGAGTGATATATATAGATATATTTTTAATAAATAAGGTGGTGTCAACTCTCCTTTATAGACGTCGAGGGGGCTTTAAATAATGTCATGATAGATTCTATATATAGGGCACTGGTGGAAACAGGGATTTATCACTGCATCCGGTCATGAATAATATCTGTGCTAAGGAGCACAGCGTAATTCGATTAGAGACATTGTCGTTCTGGAAGAAGATGGCGTTCGAGCTCAACTACATCCCAAGCAGAATTCCACCGGAGATTCCTGCGCTAACCGAAGGTCTACGTTAACCGCACGATCCCTTCGAAATTCCTAACTCATGGAAGATTCAGGCACTTTATTCTACTTCTGTCAGCTTTAACTGGTATTTACCACCAGAAAGTCAGCCACAGGTGGAGTAGTACTGAATTGTAGGGGATTACCCGGCATTCTGGCTGTCCTATGATCCACTTAAAACAAATAGACAAAGAATATACGCACATTCTTACAGCTGTCTGGGCGGGCACTGGCACGTAGAGAACCAACGTCATTTTATTAAAACTGGTATGATATTTTAAAAAATTTATAAATAAAAGTGAGAAAATTAAAATGATTACTGAAAATTCCAGTCTAAAGTGAGACAAACGATTCTTTCCCATCACAGACGGCACCAAAATAACCCGGGTTTTACCCTGCCAAGGTCTGTTGTTTCGGCGACCTAATCCTGTTTAGGCCGTCCGGGAATCGAGCCTATCCCTGGTTCAGAAACGTATTTCTGCTGCGTTTGCCAGTGAAGAGTCCATCTGAACTCCACTTCTGTACGGTGTATTACGTGCAACGGATAGTGCCATCTTAAGGTATGTTCAGGCCTTAAGAAAACCAGTGAGTGGTCCACCCACACGCATCAGCGTGACAGGCCTCCACGGCCTCCCCTTTCGGACCTTCTGTTCCGGTGCCAATTGGCACCCAAAGAGCCTCCACGGTCCTAAGGAGCTCCCCGCAACATCTCAACTCCCCTTCCTCACCAACAAAATCGAGAAGGTGGTCACAGCCTCATACCATCGTACCTACGTCAACTTTAACAAGGCTGACTGGCGGCGATTTGTGGACTTCACCGAGGATGCAGACGTGGCGGCCTTATCTCTCCCAGTGGCGTTAAAGCTATGGACCGGGAATTATTTAAGTGGCCGTCAGGCGTCGGTATGCTTTAGAGACGAAAATTCAAATCCGAGAAGGATTAAACAGGGGGTAACCCAGGGTGGCCTCTAGAGGCTCCCTCCTCCGCCAGAGGGAGTTTCTATCGTCTCTTATGCCGACGATTGTACGATATTGGCTACCGATATTGGACCTGTGTTCGAAGGTAAACAGCTACCTCCCTACGCTTGCAGACTTCTTTACTGACCGCAACATGACGTTATCTCCTGAGAAGTCCACGGCGATTCTATTTACATCTTGGACGAAGGAGGTCGGGCTGAACTTGGACACACACATCGACGGTTAACCACCCGAAGATCCTGAGGGCACCGTCGACAGCCTGGAATCCTTATCGGCGTACAAGGTCCTCAAGTCGCTAACCGGCAGCACCTGGGGCAAAGACAAAGAAACGTTGTTGGTAACATACAAGGTGATTGGCCGGTCGGTTTTGAACTACGCAGCCCCAATATAGTCGGCTGAAGGTAGCAGGACACAGTTGACGCCGCAATCCTGACAACGACAGGAAGTCTGTTAAGATAGCGTAACCATATTAAGCAACTAAAACCTAACGTATATCAAAATTAAGAGCTCATTTAGTGCTAATTTAATGCCGTAACCCTAAATTTAATGCTCTAATTTTTTTCCAAAAAACTTCTGGTTACGCTAGCTTAACGTTAAGATCCATAACTCCAAAAATAACTTATGAAAAAAAACAAATATGCAGGAATTAAGGGCTCATTAAGTGCTCATTTAGTGCTCTCAAAAAAGTCTACAGATTTTTTTCAAGAAAAATGATTTTTTGAACAAACTTGTGGTTACGCTAAATAAACGGTTAGCTGGCGTATCCACAACTAAAAACTAACTGAAGAAAATAAAAAACAAATATGCAGGAATTAAGGGCTCATTTAGTGCTCTCAAAATAGCCCTGTAAGATTTTTTTTAAAAACATTATTTTTTCCACCCTCTTTGAATTCGCGGTCAATACGGACTTCATTTTCATAGTTATCATTATGGGTATCGCATACAAATTTACTATGAGCGTGAAGTTAGCTACGCACCCATCGCAAATCTAAACGGTATACTATTGTAATTTTGCCGGTAATTTCTTGCTAATTAGTTGCGCAAAAAATAAATTTGTCGCTCGTTTTGTTCTTAATTTTTGATATGAAGTTAGCTAAGCACCCCCCTAAAAAATAAGTAAAACGTGATATACAAATTTAAAAATGTATGTGTTGAATTTTTGAAAGGGTTGATAACGGAAGTAACGTCGGAAATGGAAGAAATATTGGATTCCAGTTTGATTAATATCGAAAACAGCAGCATGGAAATAGAACTGGAGGGCGAGGAAAACGAGCGGAGTGAAGACAGTAACGTACTGTGGAAATGGATTGGTTCAATTGAAAAAAAAAGTAGTGACTTTATTGCTTAAGGAGTGCGGGGATGACCTGAATCCCCGCTTTTCGCCAACATTTTTCAAACGACTCCTCAAGCAGTTGCCAACTAACCACTCTGGTCTGGGATATGTCGAGACAAATTTGGATATGACGGGTGCCAGCCAGCAGTGCCTCAGTTGAAATTGAATTCAAGACCGTTAAAAAACAAGTTTTGAGAACCGAAAATCGGATAGACGCTACAATAGAAAAAATCGTCAATTACTACGGTGGCAAACTCAAAATAGTCGATTGTTCTGTTACTCTAGATGAAAGAAAAGCTAATCGAGACCATCATCATCGAGACGCGGCGACCCCTACTAGTTTCACTAACGACACCCAGACAGTTTCGTCAGAGCAAAATTCTCTATCAGGAAAATCAAATATTCTTAAGGAAATTGACACGAATTAAGACTCGTCCGCCGAATTACAAAATAATATACTAGACTTCATACGCAGTGAACTTTCGTTGCCAAATGATAGTGTGCATTCAGAAAATGAGGAGGAAATGCTGTCCCAAAACGATGTGGTTTGTTGGCCTTTGAGGAAGCCGAAAGAAGCCCTTTAAAGGATCTATCGTCGTTAAACAACTGCAGCATTACCGCATGCCTCGCTTGCAGAAACGGAGACTATGCAACCGGTAGTGACGTCTACGCGATTTGTGGCATTAATGTCCACTTATTCGAAGGATGCTCTATTGCCATTGAATGTGAAAATGGAGAAAAACGAATATGTCTATCCTGTTCATCCTGTTCCCATCTGCGAGAGTAGCATTATCCGAGGTTGAGAATTGGCGAGGTTTGGGAAAGCCTGCAAAGAAACAAAAATCTTTCTACCTCTCCAAAACCAACCAGGATTTAACTAATATAGTACTTTCCGACAGTTTTCGCAAATTGGCAATTCTGAAGAATGGAAATGATCCGACTCTCGGATTGGTCACCATCGGATCAACCAAATTTTCTATTAGGAATACATGCCCGCTCGTGGCCGCTGTGGTCGAGTTGATAGCGGTGCGTGCTATAACTCGATATGCCGGTGAGTTCGAGGTTCGAATCTCAGTCAGGGCAAGCAAAATCTTAATAATAGAGAAAGTTTTTTCTAATAGCGGTCACCCCTCGGCAGGCAATGGCAAACCTCCAAGGGTATTTATGCCATGAAAAAGCTTCTCATTAAATACATCTGCCGTTCGGAGTCGGCACAAAACAGTAGGTCCCTCCATTTGTGATATAATATAAAGACGCACACCACAAATGGTAGGGGAAGCTCGGCCAAACACTGAGCTACATAGTGTAAGCTCCAAAATTATATTATATTATAATACATGCCCGCTTGACAGCTTTTTCAAATTTTATTGGCAGCTGTCACAGATGACAAAAAAATCCGGGAATACGTTAAAAACTTAAGAACGACGAGCATTTTATTTCAAATGCAAGGCGAATTCATTCAAGGTGGTATATTCCACATATAAGTAAAAAAAAATTTTATTTTGCAGATGGTCGGAATTCCAAGTTTGGCACCAAAAGCAAACGTACTAAGGATTTATAGTAAAAATTTTCAATTGAATGTCTTTGTAATATAATGTCAACAAAATTGTAATTTTGGCACTTACGCCGCGCAAGGCGAAGGTGTAAAAAGCAACCAGCTGATGGGAATATACCACCTTAGCTGAAAGAAAAGGGTACACATTTATTTAAACTTTTGGAGCGAAATACCTATGCAAAACTCTATTCAAGCAATTAAAGGCGAATGCAATGAAGCCGGCTGTCACCCTCGCATAAAATATCTTCCAACGATCACAATACTGGAAATAGAATTTGGCAGTCCTTTCGGTGAAGTCCTCAAAGATCATCTTAACCTTCCAAGTGTAAAGTGCCAAAACAAAGGATGCAGTGGAATGGAAACCAACAAAATTCAAAGGATCGGTAATAAAATTTATTTATAAATATAATATTTTAAAATGTATGTTCAGAGTGAAGGTAGTTTTTTAAATCACAAATTAATCGATAAAAATTATCTTAAGTAATTACATAAATCTTCAACTCGCGATTTTAATATACACACATACATATATCGTTATCTCTGGGGCTTCTGATTGAAATTAGCTCTTTAAAGCTTAACTTAATTTTTAAACTTAATTTTGATTTGTGATGCGTTGTTTAATAAATCGGTTTATTTACAGGAGAAATCACAGTCTTCGGAGAAGATATGGACAGAGCTATAGAGTTGGATTCCTTCCAAACCTCATACGTTTGCCCAATAACTAGGGAGAAATATAAATTGCTAGGACTAATTGAATACCGTGGTTTACCAGTTATAAGAAAATCGACAATTGATATATGACACTACATTGCGATTACGCGAAGAAACGAAAACTGGATTGCATACGAAGATAGAAAGACCAAGTCGTATTCGGTTCGCGGCTTAATCTATCAAAATCTGTATAAAAATTCCTGTAAAATGACAAAACTTGAATAAAAAGTTATTTTGTAAGAATGACTGAAATTGTTTGCTCAAATGCAATTTTTTTAATAAATCAGTTTTGGTTTATTTCTGACGGTTTATCTGTGTCTCTCTATAGAAGAATCATATATGTACATATATACTTGTAATTCTAATTTGAACTGCTTTTGTAAAATCGCTGGCAAGCGTTTGAAAAAAAAATTTACTAATAACCTGACTAACTAGTTACAAATTACAAAGCGGCAAAATTGGGACTAGTTTTTAAATTTTTATATCGCATTTTACTCATTTTCATATCAACTTAGCAAAAGACCCCAAAAAACGAAAACAAAAAGAGCAACAAAATAAATTTTAATGTAATCACTGTTGATGACCTGTGTTCGAAGGTAAACAGCTACCTCCTGAGAAGTCCACGGCGATCCTATTTACATCTTGGACGAAGGAGGTCGGGCTGAACTTGGACACACACATCGACGGTTAACCACCCGAAGATCCTGAGGGCACCGTCGACAGCCTGGAATCCTTATCGGCGTACAAGGTCCTCAAGTCGCTAACCGGCAGCACCTGGGGCAAAGACAAAGAAACGTTGTTGGTAACATACAAGGTGATTGGCCGGTCGGTTTTGAACTACGCAGCCCCAATATGGTCGGCTGGAGTTAGCAGGACACAGTTGACGCCGCAATCCTGACTACGACAGGAGGTCTGTTAAGATAGCGTAACCATATTAAGCAACTAAAACCTAACGTATATCAAAATTAAGAGCTCATTTAGTGCTAATTTAATGCCGTAACCCTAAATTTAATGCTCTAATTTTTTCCAAAGAACTTCTGGTTACGCTAGCTTAACGTTAAGATCCATAACTCCAAAAATAACTTATGAAAAAAAAACAAATATGCAGGAATTAAGGGCTCATTAAGTGCTCATGTAGTGCTCTCAAAAAAGTCTACTGATTTTTTTCAAGAAAAATGATTTTTTGAACAAACTTGTGGTTACGCTAAATAAACGCTTAGCTGGCGTATCCACAACTAAAAACTAACTGAAGAAAATAAAAAACAAATATGCAGGAATTAAGGGCTCATTTAGTGCTCTCAAAATAGCCCTGTAGGATTTTTTAAAAAACATTATTTTTTTCACCCTCTTTGAATTCGCGGTCAATACGGACTTCATTTTCATAGTTATCATTATGGGTCTCGCATACAAATTTACTATGAGCGTGAAGTTAGCTACGCACCCATCGCAAATCTAAACGGTATACTATTGTAATTTTGCCGGTAATTTGTTGCTAATTAGTTGCGCAAAAATTAATTTTGTCGCTCTTTTTGTTCTTAATTTTTTGGTGTGCTTTGCTAAGTTGACGTGAAGTTAGCTATGCACCCTCCTAAAAAATAAGTAAAACGTGATATACAAATTTAAAAACTAGTCCCAATTTTGCCGCTAATTTGTTGCTCATTAGTTACGCAAAAATTATTTTTTTTGGATAACACTTTTTTTTAAATTTTGTATGGAGTTGGCATACTTGGGCCAAAAATCTGAAAAAGTTCAAAACGTCCTTAAAACGATTTTAACCACGTTTGTAATTTGTTGCTAATTA
Source organism: Philophylla caesio (assembly GCA_963971545.1). Classification (NCBI taxonomy): domain Eukaryota; kingdom Metazoa; phylum Arthropoda; class Insecta; order Diptera; family Tephritidae; genus Philophylla; species Philophylla caesio. Next base: position 15,502,231 of record OZ020609.1, read on the forward strand.
GTTTCTAAGTGATTACATTAACATTTTTTTTGTTGCTCTTTTTGTTTTTGTTTTTTTGGGGTATTCTGCTAAGTTGATATGAAGTTAGCTTAGCACCCCCCTAGAAAATAAATTAATCGATAAAAACTTTAAAACTAGTTCCAATTTTGCCGCTAATTAGTTGCTCATTAGATGCGCAATAATTATTTTTTTATACGCTTGTCTATAGCGATTTTTGCAGATACTCGTATAGTTTGGCACGGGCGCTTTGGGAAATACAAGACAGTTAAAGAAGAATGATTATCTCAATTAAGACCATTTTATTACATTAACATTTTTTTTGTTGCTCTTTTTGTTTTTGTTTTTTGGGGTATTTTGCTAAGTTGATATGAAGTTAGCTAAGCACCCCCCTAGAAAATAAATTAATCGATAAAAACTTTAAAACTAGTTCCAATTTTGCCGCTAATTAGTTGCTCATTAGATGCGCAATAATTATTTTTTTATACGCTTGTCTATAGCGATTTTTGCAGATACTCGTATATACATATGTAACCAGACTTATAGTTTGGCACGGGCGCTTTGGGAAATACAAGACAGTTAAAAAAGAATGATTATCTCAATTAAGACCATTTTACCACTCTTTATTTCTACCTACATATGTATGTATAGATTTATGTGTATATACTAATACATATGTACATATTAGAGTAGGTAGGTGGTAACAGCTGCAAAAAAAAATTTAGAATCCGATTTTATAAGGCAAAAGCCAGTTTTCAATAATGCGATCTTTTATTTTGGTTTCCGCCTATTCTAAGTATCCTAGTGATTTGAAAATATGCATAATTTGTGCAATTTTTTTGCAATTAATATACTTGCAGGTCGAAAAATTTGTTACGCTTACCATTTGAGAGCGGGTGACAAAGTGTTAAGCGCTGCCCTTTAGGACACAATTTTACAAATTGTCCTTTTTTGGGTTTCCCTCTTTATATACCAATGTGTGTTCAATAGTGATTAGTGATAGACAGTATAAAAGCTTGTGAAAGTGAAAGGAATTCTTCAGTGAGAACAAATTTGTTCACGAGTGTTATTATATCAACAGTCCGAATACTAAAACAAATTTAAAAACCGATCTATTTTGAAGTTTTTTACAATGCTTTTTAGAAGTTCACGCTTTTTCGTGTATAACTGGTAAGTTTTTACATTGCTTCTTTTTTAAAACTTTGTTTATGTAAAAGTGTCCTTTAGTATATCAGTATATTTTGCTCTACAATAATCAGCGAAGATGCCCAAAGGTCGTCTAGCCACGATTGATACCAAATCTATTGGTGAAACGATGCTTAAGTATAAACATGATATACTTAGTTTGTGCTGAAAACCGCAATGTTCCAGTTTCGAAGTCACATTCTGTGTGGCAAGTCATTGCAAATGAATAAAACCTGGTTACCTCTATATGCAGTGCTGTCGAAATGCAACTATAGTAGTTTTTTTTACTCCTTTTTTTGTTGCCGTACAACCATACTACTCCTATCACACAAGTACTACTCTTTCACTACTTTTCGTTAATATATTTTTGTCTTTTAATGTATTATTATTTGTTGAATTTTAATTTCAGAATTTAGTTTATAAATTTTCTTTCCGTATACTTTTCATAATATTAATTGTTGGCAAGCCTGTGGAATTGGCGTACGCACATGCGATTGTCTCTTTTTCGCATTCATACATATGTTTGCAGTAGAGATGATTGCTGATACTGACAGTGCAAACATTTCGTGGAATAGCGGTAAATGTATTCTTTGCGAAAGTTGAATGAATGTAACGCTTGATATTTTGTGGTGCGCTCTATTGTTTGACTTTAGTGATTTAAATTGTTTAATTTACAAAGTGAACTACGAGTATATAAATGGAGAGGTAAATTATTTATTTATTAAAAGTGTTCCTTATAAATTAACATGTGCCGTGAACTTTAGATTCTTTGCACAAAAGCCCAAGCCAATGGTAGACCCGAATGCTGCTGTTGTTGCTGAGCTCGACAATGTCTGCACAACCAATCTGGATGATGATGAAAGTATTTTGGCGTCCAATTCTAGCGCAAATGAAAATTTAAAAGTCAGCCAAAAACAAAAATTTCGCGCAAAGTGGAGTGTTGAATTTGATTGGGTGATTGAAAAAAATTACAGTGCCTTTTGTAAATCTTGCCAGCTAAAATTGCCTAATAACAAATGCCATCTTTTACGTCACGCCCAATCACAAAGGCACGATAAATGTCGGGTTGAAATAAAAAATCAGCCAAAAATATAAGTACAAACTACAGAATTTCAAAGCGAACTCAATAAAGTTAAAACTGCGGAGCTAATGGTTATTATGTTCATTGTGCAACATAATTTACCGTTTCTTTTAATTAAGCCATTGCTTGAACTTATGAATAATGTGGCTGTGGATTCAACAATAGCAAAAAAAATACACATTGGCAAGACGAAAGCAACTAAAACGGTTAAGACAATTCTTCTCAACGAATCGAACAAAACTATTGCTGAAATACCGAAAAATCAAAAGTTTTCGATGACAATCGATGAGACTACCGATATCAGCACTTCTAAATGCTTGGCAATTGTTGTTCGATATTTCAATTCAACTAAAAACAAAGTTCGTGACAGATTCTTGGCGATGTTACAATTGGAAAAATGTGATGCCATATCCATTTTTGAGGCAATACAAAATCTTTTCAAAAGCTTAGCAATTCCTCTAAAAAACTGCATAGGTTTTGCATCCGACAACGCTTCGGTGGTGGTTGGCAAAAATAATAGTGTTAAAGCTTTATTATTAAAAGAAATGCCTCATATATTTACAATGGGTTGTATATGCCATCTTTGCTCATCTTCCGCATCAAAAATGTTACCAAGAAACGCCTAAACTTTGGTAAGAAATACATACATATACATATATTACTACTTTTCACACAGTGCTAAAAGGCAATTGGAGTTTAAGCAGTTTTAAGAGGCGTTTGATGTTCAACTGCATAAAATACTGAAAACTTCAAACACAAGGTGGTTATCTTTAGAAAACGTGGTAACCAGAGTTTTGGAGCAGTGGACACCACTACAACACTTTTTTTTAAGCGAGAAATACAATGTTTCTACAAAAGCAAATTCTGATTTAGCATTGAATATTGAATATTATTATATTACATTATGTAAAGAAATTCGCAAGCGGATAAATTTTAAGGATCCAGTTTTGGAGGCAGGTATTAATCCTAGCTCCTTAACTGAATCGTTGGTAACTATAGCATCTTGCCTTCCAAATTTAATTGGCGAAAATGATATCGAAGAACTAGATTTTGAGTAGCGAATCCTCATAAATTCTGATTTTATTTCAAAGGATTTAGAATTTGAAGAATTTTGGTCTGCAGTATTTAAAATGAAAAACGCTTCCAACGACGCTATGTTTCCACTTATATCTACATATATTGTTGCCTACTCTTTTTACTCTGCCACACATCAGTGCAACGGCAGAGAGAATATTTTCTCAATTGTCTCTCATTAAGGATAAAAAACGAAACTGCTTATGTACTGAAACTGTAAATGCTATTATGACTGCAAAAGAATTGCTGGTTGATTCTAATTCAAATATAAATGCAAAATACATATTAATTTTAATAATTGAATTAAATGCATTGAAAACAAATATAAAACTATTGTGTTTTTCATAGTTTATTTGACTAATTACTTAAAATATTTTTAAAAACTACTTTTTTATCAAAAAGCTACTATTACTTGAAAAAAAACTACTATTTATTTTACAACATGCTACTCTCTGGGATACAAAAACGACACCAATGTTTATATGTAGCAAATAAACGGTACTCGCTGAGGACTTTGCTGTTGGACGCAGACAGCAATGCTTCTCAACATGCACCTGTATTGACCTCGTCCGATACAACGGATCCATCTGTACATGAAGGCAAATTGGACTTAGGATTTATTTTGGCTCTCAGTAAAAATGAATTCGATGACCTCATTATGAAAACATCGAGACAAACGAAAGATAAAAAAAGGCAGAAAAAAGTTTTGCGTTGTTAATATCTTGAAGCCACAGAAATGGACGGAAATTCTGACAAAAAAAATATATGACGAGTATCGGTTGCCTCATGGATATCACTTTGAAAACAGCTACCTAAGTCGCGATAATACATAATGTGTGTGATCGAGTGCTGACGTGTACAACATAGCGCTGCAGTATTTTTGCCACTTTCCGCGGTATTCACAACTAAAATAATTTATATCCACCCACATAAACAATATCAGTGATCGCACTATAAACTATATTGAAATAGCTTTGACATTGTCAATATATTAATATAAAATTTAAATAAATTTGGTGTGAATATTTGTGTGAAAATGAATAGCAACTGCGTAACAACGAGAACAAAGGCTTCCCGCCAAGCAGCTTCGTCGCCTTTGCAAAGTGCTAACATGCAAAATAAAACAATGGGGAGTAGAAGTCCAACAACACCTGACTGGCTCTCGCGGTTAGAGGCTACCATGGCAGCCCATAAGAAGAGCATCGTTAGTGAGCTGACGGCACGAATGACACAAATTGAGGATCGCATTATGCAGAGAATCGGTGAGTTAGAAGCTGATTTAACCAACACAAAAATGTCTGTGAAACGCGTTGAGGACAGGGTGCAGAGAGCCGAAGAGGAATGTGCTAAAGTGCAGCAATTACGCCACCAAGTTGAACAGCTAAGCGAGCAGATTTGTGATTGCCAAAATGAATTAGTGTCAACAGATCTAGTCATAAGAGGCATTCCAGTGACAGTTGACGAAAATTTGGCGGAAATGTTCAACCAACTTTGCCGCACAATTGAGCATAATCCTCCACCCGTTCGAGCTATCTTCCGTGTACGTAACCAAAACAACACTGCACCTGTCATAGTCAAATTAGGCTCAGCAAGCGATCGCTCTCTACTCTTTGCCGCTGTTTCGCGACGATGCAAAGCCAAGAGAAGGCCCCTCTCTCTACGCGACATTGGACATGGTACAGATGAGAAAATGTACCTTCATGAATGTCTCACTAAGCATAATCGTGAAGTCTTGCAGTTTGGCATTGAGCTTAAAAAGCAAAAACGACTATCATCCGTTTCTCTATTCGTGGCCACGTTTATGTTCGAGTTAAAGCGCAAAGCAAAGCAGTGAAAATCTCTAATATAGAGAACTTAAGCGCAATTGCAGCAAATAACAAATGATATATTTGAACTATGTATACACAAATGTTTTTGTACGAAATGATACTATGTTCTTATCGCTGTTACTTTCTGTCCCTTTTTGTATTTTCTCTCTACCCTATATTTCTTAAAACATATGACATCAACACAATACATATTTACTCACATTACAAACTACTTATGTACGTGCAGTACAAACTTATATGTCGAATGCTCTCTAGGTGTGATGTTAACTGCTACACACATGCATCTTGATAAACACAGCTGTTCCAAAGGTGATACATTCAATTTGATTAGAATTTTATGTAAACAAAAGCAGGGACTTAAAATTTGTCATATAAATGCTCAAAGTTTGCCTAGGAAAATAGACGAGTTCAGGTATCTTTTTGAATCCTCTGACGTTGATGTGATTTGCGTATCAGAGACTTGGTTCTCTGATTGGCATAACAATGAGTCTGTGTATGTGAACGGATATAATTTGTTTAGGGTTGACAGGATTGAGCGAGGCGGTGGTGTTGCCATATTTGTAAAAGCAGGTATATCATGCAAGCTTAGCTGTAAGTCTCTTCATCTAAGTTCTATTGAGTATTTGTTTGTGGTAATATCAACAAAATATATAAAAGATAAAATCTTATTAGGATGCGTTTATAGGCCAAACAAAAACATAAATTATACACAATTTATCGAATTTTTAGAAGAACTAACTCTATCACATAGCAACATTGTCATAACAGGTGATTTTAATTCGAATCTACTAACTGACGATAACTTTGCTCTTGCTATGAATAAATTGGGACTAGTCTCCGTCAACTATACGATGCCCACACATTTTACGCGAACGAATTGCTCGCTGCTGGATTGTTTCTTTGTAAACGATAAGACAAAAGTGCTTCTATATGACCAGCTTTCACTTCCAAGTTTCTCCAATCATGATCTTATATTCCTAACATTTAATTTCGATTTTACGTGCATGAACAGTTTATATTCTTACCGTGACTTCGCGCATATTAATTATAACGAGCTTGGGAAAAGTGTTGATTTAATTAATTGGGCATCCGTTCGATGTCTGATATCAGCTAGTGAACAAATTAATTTTATTCAAACCAACATTAGTAACCTTTTTGATAGATTTGTACCACTTATAACGAAATCAAACACGCGTAAAAGTCGTCCATGGTTTAACGGAAATATTAAAATGTTGATTAAGAAACGAAACAGATTATACCAAGATTGGAAACGTTATAAAACCGAAGCTCTCTACCGAAGCTACAAAATATTAAAAAACGAGGTAAATAAAACTATCAAATTTCAAAAATCTAAATACTATGAACATAAATTCAGCGCAGCAGTCGGTTCCAAGCAGACATGGAAGCAAATACGTGAGATCGGGCTTGGTGTTAAAGTTAATCAACCCGTTGACGATATTAGTGCCAAAGATTTAAATGGAAATTTTATAGGATCCAGTGCTTCCACGAGTAATCCGTGTTACGACAGTTACAGTGTTAGTCCGCCCTCGTCCTTGCCAGATTTTAGTTTTGCTTGTATAAATGAGTGTGATGTTGTCCAGTCCATACTATCTATAAAATCCAACGCAGTTGGACCTGATGGCTTAAATCCCAAATCCCAAATGTCTACTTCCCAAAATCCTTCCCTATGTCACATACGCGTTAAACTCAATTTTAACCACTGCCGCTTTTCCCGATTGCTGGAAAAGGGCAAAAATAATTCCTATTCGGAAACCAAATGGTGACTTTAGACCCATCGCTATTTTGCCTTTTCTCTCCAAAGTTCTTGAACGAATTATGTATCAACAAATAAACTCGTTTATTTCAAAAAACTCTCTTTTGAGTGCATGCCAATCTGGCTTCAGGTCGAATAAAAGTTGTGTCACTGCGCTTCTAACTGTTTCAGATGATATTCGGAAAAATATGGACGATAATAATGTTACTCTTCTAACTCTTCTCGACCACTCCAAAGCATTTGACACGGTCGATCACAAACTACTATGTTTAAAATTAAAAATTATATTTAAATTTTCGTGTACAGCGGTAAGCTTGATCAGCTCTTATCTTTTCGGTCGATTTCAAGCAGTAAGTGCGGGCAATGAGGTCTCTAGTTTTTTACCCGTTCGCAAAGGTGTACCCCAGGGATCGATACTTGGTCCACTATTGTTTGTATTATATGTCGATGATCTGCCTAAAGTACTAAAGCACTGCAACATTCATGTTTATGCAGATGATGTGCAACTATATTTGAGCTGTCCTATAGTATCATTAAATGCTTGTATTCATGATCTGAATTCGGACTTAAGTCTGGTTAATCAATGGGCCTGCAACAATGGCCTAGTTCTAAATCCAAACAAATCCCAGTGCATAGCAATTTACAACAAAAATTTCAACCTTAGTGGCTACGATAAAGTAATCTTAAACGGAACAGTGATACCCTTCGTCGACTCAGCGAGAAACCTGGGTGTAATTTTTACTAGAACGCTGACGTGGAATAATCACATATACGGTGCTATTGGAAAAGTGTATGGTATGCTTAGATCCCTATGGACCACGCAATACTTCACTCCAGTTAAAACTAGGCTACTTTTAGCAAAATCTTACTTGCTGCCAACACTGCTGTACGGTTGTGAACTGTATGCAAACTGCGATAGCGCATGTCTTAAGAAACTGAACGTAGTTTACAATAACATAGCGAGATATATATTTGGTAAAAGACGTCGTGATCATATTTCCGTATGGGCTCTGAAGATATCCTGTATATCGACAGACGAACACCCACTTCTCAAAAGCCGCCTTAAACCGACTCGATCGTCGCGAACACATCAACTTTTTCATTTAAACTTCAACTCTATGACATCTGAACGTCAATTTTTTGTTTTCTCGGTTCGCCTTTGGAACAAGCTACCTGATAAACTCAGGATCATCAGGGTCACAGCACACTTCAAGAGCGCATTATTCAAACTATACAGCGAGTAAATAGAAAAGATGTTACCTTTTACAATTGTCATCCCCTTTCCTACTTCTCAATCTCTATCTTTAAAGCTCTTATTTCCGATTTCCAATTCCAAATCTCTTCTTAGTTTTAAGATTAGTTTTAAGATCCAATGTAATAGGATTTTACAGCGTTAGTGATCTAATTTATAAATCTCTTAGCTTTAAGGTTTAAATAAATATTGTTTGATTTTGTAATCATTTTAATTTTATATGCAATACTGAAATATAGCCTATGGTTGTTGTATTGTATTGTAATTATAATAAATAAAAAATGTCTGGTGGATCCATAGGTAATATATAATCTAAGTAAAAGATGAGCATTAATTAATAATTTTAAAATATTAACTTGCCTTTGGCAAATTTTATAGAACAAATTGATGGATTTATAATTTGCAAAACATTTTAAACGCAGTTTATACTTAAAATCTGTATATATAGTCCTTGCAGGATACTGTGAATGCGGAAGTAAGCTCAAATATGTGATTCTACCGCGCTCTGAAACCGAAAATTTCATCAAAATCAAATGCATTTCATCTGCTGGTAATGGCAGTTGTGGAAAGATACAATGTCGCGGAGAATCACGAAAGCGTTGTCTCCATACTAAACAAGGAATCAACTAAATTTTATAGAGCGAAGAAAACTGCAAAAATGATGAGCGAAGGAGATTTCAACGAACTTCCGCACTAATACAGTGCCGGCGTCCTAAGAACTGCTAAGTACCAGGCCCAGCAAGGAAAATATCGAGATTCGAATCCCCTTCATGCGATTGCAATGTTTAAAAGGTCTGCAGGTCGGAACGTTGTAAGAGAAATCGGTTTTGACCCAGTCACAGTGCATTTTTGGTCTCCGCATCAAATACAAGTGTATAACAAATTCATAAAAGTAAAAAACGACGCCAGCTTTCTCTGCATCGACGCAACAGGAGGAGTCGTACACCATGTTAATGGAGATACATCACAACAAATTTTTTTGTATCTTGCTGTCCTTTCGTCAGGTAAAGCGCAATTTGCTACATGTGGAATGCTTGCTGAACACCAAGATACAGTAACTATTGCTACGTGGTTGATGCGATGGATTCAGACGGGGGGATAAACCCAAAGAAGTGGTAAATTTCAGAGCAAATGAAATATTTTACCACCCTGGTATGAATGTATAAACTTCCTTGCAGGTGTGTGATTCAAGCAAAGCGTTACTAAGTGCTTGATGCATGACATTTGCAGGTTATTCAACGATATCTTCTTACGCAGAAGCCTGTATGTCATGTATCACACCAACATGCAAAATAGGAATTGATGTAGCTCACTACGGAAACAATTGGGCAAAATCTCTATCAACCGAAAGAAAAGAAGTCAAAAAGTTTTATATGTTTTGCATCGGTCAACTGATCCTTTGCCGAAGCCACGAAAATCATTGAATCATTGTTTTTAATATTAAAAAGTGAAAGCGCTGGAAAAGGAGCACCTTTAGTAATGAGCGCCGTTGAATTTTTGAAAGGGTTGATAACGGAAGTAACGTCGGAAATGGAAGAAATATTGGATTCCAGTTTGATTAATATCGAAAACAGCAGCATGGAAATAGAACTGGAGGACGAGGAAAACGAGCGGAGTGAAGACAGTAACGTACTGTGGAAATGGATTGGTTCAATTGAAAAAAAAAAGTAGCGACTTTATTGCTTAAGGAGTGCGGGGATGACCTGAAAGAAAAGCTAATCGAGACCATCATCATCGAGACGCGGCGATCCCTACTAGTTTCACTAACGACACCCAGACAGTTTCGTCAGAGCAAAATTCTCTATCAGGAAAATCAAATATTCTTAAGGAAATTGACACGAATTAAGACTCGTCCGCCGAATTACAAAATAATCTACTAGACTTCATACGCAGTGAACTTTCGTTGCCAAATGATAGTGTGCATTCAGAAAATGAGGAGGAAATGCTGTCCCAAAACGATGTGGTTTGTTGGCCTTTGAGGAAGCCGAAAGAAGCCCTTTAGGGGTCTATCGTCGTTAAACAACTGCAGCATTACCGCATGCCTCGCTTGCAGAAACGGAGACTATGCAACCGGTAGTGACGTCTACGCGATTTGTGGCATTAATGTCCACTTATTCGAAGGATGCTCTATTGCCATTGAATGTGAAAATGGAGAAAAACGAATATGTCTATCCTGTTCATCCTGTTCCCATCTGCGAGAGTAGCATTATCCGAGGTTGAGAATTGGCGAGGTTTGGGAAAGCCTGCAAAGAAACAAAAATCTTTCTACCTCTCCAAAACCAACCAGGATTTAACTAATATAGTACTTTCCGACAGTTTTCGCAAATTGGCAATTCTGAAGAATGGAAATGATCCGACTCTCGGATTGGTCACCAACGGATCAACCAAATTTTCTATTAGGAATACATGCCCGCTCGACAGCTTTTTCAAATTTTATTGGCAGCTGTCACAGATGACAAAAAAATCCGGGTATACGTTAAAAACTTAAGAACGACAAGCATTTTATTTCAAATGCAAGGCGAATTCATTCAAGGTGGTATATTCCACATATAAGTAAAAAAAAATTTATTTTGCGGATGGTCGGAATTCCAAGTTTGGCACCAAAAGCAAACGTACTAAGGATTTATAGTAAAAATTTTCAATTGAATGTCTTTGTAATATAATGTAAACAAAATTGTAATTTTGGCACTTACACCGCGCAAGGCGAAGGTGTAAAAAGCAACCAGCTGATGGGAATATACCACCTTATATTAATTCGCCTTGTTTCTAATGGTTCTCGATGTAGCTGAAAGAAAAGGGTACAAATTTATTTAAACTTTTGGAGCGAAATACCTATGCAAAACTCTATTAAAGCAATTAAAGGCGAATGCAATATTGTTGCAAGTTTTGAAGAGAAATCAACATGTGAAGCCGGCTGTCACCCTCGCATAAAATATCTTCCAACGATCACAATACTGGAAATAGAATTTGGCAGTCCTTTCGGTGAAGTCCTCAAAGATCATCTTAACCTTCCAAGTGTAAAGTGCCAAAACAAAGGATGCAGTGGAATGGAAACCAACAAAATTCAAAGGATCGGTAATAAAATTTATTTATAAATATAATATTTTAAAATGTATGTTCAGAGTGAAGGTAGTTTTTTAAATCACAAATTAATCGATAAAAATTATCTTAAGTAATTACATAAATCTTCAACTCGCGATTTTAATATACACACATACATATATCGTTATCTCTGGGGCTTCTGATTAAAATTAGCTCTTTAAAGCTTAACTTAATTTTTAAACTTAATTTTGATTTGTAATGCATTGTTTGATAAATCGGATTATTTACAGGAGAAATCACAGTCTTCGGAGTAGATATGGACAGAGCTATAGAGTTGGATTCCTTCCAAACCTCATACGTTTGCCCAATAACTAGGGAGAAATATAAATTGCTAGGACTAATTGAATACCGTGGTTTACCAGTTATAAGAAAATCGACAATTGATATATGACACTACATTGCGATTACGCGAAGAAACGAAAACTGGATTGCATACGAAGATAGAAAGACCAAGTCGTATTCGGTTCGCGGCGCCTATCGGTTGAGCGCTGAATTGTTAATCTATTCAAAATCTGTATAAAAATTCCTGTAAAATGACAAAACTTGAATAAAAAATTATTTTGTAAGAATGACTGAAATTGTTTGCTCAAATGGAATTTTTTTAATAAATCAGTTTTGGTTTATTTCTGACGGTTTATCTGTGTCTCTCTATAGAAGAATCATATATGTACATACATATATACTTGTAATTCTAATTTGAACTGCTTTTGTAAAATCGCTAGCAAGCGTTTGAAAAAAAAATTTACTAATAACCTGACTAACTAGTTACAAATTACAAAGCGGCAAAATTGGGACTAGTTTTTACATTTTTATATCGCATTTTACTCATTTTCTAGGGGGGTGCTTAGCTAACTTCACATCAACTTAGCAAAATACCCCAAAAACCAAAAACAAAAAGAGCAACAAAAAAAATGTTAATGTAATCACTTAGAAACTAATTAGCAACAAATTAAAAACGTGGTTAAAATCGTTTTAAGGACGTTTTGAACTTTTTCAGATTTTTGGCCCAAGTATGCCAACTCCATACGAAATTAAAAAAAAAAATGTTATTCAAAAAAAATAATTTTTGCGTAACGAATGAGCAACAAATTAGCGGCAAAATTGGGACTAGTTTTTAAATTTGTATATCGGGTTTTACTTATTTTTTAGGGGGGTGCTTAGCTAACTTCTTATCAAAAATTAAGAACAAAAAAGACCGACAAAATTAATTTTTGCGCAACTAATTAGCAGCAAAATTACAATAGTATACCGTTTAGATTTGCGATGGGTGCTTAGCTAACTTCACGCTCATAAATTTACTGCCACACAGCGTGTTGTGGAAAAATTGTGTGTGTTTGATTGCCCATGAAGGAAGTTATTAAAAAAATACTTTATACACAACAAAATGTTTATCAAAAAAAAATTACCAAAACAAATAATAGTTCACACTTTTTTAATACATTTATGTATGTACATATATAAATTGTTTTCCGAGCTATAAAAAAGAGTTTTCTAAAAAAAACTTTTTGTTTGTTCTTTTATTAAAAATTATTTTCAAACAAATTTTTACGAGAAATTCGAGAGTTAAGTAATGCCCCTTAAATGTTTTCCACGTTTATTCACAAAATTTTCCATTTGAACAGAAACCATTTTGATTGTCCCGCTTCTGTTAAAAATTGTTTGTTTTGCCCTCTTTATATGGAATGAACTGTTCCCTTTTGTTCGAGCATGTCATATGAAGAGTCTCCTTTAATACTGGATTCAGTGTACATAAATGAGGGCCAGTATATTTATAAAAACAAAAATAAAAATCATAGCTTCGATTGAGTATCAAACCGGTCACACTTGTTGCTTTAGTGCATACATAACATATAATCGCACCAATGCATCGTTTTTTACATCCCAGTAAGAACAATCCCGATCAATTTACCTAGTAGCGTTGCGGTCATGCGTTTTAATTGATAGGTCACCAAACGCTTCATATTGCAATCACTCTGCTAAGAGCCCAGGGATAAACGTGCAACGTTTTTTGTATACGTGTGACTTTCTATCGTCCTCACACCTACATGATGATGCCAAAAGTTCTTATATACATATAACTATCTTTGTTTCGCCCCTTGCTTTTTAGCCTTTATATCGTAGGCTGGAAAATAAAACTTATTTTTTTAAATAAAAAGTATTATTTTTTAATAAGAATTATTTTATTTTTATTTTAAATAAATGTTTTATTAAATTGTTCTTAAGTTAATAAATATATAAAAAGTTAAGAAAAGTATAATTAAAAATTAAAATATGTTCATTAATACGTTAAAATAAAAATTCATTTCAGTTCTTCTATATGTACATAATGATGCATATATGTACATACATACATATTCATATAAAAAAATTAAAGAAAAAGATATTAATAAACAAAATAAAAGCTAAATTCGGGCGAAACCGATTTTTATATACCCTCGCGAAGTATTTTTGTATGGGCGGTGTCCATAATTTCATAAATACCCCGTTTCTTTGTTTCAAATCGCAGCTTTACTTAATTTCTTCCAATACATACTGAAAAACGAAGTTTTTTGCATTTTTCAAAATTTGCGTTATATGGAAGTTGGGCGTGGTTATGGCCCCATTTCAAAAGATTTTTTTTGAAAAAAGTCTAGGCTATTATGAGAGCACTAAATGAGCACTTAATTCCTGCATAGTCATTTTTTATTTTCTTCAGTTAGTTTTTAGTTGTGGATACGTCAGCTTAACGTTGATATAGAGAAACCACAAGTTTAAAAAAAAAATACTTATTTTTGAAAGAAAAATCTGTAGGCTATTTTGAGAGCACTAAATGAGCCCTTATTTCCTGCATAGTCACTTTATATTTTCTTAAGATAGTTTTTAGTTGTGGATACGTCAGCTTAACGTTAATAGATATAGCTGAACCACAAGTTTACTTAAAAAAATACTTATTTTTGAAAAAAGTCTGGAGGCTATTTTGAGAGCACTAAATGAGCCCTTAATTCCTGCATAGTCATTTTTATTTTCTTAAGATAGTTTTTAGTTGTAGATACGCCAGCTTAACGTAACCACAATTTTTTTTTTAAAAATCATTCTTTTTTTAAAAAGTCTGTAGGGTATTTTGAGAGCACTAAATGACCCCTTAACACCTGCATACTCATTATTATTTAGAGGTAATTTTTAAGTTGTAGATCCGTCAACTTAACTTAACGTTAATTTAACGTAATGGAAAGTTTAAAGAAAAAAATTGGGCTTCAAGAACATAAAAAGAAAAAAACTTTTGACTATTTTGTGAGCACTAAATGAGCTCTTGATTCCTGCATATTTGTTTTTTATTTTCTTCAGTTAGTTTTTTGTTGAGGATACGCCAGCTTAACGTTAAGATAGCGAACCACAAGTTTTTTCAAAAAATATTTTTTTTAAATCTTGTATGCTATTTTGAGAGCACTTACTGAGCCCTTAATTCCTGCATATTTGTTTTTTTTTTATAAGTTAGTTTTGGAGTGGCCAGCTTAACGTTAAGCTAGCGTAACGACAAGTTTTTTGGAAAAAAATTAGAGCATTAAATTTAGGGTTACGGCATAAAATTAGCACTAAATGAGCTCTTATCCAAAAAAAATAATTTTTACGTAACTAATGAGCAACAAATTAGCGGCAAAATTGGGACTAGTTTTTAAATTTTTATATCGCGATTTACTGATTTTTTAGGGGGGTGCTTAGCTAACTTCACGTCAACTTAGCAAAGCACCCCAAAAAACAAAAACAAAAAGAGCAAGATAATAAATTTTTATGTAATCACTTAGCAACTAATACTGTTTAGTTGTAGATATGCCAGCTTAACGTTAATATAGCTTAACCACAAGTTTTTCAACAAATAATTATTTTTGAAAAAAGTCTGTAGACTGTTTTGAGAGCACTAAATGAGCCCTAAATTCCTGCATAGTCATTTTATATTTTCTTAAGATAGTTTTTAGTAGTGGATACGCCCGCTTAACGTTAATATAGCTTAACCACAAGTTTTTCAAAACATACTTTCTTTTGAAAAAAATATGTAGGCTATTTTGAGAGCACTAAATGAGGACTTAATTCCTGCATAGTAATTTTTTAGTTTTTTAAGATAGTTTGTAGTTGTGGTTACGCCAGCTTAACGTTAATATAGCGAAACCACAAGTTTTTTAAAAAAATACTTTTTATTGAAAAAAGTCTGTATGCTATTTTGAAAGCACTAAATGAGCCCTATATTCCTGCATAGTCATTTTATATTTTCATAAGATAGTTTTTAGTTGTGGATACGTCAGCTTAACGTTAATATAGCGTAACCACAAGTTTTTTCAAAAAACAGTCACAACTCAAAAAATCTCAAATGTTCAGGAGAGGCAAAACGAAACAGTCTCTACAATAATGA
This sequence comes from Philophylla caesio, assembly GCA_963971545.1. NCBI lineage: Eukaryota > Metazoa > Arthropoda > Insecta > Diptera > Tephritidae > Philophylla > Philophylla caesio. Next base: position 15,517,909 of record OZ020609.1, read on the forward strand.
TGATAATTTTATTATCATACTTTTCCAGCAAAAGAAGATAGTAACTACGAAAAAATTTCTGGAGCAGTTGGGGAAGTATTCCGTGGATTAGTTTATGTGGAAAAAGGATTTAAAAATTTTTTTTTTTAATATCCAAGAGAAGTAAAAAATTTTATGTAAAAATGGTTGTAATATTTTAAACGTACTTTCCGAGTAAATAAAATAGTTACGATGAAGAAATTTTCGGAGCATGTTGGGAAGTATTCTGGGAATAGGTTTATGAAATCAAAGCGATTTTAAAAAATTTTGAGTTGTGACGGTTTTTGGTTTAGGGTGCGATATGTATGTAAGAAATTACATAAAAAAAAAATAAGTAGTTAAAACTCGTCAATAGTGTTAAAAAAAACACAGTAGAAAATAAGATATGAACAATTGTTATAGTTAAAGTATGTTAGCTATAAGCAGTACGAGACCATACGAGAAAGCCTTATTTCAAATGAGAAGGCAGGTTGGAAAGTTGGTACTTTAACTAAAAAAATTTGTCCAGTATCTATTTAAAAAAAATTATTTACCGTAAGTATTTTTGTAAATGAACCTATATTTCATTAAGCCTGAGCACTGGCTTTGCCTCATGCATATTCGAAAATATTTAGATGTGCATATGTAGGTACATATTTTATTTTATTTTTTCTAAGCATTTAATATTGAATTGTATAATTGTTGTTATGGTTTTTTCTTGTTTCTTTGCCTTTTCCCTGGCACACCAAAATCAGGCCATGGTAGTGTAATTGATATGAATTTAATGGTAGATGTTTCAATGTAAATTTAACCATTGCGGTTGATTTTGAATATTTTTAAGCTGAATTAAAATTGGATATGTTCGTCTGCATTACAATTAAATACAAACAGAGTTTTGGGCATACAGAACTCAATTATAGAAAAAATATTTATTTAATACTAGCCGACCCGACATACTTCGTCCTGTCAAAAAGATGTGTAATGTGGCAGTATTTTGTTCCTACCTATTCAATAGTCGGGCCAAAAAATTTTCCTGAACATACCGTTACCCTGGTTATAGGGCGTTGTGAATAAAAAATAATTAAATAAACAGATATAAACATTTATAAGTAAGTAATCGCTTTATTGTTAATCATGTGAATCATAATTATTAACAAAAGACAGTTTTATTTTCATTGTAGTGCTTTGTGATATACGATGTTTTTTGTTTGATTACCTGGCGCATAGACAAACAAATCCGATGGTTTTCCAACACGGGAACAGGCAACATACAATTGACCATGTGAGAAACATGGGTTTTTTAGATTAATACCACAAACACTTAATGATTGCCTCTGGGACTTGTTTATGGTCATAGCAAAAGCAAGCCGCACTGGAAACTGTAGTCGTTTAAACTCGTATGGAACATCAGTCGGAATCATTGGGATGCGCGGTATGAGAACATCTTCTCCTTTATACTTTCCTTTCAGTATAGTTGCTTCTATCACGTTGTTCTATTATATTTTGTTACTATTCAATTTGGTGTGGTCTGCAATACCACTTTTGTTGAGTTTCAGAACGCGACGTTAAATTCTCCAGCGATGTATTATAGGTTACTAAACACTCTGCGCAAAACACTATATCCGAATTGTTTTCGTTTATCAGTTGACAAAAGCAAACTCAGTAGAGTAGAGAAAATCCAAGAAAAACAACACTTGTACACTGGCAAATCGGCATTTACAGTTTGTTGTTTTTGACGTTTAAAAATAATAAAACACTTTTGGTAACGCGGTTTGTGTTTGACTGATGTAATGACGTGAAAACCGATGCATTTTAAAGTAAAAAAAACGAAATAATATCGCGAAGCCAACCAAATTGAAAATCAGTACTAATGATCTATTACATTTTGTAACTATTGTTTCTTTAAAACTACCATGGGAATTTAATGGTTAATGTTGCTTAATACTGAAAATTTATAGTTTTACATATCTACCTTATTTTCAAACACCAACACCATTTTTTGTAATGGTTTTGGGTGTTGATGTGCCTTTGTCACCGAAATCTTAATCGATTTTAAAATTTTTTTTGTAAACAAACCTCGCCAGGGCAATAACGAACACAAAAAAAATGATTCCCCAAATTTTCTGACAATGTCCACCTTTACATCATTCAAAACAAATAAATCATACGATTAAAGATAAAATTTTGTCGAAAAAAATAAATTCAAATTTTTCGGTTTTTTTGCGGAATTTTCCGAGTTTTCCACTAAGAATTTTCTATATTTCCTTTCAAAAAGCCACTCCGAAAAAATTGCACACAAAACTCGCTATTAAAAATCCGTTTTAGATTTTTCCAATTTTCCGGCGGTATTTCCCAAAATTTTGTTTGACAAAGACTTTTTCCTGGTAACTATGAGTAACTGGAATTCAACGAAATCGGGCCAGCCGTTTTGAAGTTATGCGCTTACCAACACATTTTGCGATTCATTTTTATATAATAGAAGATTTTCCGATTTTTCCGGAAGGTTTTCCAAAAGTTTTGTTTCACAAAAACCTTTTTCTGGTAACTACAAATAACTGGAAAAAATTCAACGGAATCGGCCCATACGGAAAATAAATTTTCCGACTTTTCCGGAGGGGTTTCCCAAAATGTTCGTCCGTTAGGACCGTCTCTATGAGTAACTGGAAAAAAATTCAACGAAATCCGGCCAGCCGTTCTGAAGTTATGCGCTTACCAACACATTTTGCGATTCATTTTTATATAATAGATTAATTGAACTTTTATTTTATATCAAATAAAGTTTTGGGATTCCTTATTTCAATTGATAGTTGAGGTGGGAATAGTAACCAATAACGGAAAGATGTAGATTTCGGAAAGTTTGCTTAAAATAAATTATGTAAACAATAACTTAAAATAATAAAAACTAATAGAAAATGAACATTACTGAAGGAAAAATAAATAAAACGAATTCCTATAAAAAATATATAAAGCTGTAAGTATAAGTTAAAATTTAATGCAATTTTTTTAATAATTTAATAAATTTTCATCAAAATTTCAAACTTTTTTCCCAAAACCTTTTGACAGTTTCGAAGTTATGTTTACAAAACATCTTTTTTAGTAAATTAATTACCTACCAAGTTTTTAGTTGATACAAATTACCGTTAATTTTTTTCATGCGTGTTCAAGTGGCTAATTTTGAATGACTGTTAATTTTGAAAACCCTTTTTAGCGAAATTGTTCAAACTGAACGTAAGCCAATTTTATATGAAGAAAATGCTCCCAAACCTTCAGAAAAGAGCTACAGTATTTGGACGCAAATAAATCCTGGTCCGAATGATAGATTTGACTGTCGTGGCAACATTTGTGCCCAGATATATTGCTTGTAACTAAGATTTGTTTTTGTTCTTATGTAGATATGTATATTAATTATGCATGTTTGTGTATATGTACATATATTAACTAGTAATATATCTTCAAATTTAAAGAACCTGTGTAGGTGGTAAAATAAACTATTAGGCCCATTATTTATACAGCTGAAATGTATAGAAACAAATTGTTAAGAAAATGGAATTTGACTGGAAGCAAATGTAATAATTGTGAACTGCAATCCATAAGGGCATATTTATGTTTAACGCCATCAGCTTATTACAAGCATGGACTTGTGCATGTGAGTGGCCCAAGCATTTGATAAAACTAAGTACATCAATTAAAACATTAAGCAGTATAAAGCTTTGTTACAACATTTTTATCAACTTAAGAATAGCAACATACCTTTTTGATAAACAATAAATTTTGTTTAGCGCAAGTAATCGTCATCAAAGTTTGTAGAATAAAAGCAAAGTCAAATCAATAAAAAGCAGACAATCCATAAAAAACTTTTAATATCGGGCATTTGTGGCAGCTTTCTTCATCCTAAGCGTAGGCGGCACGATTTAGACTCAATTGATATAACTTAAAAGAAATCGTGTTATTTTGATGGTATTTGTATTTTTTAAGCCGTTTATTTTGCTTATTTAACAAAGGAAAACGCTTCAAAGCGTAAATTGTGAACGACAGTTAAAACTTGTTTTAATAAATTAGCTGTTTTATTTTCCAACTCTTTGTTATTCTTTTACAACACAAGTACTATGTACATATGTATGTTACTAGTAAGCTTCTTGGTAGTACGCCCACGCTCCACAGCGGTAGCGAGCCACACTAAGTTACCTTTATTTTGGCGTTGGAATAGGTGTAAACGCGACAAATAAATAATTAAAACTACTTTTTGATTCCACTACAATAACACTTGCACAAAATATTAAGAGATCTCTTGCGGATTTTAATTGCATTTACAATCGAGATTATTGCACGGGAGACACTTGGGCAGTTAAATATATAGAAAATACACAAGCAAATAATTGGCTCCGGACTGCCGGCTAGAGTTTCGAATACAAAAAAATAATATGTATTAGTTGCAGTAAACGCCCCGACCACTTTGCCACTCAAGACTTGCCTTGCTTGTTTTCTTATCAAGTATACTTGAATTTAGTTTATAATTTTTCACAGAAGAATGTTAGTATTTCATTAATAAATCGCATGTAAACAAATCGATTTTTGTTAGCTGTCAAAATCAGGCGTTCGCGCGCACACATACACATGAACACACACACTGCTTATGGAGGACGATGCTAATTGGAAATGCCGCCTCATTCCAATCAGCAAAACTTGATTTTCTTGTTTTTAACACCCACGGACATGGTTTTTTACGATATTTATACTTTTCCGAGCGTCTTTTCAACTGATTTTTAAATTAAAACACTTTTACACGATTTCAAAACACTAAATTTTAACGGAGAATACACGAAAACCACATAAAAGTACACGACGCGTTTGTCTACTGAAAAAAAAACTGTCAGTGGTTGGGAGTTCTTTGCCACCATAATACTGAATTTGACATTTGCAAGTGTCTCCTCAACGCCAATTCATGTAAGTGCGAGCGAGATGAGTAATGGTTTTTAATTCATGTTAGCGTACAGCGGCTGCTAAATGTAGGCTATGCATTTACACAGTGGATTTTAAACTGTTGAGAAACTTTCCCGCAGTGTGCGTATAAACATATGTATGAAAGGAAAAATTTAATCAGGTTGTTTTTAATAGCTTTGATACAAAATTTTGTTGGGAAAATAATATGATAGGATAATGAAAGGTGTTGTACGTTGTGACTGCACCAGTTTGAATACCCTTGGCTCAATGTTGTGTTTTGGTGGCAAAAGAGAAACGAGAAGAAAAGAAAGCCGTTCTTAGGAAAAAGTAAAAATTAGTGAAATATTTACATCAAATTTAACCACAACGAATGTATTTTATGAATTTTATATGAAAACTGACAAAAAAAACAATAATAATTTGTATTTAAATGGCTGGTGAAACGTACGACATTTTAGTTTATTAGGGTGCCAAAATTAAAAGAGACAAATCTCGCCGATAATGATTATTCTTTAGTAAGTAATGTAGAATCTCCAATTATGGCGCAAAAGCAACGTAATGTTTGTCAAACTATTAATATTTTTCAGGAAAGTACGTAGAACCTCACGGGTTTTCCCACATCAGTTTGGTTTTGTCCCAATCATTGGTTCACGAATAAACTAACGGTAATCCTCAATTCTTATGGGCATGTAAACACTTAAGTCGGTTTTTTGCATATACATATATAATACTCAAGAACGATAGAATATTTTCTAAATCGTGTATAATACTCATATATTGGCAGTAACCTATCTGCGCAATGTGTAAAAATTCAGCAATCAAAGGGAGATAGTTTTAGTGTAAATGTACGTTGTGTGCATGCGCCGGTTTTACATGTTTGACATATCTGCAGTTGCGCCAAAAAATAAATTTGAAGAGGGTTGCTTCACTGTGGGGGGCTTATACCCTTTTTTGACGAAGTTTACTCATACAAAATAAAGTGTGCTGATGAATTATTAAAATTGTATTTTGTAGATCCATGGAAATCAAACAAAAACGATTTGATTTGCATTGATAAGAAATTTTGATATGTGAATGTTTAATTCATATGCATATTCATAAATTTCCATTTTCAGTGAGTAAAAATTAAATAATTGACTATTCAACTACAGAGAAAAAACATTATGTCGGCTCAACTCAAAACGGCAGTGATATTATTACAATATTCGCAATGTCGTTCATTTGGAATTTGTTTGTTCATTTTTTTGATGAAGATTTCTAATTTTTGCACATAGTATATAATTTAAAAGCATGTGGTTTTTGTGAAATGAACTATAATTTAAAATAAAAATTTTGATACGATGAAAACAATTTAGAGTTTGAGAACTAATTTTTGGCTACACCACTGGATTTTTTTGACTTACGTTTACTTGGTTTTCCTTTTTTAATTTTATACATATATCTGTACTGTAATGATTGCTGACTGCACTTGCTCATACTGCCAAATACTTCTTGATTGCAGAAAAAACTAAATTAGTTGCAATCAGCTTCTTCGTAATGTAAATCTATGCATGTTCATATGTTAATAAAAAGTTACAAAAGTAAAATAATGGTCTTCAAAAAACTTGCCAATACAGTACAGTCGATCTCTTATTAACGCGGTTTACTGGGACAGAAATTTGTCTCGAAAAAAAACGTTTAAAAATAGCCACTTTTCAGTTCAAATTTGTTTATTCCTTCCTATTTGCGAAAAAGCGGCGGAAAAAATCCGCGTTGAAATAACCAAGTTTCCCTCCGAAACCAAAATTTGGGAAGTAACAAATTTAATAGATAAGTATGTTGACAAATATAGCAATTTCATTCCGATTCCGACCAACTCGAAATTAAGAACTGGCCTGTATTTTAAACGACGAAAATATACAAACTTCAGTTCTTTAAATAATCTGTTAATAAACGCTAATGTGTCTCTTTCTGCATGTCTTCATATTAATCCCAATAGCACTCCTTATCATTTTTAAATCTCGATGATATTTTGCTACACGCGTTACAAAAGTAATATAATACTCTCCCAAAAACGGACGTTTTTTTTCTTGCCAATGAAGTATTGAAAACGCCAAACAAATTGTTGTCTTACCTTCCGAAATGATCCCCAGAAATATATTTCTCTTAATAATATAATAAATATTGTTTTATCATACAAAACCTTGAAAATTTTCACAAAAACTTATTCAATTTCTCAAATTCAGAAAACCAATTGTCAAGCAATAAGTAAAAACAATGCAAAATGCCAAAACAATCAATAATACCTATTCTAAGTTCCACATGAATTAAAATTTTTTTTTACAACGAAATTCCAAGGCCTTGCAAAGTTCAGCAAAGGGACAACACAGCACCTTTCATTATTGCATCATGGTAAAATAAGGGTTCTATGATTTGTATATAATTTGAACGTTTTTCTAATTTATTCAAGGAGCATGTATTGCTTTTCAAAAATGTAGATTTTTTCTACCCGCTAGGCGATGTTACCGCTCGAGCAAATACAAAACGATTAATTTTATACATTTTATGGCGTTTCTTTTTTTCGAAATAATGTTGCCCCATTTGTTTTTCTTCGTCTTTTCAAGCGTTGTGTGCGCATTTTTCACTTGATTGGAGTCCGACCAATCAAAGTTGCAACGGTTTCTACTGATATACCCATTTTTTGGAAGATTAATGCAAAAGTCCATTTGTGATATAATATAAAGACGCACACCACAAATGGTAGGAGAAGCTCGTTCAAACACTGAGCTATATAGTGTACGTGCCAAAATTATATTATATAATGCAAAAGTTACAATGTGAGAAGGCAAGTTTTTTTTGAGAAAAAAAAACTTCATTTGTTTAAAAATTATATGGATTAAAAAATGTATAAACAAATAAAATTAACATTTTACTAATATAAAAATAATATATTAACGACTAAAAGATACATTCCGATTTATGACCGAATTTTTCTAAAACTATTGTGAGAATTTAAATAATAAACAGAAATTTTAAGTGAGAGATTGAAAGTTTCGTTAAGTCAGTGATTATTATAAATCATTTGTTAACGAGTGCCATGAATAAGTTGCCAATTCTTTTGTTGACATTGCACGTCCTGTCCTAAACCAAGATGATTAATAATAATTTGGCGTTTACAATCAATGCTGCCAGATTCACAGTTTTAACTGTAAAATACACTTTTCTAGACAAGCTTGCAGTTTTTTTAAATTACATCCGTGTACAAAATAGATTTATTCTGAAATTTCTAATTTGAACAAATAAAGTACATCATAATATTAAATTACAGATATTGTGGAAAGAATATTTCACAAATCAATAAAAAAAAACAGAAATAATTTATAACTCTCTGGTATTTTGAGAACAATTTATTTCTTAAAGAAAATTCTTCAGATTTTACTAAATTCGAGGTATCAAATGAAATGTGTAAAAAAACTAACAAAGCAATTTACGAAAAATAATGAAACTTGATCTTATTAAAAGAAAATGTAATTTAAATATTCGGGTATATAAAGACTGTTTTTGTTTTAATTGAAAATTAATTGGTTTTTGTTATTAATGTTTGATAAAAATAAAAAAAAACTCTTCGTATTGGATGTTAAGGCACTTTTTACTTGCCCTGACTGAGATTCGATCCCCGAGATCAGCGGAATGTCGAGTTATAGCACGCACCGCAACACACTCGACCACATCAGCCACCAAGATGATTGCGCTATCCATTGATCCATAAACCTTTTGCTGCTTCCGTGTGGCGCTATTTTAAGGTTCTCTTAGGCCTTAAAATACACAATATGCAGATCGCACGGCGCCAACCGAAAGAGCTCCAACACTTCTTACAATTTTCTTTCCCCTCGTGTGTCCAACTCAGATGCCTCCGAAGCTTTTCGACTTTGTTAAACCCTTTACTAAATAGTCTACGTTGTCACATTTCTTCACAGACGTACTCGTAAAGCACGAAATGATTGATATTAATAAGAGTTATTTGTTGACTCAAACGTTCTGCGATCTACTAAAATTTGTTGGTCTATCTGTAGATTAGTTCCAATCAGACAGCTAGCTTCACGAACTAACATGTGCTTTGTCTAAACTTTACCCAAAACTAAATTGCAGCCACCTGTTCCTAACTTAAATAATATAAGAGGCATTCCACACTATTTGAATTGGTTAAAAACTACTTTTGCGCGAATTTTGAATATGTTGCAGGGACCGAAGATAACAGTTATTTATTAAAACTGTCATTGAAAATTTCACTATGAAGGGAACGTTCAAAATCGAAGTAAAATATACCAAACGATTTCTTTTTTCGAATTTTACAATACATTTTTTTTGTAATTTTTATGCAAAATTAAAAAAAAATACCAGTTACTTTTGATTTTGGTTTTATAAAGCTAAAATAACAATTATTTATGATTTTTATTAAAATAATTACCAGTCTTAAACTTTGATTTTTCTTTTTCAAAACTAGCTTTTAAGAATGAACTCTTAAGGCACTTGTCATAGGAGTTTCCTCTATCCTTATTTTTTCACTCTTTTTATTTTATTTTAAAATAATATGTATGTATACTTATCACATAGTCTATAAGCATTTTGTTTGTTGATTAAATAAATAAATAAATAAAAGTTATTTTTGATTTTTATTTTAAAAGTCTTATAATAACAGTCATTGAAGACTTTCATTTACAAAAATCATCAATAAAAGTCAGTAGATGACTTTTATAATATAAATCGGTCACTGAATATTATTTTTTAAGTCATACTTACAAATATCATCACCATTTTTCGCAGAAAAATAGTTGTTGGAAACAAAAATATTTTTGTTATTGGTCAGCTTAACAATAATAATTGAACAAGTCAGACATATGCATGTATGTATGTATATGAAGGCCCTAGCAGCTAGTACTCCTCTTCTTTTTAAGTATAATAATTGTATTGTTATGCCTAAATCTAATAAATAAGTAAATAAATATTTATTTTCTATTTAAATTTATCAGCAAAGGTTTTTGTAAATTTTCAGACGACAAATTATATCTTAAGTCAGTTAAAATCAATTTTAGTGCAGAAAATCATCTTTCTACACTAACTTGAGTGGCGGGCACGCTGTGAACAACCTTAGCCAATAGTGAGGGAGTTTATATTTTTTTTCTTCCCAATAATTCATTGTATGGTTTTATATACCAATTGACTTGGGATTCTAGTTGAATATTTCGGCCGTTGCTATTTTCAACAAGTCGTCTTCCTCATCCAATTCTTAACTTGAAGTAACCTCTACAGAATTTAAGAAAGCACTCAGTAACGACGAAGTACCTTATGAAATACCAGTTTGACACTCAAGCGATCCACTATTCGCATTTGGTGGTTTCCTTGAAACTTTCTCCGATATCTACAAAACGAAAAGTTGAAACTTATTGGTGTACTTTTAAAAATGTTAGTTGCTTAAATTTTACTTAAATTTTTTTAATCATACAAATTTGTCGAAAAAGCCGTTTTAAATGGTGCCTTGCCATCATTAGTCGAATGGGATCTTTCAGCAAGACCTTTCGCAGTCGAGGATCCAAATATAAAGCTGAAACAATGATTTCAGCTATATGTAAATGAATGAATGACTGTACTGTTAATTTCATATCAAGCATTTTAGAGAAGACCGAATCATATCAACTACATTATCGAATTCTTCTGTCATTGCTGCCATATTTTTGGATGGGAGTGGACTCATCTCTATTCCATTAAATATTTGTTCTGTTAAAAATTTAAACGGCTTAGAGTCCAAAATTGCAAAAGGCATCTTCTCATTGGCAACTAATTGCATGCCGCTTTGACTTCTTTTTCGGAAAACTCGATCACAATTTTTGTTTCTTCTTTGGTGCCTCGCCGTTTGTCTCTGTTAATAAATCCATAAAACATACAAAAAAATATTGTTTGATGAAATTTATAAACGGAAAGGAATCAATTCAGAGTGACTCTAAGAAGTCCTTGGTTGTGCTGATTACATTATTATATTTCCTAAGAAAATACGGTGTAACACGGTGCGTATATGTATAAAAATTTATGCTGTGGGTATACTTACACGATTAAATGAACACCCTTAATAACTCACCATCAATATGTTTCCAAACGCTCTCATGTTTAGATATTAAATGATATTTTAGGTTAGTCAAATAATTTCTTTAAAGCTGGAGACCGCATATATTACACTTTGCTATATTTACGTCAAAAATAATCGTGAAATAATTTCGGAAAAAATCGGAAATAATATTTAAACCACAGATTTTATTTTAACTACACGTTAACTATGTCACCTTTTACCGTCGAATTTCAATATCTTTTTGTTCTTAAGAATACATTTCATAGTTCTGGGATTCCTTGTATACAAATTTAAACCCTTACACATATGCACATACATATGGTTGTATATGTGTATATTAGGGTGTTCTTTTGGGCTGTCCCTAAGATATTAAGATTCAGCTATGAAACTGCTTCTAATTAAATAAAAGGTCCATCTATGAGTTAAGAAAGACTAAATTATATGCCAAAACATAATGTTTACAAATAACTTACACAAATGCAACTTTCTGCAAATATTGTACTTCGATTAGATAGTTTTGTTTGTTCCCTCATACATTATGCTCAGACCTAATGTATGTTTGTACTTATATACATACATACATATGTTGTTCAATTATATCGTTTGCATATACTAAGTAGCGGTACATCCCAAGATTGATATAGAAGAGATTGCGCCGACAGCTAACAAAAATAATTTACGATCTGCGCATGTGCGTCACACCTGCAATAACGTATTCTCATTTTGATTGGAGAATTGCTTTATAAGTTCAAATAATATAAAACTTTAATTAAACCTTTAAAATTTACGAACACCAAATATTCGCTTCACTCGTGTTGGAATTTTAAAGAAACTTTGCCGATGTGACGTCATTTTGAGCAGCTGAATGCCAATATCGTAAAGCAAAAAAGTAATGGACCTGCGCAAGGCTCAATCTCCTATGTATCAATCTTGAATACATCCAATGTTTACTCAGCGATGAGAATTACAAAACAAACATTTGAAAATATTTTAAAAGCATTTCTCATATTTGTTAACATAAGTATATTATATATATATATAATATAATTTTGGAGCTTACACTATATAGCTCAGTGTTTGGCCGAGCTTATCCTACCATTTGTGGTGTGCGTCTTTATATTATACCACAAATGGAGGGACCTACAGTTTTGTGCCGACTCCGAACGGCAGATGTATTTAATGAGAAGCTTTTTCATGGCAGAAATACCCTCGGAGGTTTGCCATTGCCTGCCGATGGGTGACCGCTATTAGAAACTTTTTTTTCTATTATTAAGATTTTGCTTGCCCTGACTGAGATTCTGAAATAGTACTATAACTTCTACCGCTTTGAGTATTGTTGTTTTTCCTAATAATTTTCCAATAAACCAATCGGCCTTAAAGCTCAAAAATATTTAAAATAAATAGTGAAATGGCCAAACAATAACAAACATAAGTATATTAGCTATGACTAAAAAAGAATTTTATAAGTATGACTTAAAAAATAATAGTCAGTGGCTGCTTAATATTGATGACCTTTATAAATAAAAGTCATCTACTGACTTTTATTAAAGACTTTTAAAATAAAAATCAAAATTAACTTTTATCGGTAATTATTTTAATAAAAATCGGAAATAATTGTTATTTTAGATTTATAAAATAAAAATCAAACATAACTGTTATTTAGGGAGTAATTAAATAAAAGTCTCAAAATAATTGTTAAAGAGCGATTTTTAAAATAAAAGTTGTAACTGTTACGGTCCCTGATAGAAATGCATATACTTACATACATATCTTATATAATAAAATATTAAATTTATTTCTATTTCATTTTATCAGACAATGCTTAAGGAAAAACATTTAAATTTTAGGTTCAATATCGATACACCTTAACTACTCATTTTTCAAACTACATACATCAAAAATTTACTGTATTGTTGTTTTTATAGCTTTTTCCCCTTTACTGCCCTCAAAAATTTGTTCGACTACTCTTAAAAGAGAATATTCCGGGACTAGTCTCTATCGGGTACAATTGGACATTAATTAGTTGCAACAAGTCTCAAAATGGTATACTTGTAGATTATTCCTCTATTCGTCTCTTTCTGGTATATGTAGATATATGGATGCACTTAGGCAACGGAGTTTAATGCTCGTCGTTGGCACGCAAGCAGAGCATTCGCTTATCAACAGTGTTGCAACTAGGTTAGCCCTTATTGTATGCGATAAAAACATAAAAATGTATCCAAATGTTTCCATCCCGGCAAAAAAGAGTGTCTCGGCATTTATAACTTTTTGAACAAGTTCCTACAGTATACATAAAAAGTGTTTATTACATTTTAGTCAAATTATAATTTAAACAAAATTTTTGTCCAATGTGACAAAATTGTTATTTTGAACTTTCCGCACAAAAAAACGTTTGTATTTGACTGTATGTAAATCACTTAACATTTTTATAAGTAAAATAAAAACAATCCCGATGGAATATATTAAAATTTATCTTAAGTGTTATTAAAAAAAATATTGTAATTAAATAAACAAGGAACAATAAAAAAGACCATAAGTAACTCAGTACGTATTTTAGGTTATTTTAATAAACCTAAATTACCTTAGTTATAACAAGAACTCTTGTCTGTCGATTTTTTGTTGGGAAAAAATTGAGAACAATCGAACCTAATACTGTGTTAAAAATTTGCCAAACATACATATATTTACATTACAATTTTACAACAATGGAATGACGCGTCAAGTCGAAATGGTTGCTCAGTATGTATGTATAATATAACAAATCGTATTCACTATTAACAAGAGCATCTTATCAGATTTTATCAGATAATGCTTAATGAAAAAATTAATATTTCAGGTCCTATAAGGAGACAACCTTTAAAAATATATATGTATATTTTTTTAAATTTTAAAATCGTGCAAACATGATTTTTCAGCAAATTGATTTTTTTATTAACAAAGGTATGAAAAATTTTACTTAAAAAAAAACTTGTTTATAAATCTCTGTATATTTGTCTATAAAAAAGTACTGAATACTTTTTTTGACAGAACTAATATTTTGCAAGCTATGAAGTGAAAAACAAGGGCTTACGCCAAGACACCTTAAATTTTTAAATAATTAAACAAAATTTTTTAACAGAACTAATATTTAGCGTGCTTACATTTTTAAAGTTGCATAACTTTTGAAAAAAAAAATTTAATTTCCGGTCGTTCTTTAATATGTTATGAGTTTTTCTACAACATACATACTTAAGCACACGCTTTAATTAATTCGATTAAAAGTTAAGCAAAATAAACACAAAACACATAAATCTCCGATAAACTCACCTTCTTGCGTATCCACCATGAGTTGTAATACTCCTGAAACAGATAAGAAAAGAAAAATATTATTTACGTACAAAGTGAAACGATTTGATTGAAGCAATCTAGGAATGAATATTAAGGGTGTCAAAAATTTCGAAGTTGTGACGATATTTGATTTCGAGGTAGTTCTTGACTACTTTTGTGGACTACAATAGTGGGAATAAGCCTCATTTTGTGTAAGCACCAAATTATTGTTATTATTATTAAAGCTCTGTGTCCAGATTTCAATAAACGCAAAAAGTCTATGTTAAAAAACGCGTGCGAAAATACTCCACGAGCGTTTTGTTTTTGTTCCTTTTAATCTGTTTTAAATCTGCAGGATTTACGAATAAATCTTAACAGATTTTGGGGTGTCAAAGAGCTCAGGCGTTCGTCTCTCAACACGTCACGACCAAATGCCTTATACCTAGTTCTTGCAAAGGAGGGGCAGAAGTGCACAGAAAGTGTTCCGCCGTCTCTTTCTCCTCAATGGGCATACGGAGTTGTCATGTACGCCTATCATTGTCAGGTGTCTATGCCACGTGAAGTGACCGGTCAGCAGTCCAACAAGTTGCCTGCAGTCTCGCCTGTTTAGCGAGAGCAAGTGTTTTGATAGTCCTTCTGAGATTGAAGGCAACATGAGTTTTGCCCATCTGCAACCTCTCGATGCCTCCCAGTCATTGCTGAGCGAAGTATTCACCCAGTTTCTGATGGTGGCATCGATGGCCGAAGGTGGGAGTGCTATAGCTGGCTGCGGGCCAAGGAACACCTCATCCGAGCAAATTCTGGCCAAATGGTCAGATGTCTCATTACCAGGTACTCTTAAGTGACCAGGCACCCAGAGTAAAGCAAGTTCATTATGTTTACCAACATAGTTGAGTCGGGACTTGCATTGATGAACTAGTTTGGAAGACCGAGGCATATTTCCCAAGAGAAAAGTGAAGCTTATCCTCATTCTCTTCTATAAAAACTCCAGATCCTGACCCAGAGTCAGTTTTGTAGCCATCAGTAAAGATTCGACAACGTGTAAGACCAGGCTCAGTGTTGGCATTGAACCAGCATTCAGCCTCAGGGAACTCATCGTTATAGAGTCTCATCAGCAAAGGAAACGGTGGCGTACTATCCTGTGGCATTGAAAAGATGCAAGTGTCCATAACTCTGCCGCCAGCAATTTTCGCCTCGCCCCACTCCGTTTTATACCAATATCCGTTTCTTCTAAGTCTGCAGGTGGCCTTTAAGGCCTCCCCACGTATGAATATACAAAGTGACGGTAGGTGCAGCAATGAGTCAAGAGCAGCGCTAGGTGTTGTAGAGAATGCCCCTGTACAGCACACGGCGATTGTTCTCTGATGTTTAGCAAGCAGATCTCCCACGCTTTTCACTGAGAGTCCGCTCCACCAAACCACTGAAGCATAGCTGATTATGGGTCTGATCATAGAGGTATATATCCAGAGGATACCCTTTGGTGATAGACCCCACGTTTTGCCGAAGACCCGTTTACACTTCCAGAAGGCTGCCAATGCTTTAGAGGTCTTGTGCTCAAAGTGAGATTTCCACGACAGTTTTGAATCCAGAATTACTCCTAGATACTTCACTTCGGGAGAAGTCTGAATTGTGACTCCCTTAAGTGTAAGGGGAATGAAGCTATCCAACCTTCTCCGCCTAGTGAAGAGCAAAACACTAGTTTTGGTTGGGTTTGCGGATAGTCCATTATCGTCACACCAAGTGTCAATCTTATTCAGTATTGTCTGCACTTTCCTGCAAACAGCTGACAGAGATGGGCCCCAGCTATACGTTGTCGCGGTGGTCATTCCATCCCTCCCCTGTCGAGGGAGAAGAAGGCATAACCATCACCTGATTTCTAGAAAAATGTGTCACTAGAAGAAGAGAGTAAGTCTCAGTCCTGGTCTCTGTCAAAGAGCCATCACGCCTCTTGAGCAAACCCAGCTTTACGGATTGGTCCGCAGAGCGAATTAGCCTCTTATACTCTCTTTTCGTGCAGCGATATTGTTCCCGGTCCTTCTCAAAATTAGTTTTGAGGGCCCGGTTAAGATATTTCCTCGATTCATCTCTGATCTTCTGCATCTGCTTGTTCCACCAGGGAACAGGCGTGCGGTTAAGAAGTGTTCGAGCCGGAGAGGCCTTATCCAAACTATCACGCAGAGCAGTCGTTAAAATATCCACTACCTCATCAATGGCATGAGTGGATCGTATTCTAGGTGACGCCGAGATCTGATTCCCAAGCTCCTCCCTAAAATACGACCAGTGGATATATCTGTGGTCCGAAAGCGAGTCTTTACTCAGGTCCCTCCAGTTTAGGACTGACCACCCTAACCGAGAGTTAGAAAGAGTAAGATAAATCACTTCCTGTCTCCTGGGTGTGAAGAATGTTGGCTTAGAGTCCATATTCAAGATGCTCAGCCCACTTGACAGTATATACTCGAAAAGCCGATCTCGCCTCGCGTTGCATTTACTGCTGCCCCAGATTTTATTCTGGGCATTAGCATCACAACAGAGGATCAATCCGACGTTTCGGTTTTCCCAATACACCACAAGACTGGCCGCATTCCCCGGAGGTGGCGGCAGCAGAGAGTATGGAAAGTACGCGGAGGCAATAATAAAAGGTTTCCACCCATTTTTGCCCTTGAAGCTCAGCCTCGCTGCCACCAATTCCTGACAGCAGAGCTGTACAAGTGTAGTTACAGCAAAGTGAGAAGACACTATAAGACAAGCCCTCGCCTGACCGAGCTTTCGTCATATAAGATCATGGCACCAGGTAAGTCAACTAGTCCACAGGGTTTTTGTTTGAAAATCCAGGGCTCCTGAATGGCTATTATATGGCGCGTAATCACCTTCGGAATACCGAAATAAAATGACAAAAATCAAGATAAAAAGGCTGAAAAAATACTTAAAAATGTCTAAAAATTTTTACAACTAATTCGATACTTCGGGGAAATATTGATGTTTTTTTTTATTGCGAAGAAGGGTTTAAACTTTTACTTTAATATTTTAAGTTTTTAAGCTAGGAATTGTTCCTTAAATAAATTATCAACAAACAACAATTGTTGGCACATGATTATTAAGCAAACTGAAAAATTATATCGAACAATTAAACACGTAAAAAGCTTAAAAAAACGCAAAAACCAAATCTAAAATCAATTGGTTGTGAAAATTTGATTTAATTCCACAGCAATTATAACAGATAATAACTTTGAGAAAAACGAAAATCAATATACATACATATATAAAAGTATGTTATATACATATTTTTCAATGCGTAAGTACAAAATTATTTGTGTCCAATGGTGAATAAATTAATATGAACATACAATTGAACATACAAAATGTAAACACATACAGGCATTCATTTTTATTTGCTAGCCTATTTCAATGGTAATTAAATTCCTCCCGCATTTGTGGCCAAAAATAAGCCTAAATACTCGGATTACAAACGATTTTTACGCACAAAATGGCAGATGAAAGTTATTTTATTTAACATTTGACTGTCAAATGGCCTATACAATTTATATTATGAAAGTTTAAAAATGTTTATCCGCTTATTCATTAAACAATTAAAAGTTAATTTACCCTTTTTTCTGCCAATTGTTTGGGGCACAAGTAAACATTAATACATATGTATGTGCACACATATGCGAATAAGTATAACATATGTACATATGTATGTTATGTACATAGGGACACACAAATTATATTCATTTATAGAATATGAGTATTTGTTGTTAATAAATATTGAGGGTTGGTAGTTGGAAATTGATTTTTTATTGTTGAATTGTTGTTGTATTTTTCATTTATGTATGTATGTATGTATATACTTCTGACAAATTGTTTTTAATTGTTTCTGTCAGCTTGTTTGCGTGATATGCAAGTGAATGTTGTTGGTATGTGTACTTATCAGTTATTTATACTTGAATGCGTAAAAATATGTTTAAATTATTCTCATACAGTTACTCACTAAACTTTTCGAACATTTAATTTTTTTTACGATACTCAAGATATTTGATGAATTAAAAAAAATTTATTTTTGAAAATTAAGTTCAGTCAGAAGAGAAACCAAAAAATGGATAGCCCAAATGTTGCACAAAAGTTCACATAACCCAAAGGAATTTTTAATTTAATTAGATAATCTAGAAAATTTTCGAGTTTTTATTTTAGTAGGCTTTTCAATTTTTACTTAACAAAAAGTTTAGATTTGCTTCATGTGTTCCAGGGAAGAAAATTCTCAAAAATTAACTATACATTTTTGCCAATGAAACTTGCACTAAAATTCTGATTAACATTTCAGTGCAGATTTAGGCTTGGCTTATCTAATAAATTTTCCTCCAACGTATCGAGCTTCACCTACTGTTTTCTATTGACAGTGTATCATGTAATTTGTATTAGTTAATCAAACATTTGCTCATTTTGTTTTCACTTAAAAATTAAACAAACAGTTTTCCCTCACTCGTTTTATGATAAACGCCGAAGTATAAGTATATACATGTGTATGTATATACTTTTAGTATACACCAATCATTGCGGTTTCCGGGCAAACAAATATATGTGTTATTTTACATGTAAGCGAATTTAATTAATTATTTGTGGAAAATAATAATGTATTGTTTAATTGTGCAGATTAAATCACTTTTATTTGAAATAACTTAAACACAACTTTTTGTAAAGGTTCAAATAATAAAATCACTCTTCTATCAGGAGAATTTATTCTGAGACCTCAACTTCTTTGAAGTTGTCGTTAACATATATATAAATATATATATTCTCCATAAACTGGTTGGAAGCTTTGACTGGAAAGCTGTATCTGCAAGCTGGTTGATTTTTTCGTAAGACTGATAATACACATAACAACCATCCAAGAAATGCACATCAGGCAGTGATTAGCATATAATACTTATAATGCTTTCACATCCAGGACATATGATGAGAACTTGTGCCACATCTTCAATGAGTGTACATTCGGTCTACTGAAGACCAAACCGCACAA
Organism: Philophylla caesio; assembly: GCA_963971545.1. NCBI lineage: Eukaryota > Metazoa > Arthropoda > Insecta > Diptera > Tephritidae > Philophylla > Philophylla caesio. The sequence continues at coordinate 15,537,267 of OZ020609.1, forward strand.
AATATATTTGTATGAATTTCCCCTATAATACTTTCTTACTAATGCTTATATAGAGCTCATGATGTTGTATAAATACTATTTCGTGCGTACATGTTTAATGTGCGACCTTTTGCACCAAACGAATATATTTGCACAAACATTTTGCATACTCATATTTATATGAAAAATAAACGCCCATACAATATATGAAAAAAATTTGGTTTATGTGCAAGTAGCAGAAGGTGAAAGTATTTGTATTTGCTAATATAAGTATATTACATATACATCCACATGTTTGCCACTAACATAAGAGTGTATATGTACATAAGAGTACATACTAACAGGAGACTACGATTTCGCTATATGTAGGTGCGGCAAGGACATCACGAAATGAAGCAGCTGTTGAAAATGCTTCACATTGAAGGTAAAAATTTTAAAATATTTCAGTTAACAACTTTTCAGTATTGACTAAAAAAAAGAAAATAAATGCTTGTTGCATAAAAAATGAATTAAAAACATGGGCAGGGAGTTCCGCGTCAGTGACAAACCGTTGTGTGCCTGCCTACCTTCCTCTGAAATATTTCAATTCATAAAACATGTGCTTGTGTGTGTTGCGTGTGTATCCATGTGAAAAGAAAGGATATAACTCAACACACCTTTGCAATTACGTGGCACATTGTAAGTTTCTATATTAGTTTGCGGTATTTTGCCAATTTGACTTACATAAGTATGTATACCTACTATAAGTGTGTACATATACATATGTATGTATGAATACATACAAACTTATTTGTAAGGTTAGTTTATGTTGGAAGAGTAAGTAGCAAAAAATTAATTAATTTTCGGAGCAGCTCGGGATTATACTGTAGTAAATTTTCCTTATCACAATTAAATAAAATTTCCAATCCTAATTTTCAATCTCAGAACAGTTTTTGAAATGTTAACAAAACTTTCGGGAACGTTCTTATAAAGAACAAAGTTAGAAGATAACTCTCGGGATATATCTCAAAAAGTTCAAAACTTTGTGAGAACAAATTTATTAAAAACCTTCTCAAGAAATGTAGAAAGTTTCGGGAACGTTTCAAATGAGAAGTAAATGAGAACGAAAAACTCTCGGGAGCGTTATATAAAAAAAATATGAAGAAATCTAGCAGGAATGTTTTCAAACAGAACGAAATGAGAACAAAACGATTTCGATGGGGTCAAATTAGAACATAAGTGCGGGCAACGTTGAGCCAGAAATAAAGCAAGAACAAAAGTTTTGAGAACATAGGGATAATAATGAAAGGAGCATCAAGAAGAACTTGAGGAAATGGTTCGGATGAACATTATTTTTAGAATTTAGAACATCATAAGTCCATAATGGCAAACAATCACGAGAGGGGTTTGGTGGAACTCGAAAATATGCCTAACGCCCATTGAAAAAAATTCGTAGAGTCAAATAAAATTTATACCAACAACTTTTATTTCAAACACGGAATAAATTATAAGCTCTCTTTTAATTCGTAAAAAAGCAAAAGAGTGTGATATGCATGCATATATGCTTTGTTATCAGTCTTTAGCCTTATAAATAAGTCTAATAAAACATGCATACCACTTTCCTTTTTTTCGATAAAAATTCTCTTTTGTGCATTTCTTAAATTTACCTATTTAAAGTTACGTATACGCTGTGTATACCGTGATCGTTTTCGTTTTCGTTCATCGCGAATAACTTCGAAAATAGATATTTGCATTTCGTTCTCTGTCGGAACGTTCTTGAAACTATCGCTGAGTTACGAATAAAAAAATTTGCAATGGCTGATTGCGTGTGAACTCGAAAAACTCAAATGCCAAGTTTTGAGGTTTCGACATCAGCTGGCACAAAGTAAGCAAACAAATTTTTGCAAACTAATTTACTTTCATAGTTCTGTTCTAGATTTATTAAACAAAATGAATTTCCTTGGGAGTGCGAGAATAATATTTCTCAATTAAGAAAGGTGACAAAATTTAGCAACAGGTAAAACGCAGCGAAAAACTTTAAGTCAAACCTTAAATAATTTGGACTCTGATGCCACTTTGTATAAAAAATTTCAGTTGTTGAAATACATATTTAATTTTACCAGTTTTAAATTACAGATTTGTTAAAAATATTCGATTAAATAATGTGGTTTAGGTGCTAAAAGATGGCATCTGGAGTATTCCGAGACCGTCGTTAATAAATGAGATCAATAAAGTGGCTTCGGTGCTGAGATTTTTGCAGAAGTTGGTTACAAGCCGTGATTGGGAAAGGAATTTGTTATACTAATAGTCCAATCAATATTTTACAAGTTTTGAATACATGGCAGTCACGGCTATGACCTATGGGTAAAGCTGGAAATGAGTAACGAGGAAAAATGAAATGCGAAAATGAACGTCTATGCTAAATCCAGGTTTCCGGGTGTAAAATTGTGTCCAAAAGTTGTCCACCTCTTCCTTTTGGAAATTGGTGTAATCCTCTCCAAATTTTGAATTTTCCGCCTTGCGAACGCGTTGTTAAAATTTTTGACCTCAAATGGAAAACAACGATCAAGAAAGAAAACGGCTTTACATGAAAACATTTTTATCAAATTTAATACTCACAATTTCACTATGTTTCTGTACAACGAGTATTATAAATTATTGAAATAATGTGAATATTCCTTCTGAATATTATTTTTAAAATTTACTCCGAGAACCGAAACACGTCGTGTTCATCGAAATATTTACGAAATTGTGCTACGAATGAACTCACCGAAGCAACTCTACGAATTTCGAAGGTATAATGTAGCCATTCGTACTCAGTGATGCCTTTTATGTACGAAAATCGTACCTACTACGACGAACTCAGAAATATACGTACAAATGCAGCATATTTCCTGCTGGCGTGCACCAACAATCAACGAGTGAATGTAATGGTCTTTTTATCTGATTTCAAACTTTCTAAAGGCGTTCACTGTGGACGTTGCAAAATTTATATTTTAATTGCCATGCTTATCTGAAATGTGTTTACTTTAAGGAGAATGTTTTTCACGAGAAGTGGCATGTAGACTTTACTATAAATATGAAGAGATGTAGTAAGTAAGAAAAATATTGCGAGTGTTCTTAAAAATTCAAAAATTTAACCACGAAAGTATTAATACTTTAATAATATGTGTATGCAACAAGGTATAAAGTCTGGCGTTCTTCTTCACGAATGGATTTGTAAAGAGCCCTTCATCAATAAAAAAAAATCTCAAGGTAAGCAACTTTTCTGATAGACAATATGTAATCAAAACTCTTGAAATGTTTATGGTACGCTCGAAATTTGTCTGGTACTGCCCGGTTTTCTTTTCGATCCGTACAAAATATTTAACGAACGGTTGTGAGCGGTCAATGATATCCTGACTATAACAAAAAATTTGTTGGCAACCCCATTACCAACACTGATCTTTAAAATCAGTAACCTCTTGGGAAATTTTCTCCTCTCTATACAGAAGTGATATGTGAGAGGAGAAAATCTGTTGGCTATCAACTTATAAAATAAAAAAAAAATGGAATTTCCATTTCACAAATTTTCAAATAACTCCTACGGCAAGAACATTAATAGCTTCTAACTGCTCTCAAATACATGATTTAATACTATTAGTCATTAAAATACATTGAGTTACGGTAAATGGTTTAAGTGTGCAAACAATTTATTCCCACGCACACAGTACACATATTCATAAGCACACATGCTCTATTGACGAGACTACATAAAGAGTTTCGTTCTACCAACTGAATATAGCATTGAATGAGTCTGAAAGCAGCTACTGAATGAAGCAAAAGTGCTTTGTGCCACCGCTGCTACTTGTCGGCTGTTGCAGCTACTGGCTCCAATGTTGCATTCAAGGTAACCACCCGATTTAATCTTTCTTTTAAAACAAACAAACCATGTATGCATGCATCTATATACATACATATATATACCTTGCAAAATTTTAACATCACGTCATTGCAAATCAATAACTAAGTAACTGAGGTAATTTTTTTGTATATTTTTGATTTGTCGGTAGCATTGTTTCGTGCGTATTAGTCAAAGTATTTACATTACTTATCTTGTGAAAAGTGTGACAGATGAGTAAAATCATGTTTGGAAATGTAAAAGAATATATTACGTGATTGTGTATTGATCGAAATAAAAAGTTCGCTTCAGAAAAATTGGCCACCAAAATGTCACCGGTTGTGGCCACTCTATTTTCATCGCTTAAAGGGACGTATTTCTCAATATCGTTGTTTATGTTAACATAACCTCTATGAGGGTATCGGGGAGGTTATCTCTATGTATGTATATATGTATGTATGCACAAAAGAACACAAGAGAAGAACAATTTTTTTTCTTGCTTTTTTGAATTCTAAAAACGAAGTGCCCAATTGTCCACATGTATGTAATTGAGAAAAAAAGTGTAATCGTTAGAAAAAAATATTTTGACTACTGTAATATAAAATAAATATACTTGTCTTTTTTTACATTATCTTCACTAAGGGCCGTTTGCCCCATCTCCGGTTAAGCGCTTAATCGGAACTCAAAGCGCCGGTTAAGACCATCCGTCAATTAAGCAAGCGCTGAATAGTAAGCTGAATTGTTGCTAACCGCCGGTAATTGTAAAATCAGTTGGGTAGAATAAGTGGTGAATTATGTATCCTAATTTAAGCAATCAAGACCAACTGAACTTCAAGAAATCACCAAAGTATACCACACTTCTTGTCTATGGCTATTCTAGACTTACACAAACATCAAATTTTATTGGGACTTTCAATGTAAGAGAGACTTGTTTTATATATGACGTAGTATGTGACGTAGTAAATAATGTCATTAAAGCCATCTTTTCCTCTTGCGGTAAACCGATTCTGAAATATATATCTGTGGAATGAAATCTTTATTGAATAGGTTTGAATCAGAGCAGAAACAGTAAAAGAATTTCTCTTGAGTCTCATCTTAAAATCTCGCACCGTACAATGAACGATTTTAGTCTATCGATTTTCCCAAGTTTCAAAGCCGTGTAGAGACATTTGGTGTTTTTTTTTTAATTCAAGGTAAGGAATGGTATGCTAAGTAATCTGTTTTTACTGAGTGAGCTTAACATTTGTATCCTCTTTAGACCCTGGCCACATTGTTTTTTTTTAAGTATTTCTAAATCGAACTTTGTAATGTATGTCGATTTTCGGTTACCTCTTAAATAAGAAAATATAATTTTTACATTATAAATAAGTACTTCTGCTATTAATAGTAAGGAAAAAACTCTTTTATGAAGACTAAATAAAATCAATAAATATCTCGTTTACGTGATCTTAGAACTCTGAAAAATGAGTGCCGTCGTTTGGTGATCGCTTACCACTTCAAGAAAATGTATATACGGTTTCAAAGTTCTACCTAATATTTTATTTTAGAATTATCAATCATAAGTTTTCTGTGTTTCTAATTTGATGCCAACTTGCGTATGAAGTAAATTCCCTCTGCATACGTTTTGAGCCAATAGGTTAAGCTGGCGAATAAATGCGACTTAATGATGCTCCGATTGCAATGAGCTGCTCTTGCTACTCTTGTTGTTGCTCTGCATGAGCTTAGCTTCCAAGATTCTTTAGGGTCTATAGTATAAAATCACATGTGCGTATTATTAAGGTTGTTAGCACATTCATTCATACCTATGTTATATACATATGTGAGTAAGTGAATGCACACTTGCTAGTACATACACGCCTACAAATACACCTAGACGAATAACTAGGATGCCTTCGAGTGCATATTTTAATAGAGCACGAATGCAAATGTTCTTTACAAAATAACCCATTACAGACCAAGGGTAAAGGGTATGAAGAAATAATTTACACTAACAGTTCATACCAACAAGACTTTTGCAAGATTTTCCACATAACTGCACATAACGCAATGGGGAAAGGTCATATGTGCATATGCTAAGTGTATATACGTAACTCCCCAATGATGTACTGAACAAAATCATGAATTTAGCGTGCAAAAGAAATGTGTATTTTTAAAAAAGAAAAAAAATTATAATATGTAATGCAAAAAGTTGATATGCTTATAGACAAACATACTTGGAAACATACCTAGCTAACAGTGTGCGAGCATACCTCAGCAGGTCGAGAAAAAGATGTAGAAGATGCGGCGAACTTTGCTTCAACGCACCTCACGGCACGTGGTAACAGGTAATGTTTGCTGTTTTGTTGGCATTGCACTAAGATTGAGAAAATGCTTTTTGAAATATTTATAATGCGGTAAGCTGCGTAACAATAGCAACAACGATAAATAAGAACAACAAAAATATACTTGTATACACAGAAATGTCGCACGCTGCAGCTGCAATAACCTATGAGCAGAATATATTTTAGTGTCCTTGTTGGTTTGTTGCCAGAGAATGTTTGGATTTTGTGTGGTCTTACCTTTAAGCCAAATTGCAAATGTACATAGCTTGCAAAGAGATTTTTAGGTTTTGGCTATTGCTGTCGCCGCAACCGCAGAAGAACGATGGATATCCTACCATGAAAGCAAAAATGTCAAGGATTTCACAAAGCAGCCAAATACATAAATATTTTGGATGGGGTATGAAGAGACCGCAAAGCTACTATCATACTGTACGATATGTAGTTACAGTGTCGAGTTTTGAGAATGGCCATCTGTGTAATGGACTTCCACAAACCGGCACGAAAGTATGCCAAAACTAGTTTGCGTCAAGTGAGTGTGAAATACATTCAGACCCTTTTTTTTTTGTTTCGATCGGGAAATATGCAAACACAATTGAAGCCAATCGATTGTAAGAAGTCTAGTTTAAAAAGCACTGTGGAGCTTGTACTTTTGGATAGTCAAAGCTGAGTTGTGAACGCCAATCCGTTCACGGGCTACGAATATTCAAAGCAATCTCTCAGCTTGTATTTATATGAATTTCGGATAGCCACCATTTGTAAGAGTTTAGTATAATATTTTCGGCACCAATGAAATGTAATGGATGATGCAAGAAAAGAAGCCAATCAAAGTTGGCAGTGCAGGCATTTCCCCATATACTCGTATAGCTAAAGAATTATATATTTCACATATCACTGCTTTTAGTCCACAATCTGACGAAAGAAAAGGAAGATTGGGCTAAACAGTCGGTTTCAAGCAAGATCCGCAAAAAGATTTGCGCAAAAAGAAGTCCATATTCAAACACGTTAGAGATGGAAAATATTTGCGTATCTGTGACTTTGTTCTTGATACTAAAAAGTGACTGTTCACTGCGGTGACAAAGTAGTAGTCACAGTAACGTATTTGGATACTGCGACTGCGAAAGAGTAGCAGTAACAGTCACAATCGCTATAACGACACACGAATTGAGTCTGTGACAAAGTAGCAGTCGCAATATCGCAATGGGAAACTGTACAGTACATCCAGAACCGTCATTTGTAAAATAAAAAAATTTTAGCATTTCTTGTGTAACTAAAGGTTTTTTGGGTCAAGCAATCATAATATAATATTTATTTTTAAATGTTAGCGCGCTCGTACTGTAGAGAAACCCTAGGGTGACTCGAATATTCAAACTTCAGATTCGAATTCAGCAGACCCAAAAGCTTTAGACCCGTTGAGAAACCCAGTGGGAGTTTTTGCCTGTTGCCTTTAATAAATACGAAAATATATGAATAAATATAAAGTTTCATTATAATTTTTTTTAATTGTTTCATATGAATTTGTCTGTCACTCTTTTTGTCACAGTCACAATTTATAATCACTGTGACTGAAAAGGCTCAGTCACGAGTAACATTATACCTAATTCGCACATGGAAAGCTGGGCGGTTAAAGTCTGCAATCGTTACAAATAAGTAACAACTTCGACACTCGCATGCCTGCTCTTCTAACACCCTACAAAGCTCTATTCACAAGGAACAACATTTGCGGTTCTCTACGTACCCGTGCATGAAGAATTCATTGGGATTCTGTGAGTCCAGCTGGTGAGAACAGGCGTATAGCAAGAAATATCTTTAATCAAAAAAAATCACCATCTTGAAATAAGCCTTTAAGAGAGGAATTCGAAATAAGTTAGTTAGGTTTTCAGTGAGAAAAAAAGGATTCATTCTTTACTTTCGGCAAATTAAGGTATCGTCATTAAAGAAATTTATCGCCACTTGGGTAATTACCGAATACCGTTGTTTTACATCTAAAATTGATAGTTTATTGCCCAACGTGCAGAGTCGCAAGGTTTCATATTGTCGTAAAGTCATAAAATTTGAAAAATTCCTTGTTGTGATATTCAACATAATTTTTCAGTGCTATGGAACAAAAGCAACCGAAAATTTATATGACTTTACAACTTTACGACACCTTGTGAATCCCATTATAATTATTTAAATGCGCTTATATATGTTTGAAATGTCGCTGCTACCATGCATTTCCGTTTAGTTATTGAATAAGCTGAACTCATAAATCTTTGATTTTATTTGCAGTTCATTAATCACTCCTCCAAACTGTCAGTCAGTTGTCAGTAAACATGTCAACACTAAGTGTGTATAGTGTGTATTACTTAGCATACAATACATATGTATGTACCTACATTAACAACTTTAGAACTTAGAACCAGTCAACATAGTATATTATTGTAAGTTCTTTATAAACTACTATGGAGGATTATCTCAATATAACAGAAGAAGTTGAATTCCAACGATAGCGAAAAATCGTGTCTTCACATTCAATGAATGTTGAGAAAGTAATCGAAGTATTCGTTTTGTAGGAATCATAGTTAGTTTCGTGAAAGGTCTTAGTGAAATTCGCAAATGATTTGTAATTACAATTATGTAACGCAATAATATCAAAATTCAATATCTCAAAACACTTCAAACGTATTACGCATCCATTATTCTGGAAAACTGGGAATCCTTTTACCTAAATCTATACGGATAAATAAAAACCTGAAGATGGGAATCCTGGAGCTTATATACTTAGTCGCAGGGTCATAAAATCTATTTCAATAAGAAGCTTCCATGCCATTTTTCAGTCGAAGGTTCATGCAAAAGAAATCAATGGTAGGGAGTGCCATTTCAAAGCGACATAAACAGGTATCTTGAAGGAATAAAGACAATTTTTACTCTCACAGAACGAAAAAAACTAAAACTTAAACGAAAAATTGCAAATCGTTTATTTCTATTTTGCCGTCGATTGAATAAAAAAATGGCATTTATTTTTTGTGATATTTATTTTATTAATATTTCCACTTTGTAAAAGAATCTCAAATGCCAAATTAAAGATAGAGAATCGGGTTGAAAGTGCAAGATATGAGTTTCATTCTCTTAAGAAGAGTTACATTTAAAATACTCTTCACCTAAAGCATAACGGACCTTCGAACTCAATCTGGACACTTAACGATACCCTCACTATTTTCGACGCGATCATGATGGCGACATATACATACATACTATGTATGTAATCACATAAAATAAACAAGAAGAAAATTGCAACTTAATGATCGTTCAGAGTTCACTAAAATGTTACTAGTTGGTAACCAGTTATTATCCTTATAATGCGTACACATACTTATATACAGATATGTATGCACCTGTGTACAGAATTTGTGTATGCAAATAAAAGATTGTATTGCTTTACTAGTTAAAAAATATATACATACGAGTATGTACACATTCGTATGTGTGATTTTAGTTAAGTTTGACATTGGAAAATATTTACACAGTCAGCCATATAACCAACAGTCGAGTCACATACCACCAATCTAGGTGATACTAGAAAGGCAAAAACCAGTGTCGAGCAAGCAACAGCAATTAAGAGACCTGAGCACGTTTTATAGCCACTGCAATGATGGCTCGAGCGCAAATGGACTCTGCTTACGGTTTGCCATTTGGCAAAGCTGTTGGCAATTGTACAAACAAAGGCAAATATTTACGTGTACGTAGTACATACGTACATTCATATTTATGTAGATAAGTACTGTGTTTAGCTAACCCACAAGTGTTTTTTTTTCAGAATATAATCGCTGGAGTTAAGCAAATTGGTTGTATTCTTTAAATATTGCAGAGTTCTGAGAAATAAAAGAAAGGTAGGTGGTGGAATCATGAGGACAAGTTCATCTTCTTGCGAGTTGTTCTTTCTTACGATTTTTAAGACACATTGAAAACAGGTAGTCTAGTTAGAAAGAAGTAAGAAAAGCTAAATTCGGGCGAAACCGATGTATTTTTGCATGGGCGGTGCCCATATTTTCATAAAAAGCTTATTTCTTTGTTTCAAATAGCTGCTAGTATTAAACTTTGCTCAATTTTTTCCAATAAATACTGAAAAACAAAGTTTTTTAAATTTTTTAAAATTTCCGATACATGGAAGTTGGGCCTAGTTATGGTCCGATTTCAAAAATTATTGACGGTGATGATAGTAATATCAAGGACAATATGTTCACCAAATTTTGTGACGATACATTTCATCGTTATTGAGATACCTACAGACGATTCTTTATAAGTGGGCGTGGTAACGGATTTAATAGATATCGAAAAAATTAAACTTTTTCATTTGCCAAAATTTCCGTTATATGGGAGTAGGCGTATCCGATTCCAAAAATTTTCTACGATAATAATAGCTATATCAGGGAAAATATGTCCACCAAATTTTGTAACGATAACTAATACTGTTATTGAGATATATAAAATTTGTCATAAGTCATATTTCAAAATTTCATAAATACAAAATTTCTTAGTTCAAAATCGCTTCAAATACCAAATTTCACTCAATTTGCTGTAATAGATACCAAAAGAACTGAGTTTTTGCATTTTTCAAAAATTTCCGTTATATTTCACTCAATTTGCTGTAATAGATACCAAAAGAACTGAGTTTTTGCATTTTTCAAAAATTTCCGTTATATGGGAGGTGGACCTGGTTATTGAGCGATATATATTTATGTAATCATAACTTCTTCGTGTATTTCCAAACGAACACATTTGGGCTGTTTCTGAACCAATTTCTGATAATTTCAGTACCTATTCAGGACTATTTCAGGGCCATTTCAGTCTGATTTAGGATTACTCGGGACGAATTCATTTTCTGACTGGTCTACAGACAATTTCAGGCCTATTTCGGGAAGAGTTATGGATAATTTCAGAAAAAATGCCTTCAAGAAAAATTTAGAACTAGTTTGGGATACTTGTGGTCTAATAAAGTACCATAACCGCACTGTTTCGAAACTTCTTGAGTTCATGTCCAGGAAAGTTCACGAATTTCTTAGAAGCACTTCAGATACTTTTCGAGGTAGTTTAAAACTAGTCAGAAAATGTCCTTGAAATAGTGATTAAATATTACCGACAGTGTTGCTGCGACGTCTCGAAAAAACATATCAGAAAAAAATCGTAAAATGGATCACATGTATCACTTTATTTTAAGTATCAAAGTAACAACTTAAAATAAAGCCAATAATGTATGTATATACAAACAATGTTTTTCGTTAGAATAAGTGAATGAACAAAACACGAACGATGTCGCAAGAGATATATTTACATAGCAATTTTCATAAAATATATATGTATTTTTAACAAACAAAAAAGTGACAATATAATAATCAACGTATAATTTTTTTGAAATTAAAAACAATTAAATATACCACGTGCTACTCTGACCTTTGTGTATAATAAACACAGAGTAAAGATTTAAATTGTTTATTGATGTGAGACAATCACCCTTATCGTGAGTTTCGTTTTCGCCCGAAATAGTTCTCTTTTCACTGTTCGTTTATTATAAAGTTTTAGTGGAAATTTTCCGCTTTCGAACGTTTTTTCTCCTTATTGCCAACACTAATTTTGGGCGGAAATAGTTGGCGGATTAATTGAATTTGAGATACGAAAAATTAACGCGGATTCAAAATGTAAGTAATTTAATTTAAATTTTTTTTACATTAAATCCGCCATTTCAAGAACTAAACACTAAACAAGGTTAAAAGAGAGATACTATTAGGTAGCAAAAGCCCAATATTGATTTGTCAAAGATACCAGGAAAATGTAGGTGAGCTATAAAAACAGCTAAGAATGGAGCTGCAATGAAAAATGAGTCCAAATGGAAAGGGGTAAACAATTAATGACTTAAATGTGCGCAACAATTGTTTTTTTTTTTCAAAATAATATTATGTTACGTTGAACTAACCTCAACCATATTGTGACAATTGCCAAAAGGTCTAGAAGCTGGAATCACCCTGTCACTTCATTCTAAGCTGCCAGCGTTTGCGAAACTGGGAGCAACCACCTTCTCGTTCACTTTTTCATAGTTAAATAACCTCTCTAAATTCAAACTCGAATTAGTCAAAGAGCGCCCCAGAACACCGGGTAAACACTATTATATAACTCACCTAAATATACTATAACGTTCCTCTGAGCTGGATAGGACGGGCATAATGAGAGACTTATAGAGCGTGGTTTTTGTTCATCGATATAGGACTTTATTTCTCAATCGCCTACTCAGTCCGAAGTAGCACTTGTTGGCAAGAGCGATCCTCCGTTGGACTGTCTATTTGATGACAGGAGATTCTTCGTCTTGCCCTCGTTCACCTCCAGACCCATTCGCTTTGCTTCTCTATCCAGTTTGGAGAAGGCAGAACTAACTGCGCGGTTGTTAAGATTGGTGATGTCAATGTCGCAAAGATAGTCGCACCTACTGGTGAACAGACGCTGCGGACCCTGATGGGCCCTTAAACCGAATATGTCGTAGTTGCCTCACCAGATTCGCCTTCTCGTTTGGGTGAAATCACCCGGAAGTCGTGAGTTGCTTGAACTGCATACAAAAGACTCGCTCTGGCCACTCCCAGGTTAATGGCAATAATCGACTCTCCGCATTTTCATGGACTTCTGCACACGAAACCTCCTCCGATTTAGCGAATTACCTTCCGGTTTTATTTCAGAGGGCGAAGTATTGTGGCGATTTTTACCCGGCGGCAGCACTCCATACGACGAAATTTGGTGGTCGATTTGATTATGTTTAAAGCTTAACTACAACAATTCAATCTCTCAAAAAACTTAAACAGACAATGGTTTTTTTTTGAGATGTTGAATACCATCTTAGAATAGGACCGAAATTTCTTAAGCTTACTCTTTTTGCTATCATATTCACAATAGCACTTGGGAATCGCATGAAGTAAGGAAACATATTTCCATTCATTGATTATTTTTTAGCTCTACAATGCACCATATAAATGACTTTTTGTTATAATAAATGTTTACGCAATAATCCAGGCAGCACATTTTTCTCATTCAATGGAAAAACTTAATATATGATATACATATATGTACATATGTCTGAAAACGTGTGCTATTCACCCAAAAACAAAGTTAAATTAAAATAAAGACAACAAAGAAACGCAAAACCTATTTTCACATACAGAAAATATTTCCAATAAAAGCGCCTCTTAAAGCTTAAAAATTGTTAATAACTTTTATACTCTCAAGCCAATATCAACAACTGTTTTTTGATCTCTTCCAAAATGAAGTTGCTTGTTTCTTATTTTATATTAATTATCAGCATTTTTCTTGGAAAAACTTTGGCTCAGTGTCCGAATGCGCCACGTAAGTATCTGCAATGATCACTTTTTAAAATTGCTAAGCAACGATTTTTAAACATTTCTTATAGTAAATCCCAGCTGTAGTGGGCCACGCAACAGCGGAATTAGTGGCCGACCGTGCAGAGCCGGTACAAGGTGGTATTACAATGTGGCTACTCGTACTTGTATTAGCTTCCGCTATAATGGATGTGGAGGCAATTCGAACCGTTACTGTTCACTTGCTGCCTGTCAGCAAAGATGTGTTCCACGTGGTTAGTAAGTGAGTTATAACTCAGCTTAAAAATATATGTATTTACATACTACATACATATATCTTTATACATGCGTACACATAAATATCTACCCGAAAAGTTACATTAAAGTTTATAATGATTTTGCGGTAATATTATAATAATAAAAAGTGTTATGAAATGCATACAACCTGCGGGTTAATTTTTGGTCTCTGTAAGGATTTCGGAAAGTATAACAGCTAGAAAGTAAAAATTTGATTAGGTTGCGGTGGTTTCCACTTCCTGTAAAGTAGACAGATTGCTCCGTTTAGACAATTTCAGCCTCGTCTTGATGCCAAAATAGAGGAATGTTAGATATTGTAATTGACAATTTCCACCTATCCGAAAACATACATATTGAAACAGTAAAACTGCAGATATCTCGTGCGGTTAGTGTTGCAGAGGACAACTTTTTCCACCATAACAAACTGAAACACCAATTATTTTTTCTGATTTTTCATTTTTTTATGCCGAGTTTGTTTATAGTATATGTATACGAGTATAAGTATAGTGGCTGAAAAATGTGAATTTTTGAGAAAGAGTCCGGTGGATAAAATTAAGGCAACCAAAAAATTTAACACATTGAGGTGGTTTGAGGACTTCTAAAATTTCGATAATTTTTAAATTAATTTGCATAAAAAATGCTTTTCAAAAATCAATCAATCTTTCGTTTACTATAAATTTGTTAGCACCAAACTAAAGAAATTTTAAAGAAACACTAATTTTGGAAACAAATAGTTTATAAAAACCTTCAATTATGCGTGATTCATATTAAATAGAGCTTAGAAGACTAGCCGTATGTGTTTAACATGTTATGTAAAAACCTGTGAAATTATTCTGTGTGCACTAGAGCGCAATCTAACTTCTAAGTAACTATATTGAAAGAGTTCTACATTTTTCGCTTTTGGTGAAAAACAACGGAACCTATTTTAGAAATGAAATCTCTTTTATTTTACTCTACCATCCAAAAAATGTTGCTCTGTTATTTTCCCCAACAAGCAATTTGTATCCAATCACATCTGTTTCGATTAACTTCAAATATATTTTCACTGATTCAAGTACGTACATACGAGTACAGTATACTCGTATATGTACAAACATTCACATAAATATTTGCTGGTAAGAATGTACATAGATTTATTGTACAAAAATGCACATATGTAAACATATGTATATCTGTATTTGCTATGGTTCATCAAGGGATTGTATAATAATTCAATACAGCTGTAGCACAAAGAATATTTCGTGGGTAAAAAAAAACATTTGGAAATGGCTAACAAACAATCAACAAAGAGTGTCGAAACCCGGCACATAAAGTTGTCGTTTTGTCTGTAGTGTACAAAGGTGCAAAGAAAGCAGGAACAAAATAAACTAAACAATTAAGTGTACACTGTTATGTATGACGGTATAAAAAGTACATAGACTCAATGCAAAATTAAAAATAACTATGGCTTTGTTGTTCATTTCGGTTGTGAACGCCATTTTTCAGTTTACGCATGACTCAATTTTGGTAAATGAATCACGATGGAATAATGAAAGGTGTTGTACGATAAACGGGAAGAAAAGAAAGTTTTTGCATGCCAAAACTAAAGGTAACAAAACTCTATTATTAATTTTTTTTTGGGAAAGTAGAACCTCACGGGTTTTCCCACATCAATTTGGTTTTGTTCCTATCATTGGTTCATGAAGAAACTAACGGTAATCCTCAATTCATAGGGGCATATAAACACTAAAGTCGGTTATTTGTAAAAATAAAATACTTATTGATTGCAGGAAAAACAAAATAATTTCTATTAGCCATTATAACAAATATTACAAGTTAAAAAAATCGACTTCTTCAAAATGTAAGTCTATGCATGTTCATATGTTAATAAAAAGTTACAAAAGTAAAATAATGCTCTTGAAAAAACGGACTATTTTTTCTTTCCAATAAAGTACTGTCGATCTCTTTTTAACACGGTTTACTGGGACAGAAATTTGTTTTGTAAAAAACGTTTAAAAATAACAACATTTCAGCTCCGCGATAATCCGTTAATAAGAAGCGCGTTAAATGGATATTGACTGTATTGTTTTGAAAATAAATAAAAATAATAATATTGTTAATCCTGCCTTCCGAAATGAACCCCAGATATATATTTCTCTTAATAATTTAATGAACGATTAACCAATTGCAAACAAATAAAAAAACAATGCAAAATGTCAAAGCAAACAATAATACTTTTTCTAAGTGCCACATGAAAAACTTAATTTTCTGCTACAATTAAAATTCTTTTTTTTACAAAACTGCTAAAGAAACTGGGCAAAGGAACAACACGGTTTCTAATGGCGTTTAAGATGCCTGATTTAGAGCGAGAAAATGACTGACTGAGTCGGCGACTCGTATGTGCTCAGTCACTCGGTGGCTTTGGCGGCTAATTCGAGCGGCGACCCCTCCAAAACCCCCTTTCACCTACAATTCCTACTCAGGCCTACTCCAATACCCAACTTCCCCCTCTCTTTTCATCTATTTGCAGGGCCGGATCAAGGTGTCAAACGACCCGTGCCGAGGATCAGCCTGGCTGGGGGCCCTTACAAAGCCCAGTCTCTAACGGAGTGCTCCGGATAGCGGGCAACCTTCGGAGCTAACTAGCCTTACCCGGGTACAGCGGATCTCTTCCCGGGTGGACGTTCCCCTTTCTCCGCCACTCGAGGGTTCAATATTAAGGACAAAATTTAAATAAATACATCAACACCAACAAGGGAGTGCGGCGCTCCCAAGCAAGGGCCGACAGCAGCCACAACCTCCGCAACACATAAAGCTACGGCTCCACCGAGCTTAAGGACACACAACCCTCAACAGAAGCAGGCAAGGACAAAGATACCCCCTGGTCCAAGAAGCCCGAAGGCTAATGCCACTCGCAAGAGTGGCCGCCCTAGCCAAAGTTGCACTATCGGACCCAGTGGAGATCCTGGAGATGGTGCAACTATTCAACCTAAACCTACCTACACAAAACTGGAGAGTGGTAAACACCGAACCGACAGATCGGGCGACGATGCAGGCGGTTCTCCTGCTAAATAATGAGAGCATAGAAATCCTGGCTAAATGCGATAACAGGATAAACTATGGGTTCGGAAAGATCACCCCAAAACCGACACCGAAGCCCTAGTGAACCTGGCAAATTGTGTGGAAGCGGAGGAACTACCAAGCGACCACGAGATAGAGGTAGAAGAGAAAGCAAAAGATGATCTGAGCGGATACACCTCATCCGGATCAGAAGGAGGCACGACCCTAAGTAGGCTATATGCGGAGTGCGAGCTACTCTCTATTTTCTTTACTTTTTTATTAATATAAAACTGATATTGATAAGTTATAAACTTATGAAAACGTATCAAGAACGCAGAATCGTGCAGTAAATGTATAAAATATACAAAAAAAGTTAGCAACGCTTTATGATTAACCCCAATCCCACAAAAAAAAAAAACCGGGCTACGGCCTCGCTCATGGGCGAATAGTTTTTAAGCTTCACAAAATCTCTAAGAGATTTGCCATTTACTTAAATGTGCCGATCCTTCAAAGTGATGTTTGTTAAGACTTAGGGGTTGCGCGATCCCCTCCCTGATATATCTTGAATTGATATTTTGGGTCGCTGTGGCTCACTTTCTCTCCAGATATACTTCCGTGCGGAAACTCTCGGTAAGCACTTAGATCTCTGCCGAAGGAATTTTGATTCTCGCGTTTAAGATAACAATATATGTATACAGACATACCTCATTATAAAAACAAGGTGCTACCTTTGTTTGGTTTTGATAAATAAACGTGTGGTTTTAAAAAAACGACACGACAGAAGTGGGCGAATGCCGAGACAAGGAGAATTTAAAGTAGAAAAGTTATATGAGAAAAATAATCAACAGAACAATATTTTCGCACAATCAAGTCAGCCCTTAAGAAGTTATTGCCTTTCAACAAAATCATAAACATAAATAAACCCGAGTTGCTTGGGAAAAGAAGGACGTTACCATAAGAGGAAAATTGCGTGAGTGCGAAGAGCTTAGACAATCTTGCCGAATGAAATGCACCAGAAAATTCTGCCAGAAAGTACAAAACTTAACAAAGATGTCAAGATCGGAAAATAATCTTTAGGAACGATAACTATGCAGGGGGAACTTTACGACTCACGTTAACGATAGAAGCAGGGACGACCAAAATAAGAGTATAAAGTGATCCCCACTCAAATTCTGCGGCGATCAGCTAGTAAAGCGCATACATCAGAGAGCTCCAACTGCGTTGGAAAATCCAAGTAGGACTCTGGTACACTTGTTGATTCTAACTGGCGCCATATAGCCAAAGAAAGAAGCGCTATTGAGCTTAGCCAAAATAGCCTATCAA
Organism: Philophylla caesio; assembly: GCA_963971545.1. NCBI lineage: Eukaryota > Metazoa > Arthropoda > Insecta > Diptera > Tephritidae > Philophylla > Philophylla caesio. The sequence goes on from OZ020609.1 coordinate 15,555,419, forward strand.
GTACGTAGTTAACTAGAATTATAAGGATTTCTCTGACATACTCGCAAAATCTGGGTTCGACATTGCCTACCATATATAATATTTTTGTGGAAAGTCAAATCCTACGCAGCAGTTCATTCTGAAAGTGAGGAAACATTTAAAATTCTTCTCAAAACCTTCTTTACAGACTTCTGAATTTTAATTGGTAAGCTTAAGAGGCAGCCAGTTAGCCTGATAGGACTCTGGAAACTAAGAAACGGTTTCGGTAAAACCTTTCTCTTCCGTGTACTTTGTGTCCGTTTGCTTAATTAAATTGTAATATAAATATGGATAAAACTTAAAAAATAAAAAAACTACATTATAGGTGACACATTTTACCTTTAAATATATTATGGGCAGGAATCATAAAAACTTAATTTTGTTAAAGATGATCGTGTGTCTCTTTTTCTATGATTTTTTATTTTTGGTTTGCTATTCATTTACGAAGTACATTTGTATGTAATGTTAACGCACTTTGGCAAACGTTCCCATATACCATATGCACATCGATTGCATTGTATGTTCGCACCATTTGTTTTTTTTTTCATATTTTCCATATTTCCAGAAATGTTTGCTTGTAAAAATTTTACACAACGACCGCACAGTCGGTTAAACAATCAGCCGGTCGAGCGGTATGTTTGGCTCGGCCCAGCTCTGTTATCAGCAGCAGGACGGTGAAAGAAAATGATTTATTATGTCCTGCCTGCCATTTTACTTTTTTCATTACCTTTGTACATACCTTTCAATTTCAATTGGGTGACAGCTGCAATGACCGCTTAGTACAAATGAAAATAAAATTTTTGCGACAATAAAATATCTAACCACAAATGGACAAAACTCTAGCTGGAGGACATTCACTTACAGTAAAGCTTTGAATAACCGTTGACTATGAATGTACTACATATAACAGTTGTTGGAAGTGACAAAGATTTGTGAAATTAAATCGTTAAAGAGAAAGATATTGTGTGTAAAGTTTAAAAGGTATATTTCCGTTCAACGAACACCAGGTGAAAGTACAGGACTTCTTTTGAATAAATTTTGGCAATGGCAGTAGACGTGTGCTAAATCTGCACAAAACATGGATCGTACTATTTAAGAGGAGTTACAAAGTCCCATGGGTCAAATTTAAGGACTTGAACCTGAAAGGGAAGCTATTGAATTTCTAAAAAAGAATTAAAACAAACGATTTGATTGTCTCTATGAGATTTTTATGCAATCAATAATGATATATTGTTCTTAGTTGGCTAATCCGAAGCACTACAGTTGTAGCACTTACACTTATACGCCTGTTAAAATTGCAGGGAGCTTTAGATTTTTACAAAAGTTTTTGTTTGGGGCCTGGATTATGAATATGGAGACTTAATTTTCAATATTTTTTGGTTTGGTTATGCAAACGTTTGAATCAAATTAATTTTTTATATACACAAAAATTAGAAAAAATTAAGGGTAATAAACGGTACTAAAACTGATTGGGATATAAAACTGCTGACCCAGAAAATTCAGAAATCGTCCGTCGTTATTTTATATTAAATTTTCATTGTCTACGAAAACCCTTTGGAAATAGAAACCATTTAAGCACACACTTAACCCCCTTTAAGTTTGTATTAGTTAGTGTAAGCTGGACAAATACATAAGTAAATATTGTTGAAAATAATCAAGGAGCATCAATATTTGCACCGATGGAAAATCGCCACATTTTAATCGAAGTGCAAATATTTTCTCAAAACATTCAAAGCAAAGAACAAGCAACCAAGCAAAATTAAATAGCTAACGATTTCGAGAATAGGAACTAAGACAGTGTAGGTAAGGTAAGCGATGGAATGTGTCGTGACCGCCAAACGAACCCCACTCCTTACAGGAAGTGCCCTCGCAGCCATACAAAAGGCTACAAAATTAAACAATCCAATTCAATTTCGTTTTGCTGCTTATTTTCTCGCGCTACTTTGTATGTAGTTGCTCAGGAGGTAGGTGGAGAATTAAACGAATTGCGAAATTCGGAGGAAAAAAATATATGTAGCAAGTAACAGTAGCAACAAAAGTAATGTAAAGAAAATGTTAGTAAAATAACTGCGTTGAGAAATAAGTTCTTCGTTTACTCGCGCAGCAAACGAAAACAAAAAAATAAATAAAACAAAACAAGAAATCGAATAGTGAAAAGTTTGCTGAGGAAGAGAAAAATTAAAAAGGCAGTGATGCAACTCCAGGTGATCAAAGGTTTTGCATCAAGCGTTTATTTTTTTCTTAAAATAAGTGAGCAATTATATGGATTCGGCTTCCTGCGTCTTTTCTAGAGATAGATGATGTAACTTGTACATCCAAAAAATGCATCACTTCAATTCAACAAACGATAAACATACTTTTTACAATCCCCAACATCCAGTCATGATGTGTACTTCGGGTCGAATGCTATATTGTCTGTTATGACGCTACGCTTCCCTTGATATTATCCGAATATAAGTAATAAATTTCCAAGACACTTGGCGCCACTTGGCTGCCATCGATACCAATCTGAGGTTCGCTCCGCCCTTCGTCAATTGTTCAGCTGTTTTGCTCACTCAGATGTTGTTGAGATCAATGGCTGTCTAGCTCAATCTCAAGCGTTAGACCTCTATTTGCAGCTTGACTACCAATAATAAAACAAATTTTTCGTAGAGTTTCGGATCAAAGCTAATTTCCGCCATTAATTTGAGCTAAAGTCTCAAATGGAAAAGGGAGATTTCTTTAGTAATCCCAGCAGTTGTGACATCAACATTCAATGGTAGGAAATCTAAAATAACGTTCAAAGCATCGGATCCTACTAAACTCTTTGGCTTTCATAAGTGGCTTAATGTTTACCTCCTCGCCTAACTCAAACCACAGTCAAACGACTGCCTCTTCTTATAATACTGAACTTTGTTCTCTTTCTAGTTCAATTAATTAACTAAAGTAGAATCTAAAAAATTTGCTTTGCGATAGACAAATATCACTTACCTGGAAAGGACATTTAGATCACAATTAGTGACACGCAATTTGTGCTTAAGAAATTTACACCCAAGAACATGAAAGGAATAAAAAACCCTTCATCATTATTGTTAGTGTTCCGCGCCTCAATCAATCCAATTGACAATTGAGCTTGTGTAATCTTCAAATATACATATGCTTCACTTGCTGAATTAGCAAAACTAATATTCTTCCATTTTGCACTATATTTTTACTTTTCCGTTACAATTTCTTGCACCTCAGGTCTTTATTCTGCTACTACTGCCATGCGCCACAATGATTAACGGGCATTCCTAGTTTTCCTCATATCTTTTCATTTTCGTTCTATTCGTCTTATTCCATTCGCTATTTGATTAACTTCGCTCTAGCTTGGTTGCACTTGAGACCAAATTAACACCTTCGAGACTAACGGCATTGCAGTCCATCATTAGCACTAATTAAAATAATTGCAGCTCGTTCAAGTATTTATTTGTTTGGTGTTTCTTTTTTCTTCCATAAAAGGAATAAATTAATGTAAGTAAAATTTATCATTAAAACCTGATGTTGAAGTTGAAATAATAAGTAAAAATATTTTGCGTAGTTTGTTTTGCTAATCAATTAAAAGGCAAATATTCGACGTAGGAGGTAGATAGGGCCAATGATGGGAGAATAGAGAAAAGCACTGAAAAGTAAACATTAGTTTGTCAATATTATGTTATTACTAACGGAACTTAGCAGGATTGTGATATAGAAGACGAGGGTAAGGTCTGGCAGCAGCGTAATCCAAGAAGTGTGATAAACGCACTTAACAACTGCCCTCGCGCCGATGGAAGGAGACTTTGTCGACAACTACTGTCGTTCAGCTTTCTTTGCTTTTAGTTAGGAATATAAATGGACTCTTCCAAATCTACAAGAAGTGATTCTTGTCATTGGATCACTTCTCCCTAATGTTAAAGAAGATAATTTGAGCTGCAGAATCGATTAGGCCAACCCTTTTATTCAAATAAAAGCGATACCACGCTAACAGCATCTGATAGATGACTCTTGAGGTATTCGAGATGATGATTTGTCGCCTTTGCGGCAGCGAATATGATACGATTTTAAGATACAGCGACTTCATTGGCGAGGACATGATATTGTTGGAAGAGAAAGATGAAGAGCTGTATGTGTCAGGAATTCATCCTTAGAAACCACCTTGAAAAGTTTATGAGTACATAAAGTTCAAATTGGCTGCGTAAATAAATAATACTCATGCATACATAATACATATGTACATACATACGTACATTATAATTAAGTATGTACAGAGTATGTCAATTATTTGTTTGCAAAATGAAAAACTGTACTAAAATTCGAGTTCAACAATTAATAACACCAGAAAGCGAATATGTTTTAAATTTTTTTTATTTTTTATTTAATTTTTGAGTTTATTTTCTTTTATTATATGCAAAAAAAAAATTTAGGAAACAATTACTTGACATACTGTATACACATAATTATTATAAATCACTTTGTCATTTCATTGTCTATGCTTTGTCTGCCTTTGAACATCGATTACACTAAAATCAGACAAGGTTGAGTATATATAACTTATAATAATTTTTAAAACAAGTATATTTTTTATTGAATTTTTCTAACAAAACCTGTTTGAAATGAACAAAGCTTAAAGAAAAGCTCACTAACTTTTGTCAAAATTTTGACAGTAATTAAATAATTACATATGTGTGCAGATTTTTAGGCTATTTAAGTTTAGAAAATTTTAAGCTTGTTTTTTATGGTCTTGCACAATGCTTTCCAAGTAATTCTAGAACCGCTAATTTACTTTTAAAAATTTCTAGAAAAAAAAACTGATTGGCAAAAATTCGCTTAATTTCCTAACACTTACTATATTCCTAAAAATATGAATGTAAGAAATTTCATGCAATATTGTTAGTTAGTTATTATTTTTTGCATTGCTTGAGTAACTAAAATATTTTTATACAAAATAAGTCAACCGCAATGGAATGTACTCGCATTTGTACTTCTAAGTCATAACCGAAAAGAATAAAAAAAACTCTGTGATACTAAGCAATCGTTTGAAACTAGTACAAATGATATAAACGCAAACCTTTTGACTAAGCCGCTAGCCCTGGTAGCTAGTGCGATTAGATCAATATGTAAATTTAAACCGTTTATTAATAAATTAATAATATAAGTGACCTACATGAAATCGTGTTAAATTAATTAACTATATTTTTTCTCTGTCGAACTGGTCACCTTATCGTAGTATAGGATATTAAGATCTGCAAATCCCTTCTGGAAGCCATTCGACTAAAATGAACTAAGGGAAAATATATAAGTCCTGCTTTGGAGGCCTGGATAGCCAGCGAATGGATTTGGAATTATCAGTCCTGCCTGTGACCGAAATAAGCTTGAAAACTAAACATAAATACTGAGGAAAACACTGCTCTGACAACAAACGCTGCAATGAAATTTGAATGTATGCCGACCTTTTCGCTTAATCGGACTCCTGAGCCCGAATTTATTGAATCCAAAGAACAAATACTTCTTACATACAGACTTAACACGATTAATACTGCATCTGGAGGACCATAATACTTTGGTATTTCTTTATAACCACAATATTTTTCCAGCAATGTAGCAACTGGGATTGCGACGAGCCGAAGGACGTTGAAGTAGAATATGGCGGTGAACGAAAACTACTTGCCTTTGACAGGCGACCAATCCTTCTGATCATCATAACCCAAACAGAGTGGCCGAGTTAAACTAAACATAACAAATGGATATTTAAACGAAGTAATAAGTTTGACGAAACACATGGTTATTAACATCTTCGAGAAACCGGACGTTACAGTGGAACACCTGAAGCTTCAAATAAATCATATGTCATGTATCGAAGAAGGAATTATTGTAGAACAACAACGGAACAGCGCTATTGGAATTTGAAGTTAAATGCGTCGGTTGGTACAATGGTCCTCTTACTCACGGATTCACGACAACAGGAATAAACAGGCTTGCGATATTTTGTACGAGTCGAACCATTTCTTAATGAATTCCAAGCAGAAACATTCTGGTGTCCACTGGAAAGATTAAGCAAGTACTATACTTGAGATATGCTCAAATTACAGAGAAAAATATGGAGAGGATAACATACCTGTTCATTCGCGAAGCAGTTTAGGTCTTACTATAACAGGTCTAAGGCAGAAGACATTTTAATGAGATCAAAAAGTTACATTTCTGTAACTTACATTTCGTTTAATATTATATTAACTAACGCTATAAATAAAAATAACTCTTAAAGAAATTTAAAAATTTACTCCCACTATATTATACCTTTTATGTAAAGTGTCACATATTTATTGTTTCCTTAAGGATCTGAATATACTTCAAATACTTTCAAATAAGTAGCAAATTTTCTACTCCTCAGCCACTTATTTGACGTCCAAAAGTGTGTCAACTCAGAACAAAAATAAAACCGTTAGTGCAACATATTTGCACGTTCTTTATTTGTGTGTGTCACAGCTGTGGTGTGCCTTATTACTCATTGCTGTCACATTTCTTGGAATGGAAGTGTAGCTATTTTTATTTTAGACACGTTCATACATAAACATATACCATTACATGCATCACAGCACAGAACAAATGTCTGCTTAAAAAATCTTGTAAGTATGATACCAGATGTTGCTAGCAATGCAGATTTGTGCATTGTAGTGCGAATAATAGTGAAATGAAGTAAAAAGGGAGACTGCATAAAATAAAATGTAACAGCAATGGGCTATGCAATATTAAGCAAAGAAAAGAAAACAAAAAATAGTAATAACGCAACCTAATTTTGCAGAGTACAATGTAAGCCAACATTGTCTTCTTACATACATATGTACATATTATACGTATTGCATTGTATAGTTTAACAAATAAGTGTCTCATTATTTTGACCAAGGAACAACATATTCGAGTTTCATGGAGAAAAAAAAATATGACCCGAAAGAACCGGTTGTCTTGAAATGAAAAGGCTCTCTTGTAATGGCAGTGGATGCTGCAAGTATCTTGAAGCCAAAAACACACAGTAGTTTGAAAAAACCACAAAATTAAAATGTAATCTTGATACACTACTACTACCGAAAATTCAAATTTTCTGAATGTACCTTTAAAACATGAGTTGGTTGAGTGCAGCGCTGTTTTGGAATATGGACTGAAATAAATATCTCAAGTTGTTGAAGAAAAATTGTAAAGAAAACCAATACTGGAAGTTCATTAGATTGCTATTTTGTGGACTTTTCGTATTCGAGATCAATAGCATATACATATCATTTCGCTAGAAGGACTTGCACTAGGGTACATGGTCGATAAATATAATTTTCCTTTTTTTGCAAAATGTCTTATGATCTTATACATGGGTATGTAATAATGTTCAACTTCCGTGGTAACGAATTGGACGTCACTGCCTTTGCTAATATAAAACAAACAGCCTGATTCTAAACACATGCTTTTCGATGATATGTTATCGATAAATACAGCTGTCAGATCGACCCCAAGCTAACTTCCGTGATAAGTTTTAATTTATTTTTTTCTTTGCAAATCGCCGAATAGAATCGAAATGTTATTTTTATTGAGAAAGTTGAATTAAAAGTCCAGCTAGGCCATAAAAATAAGCTGAACAGGCATACATAATTAATAGGTATTAACCTTAAACAAAGTTCCCACTTTTGGGCTACCATGTGGTGAATCTACATGTAAGCCACCTGATCTGGCTCAACAAGTAATCTTTGCTATCGTGTTGTGTTTTTTTGTTTTTAATGTATGTATATATGTACGTATGTATGTATGTACATATGTATGTACAAGTGTAGGTAATATATCTTTTTTTGAGAGAAGTGGTTATACTGTGTTTTTGCACTCTACTGATGGTTTGGGAGAACAGTAAGCACCAGTAAATTGTGACCGTTAATTTTTGCTACTAATTTTTCCGTAATACATACTTTTATTTGTGAGAAAATTTTGCAAAAGTTACTTTCGTTAAAAAATCTCTTGCACGCGTTAAGTGGATAGCTATTATGCATGGTGAAATTATATACATATATACAGGTGATGTCAATAAACCGACTAGCTTTAAATTTTGACATAGCCCGCGGCTTATTTCCAGTGTTGCCCACTCTCCTAACCTCAACTACAAAAGCAAACTAAAATAGTATTAGAAATATTTCCTTTTTGTATAGTAGTTTTATTTTGCCTCAAGGCGAATTTGGTGAGGTGGCGTTTGTAAGGAGCAGAATTAATTATTTTTTCCTTGCAACGGTACAACAAATGTCAAAATGATATTGTTTGCTGGCATTTCATTATTCACAGTCTGATTTCTGATCATCGTACATTTCAACTAGTAGCATAACCATGTGTTACTACGTATTTTCATTGAACTCGTAAACATTTTCGTACCGGTAATGGTTTTTTGCAGTTGTGTGCCATTTATTTTATAATAAAACAAAATAATTTTCGTAAATTTTTTTTCTCTTTTAAATAAAGAGCAATGTTTTCACAAGAAAATCCATTATCTGGCTTTACTTGGTATATTTGACGTTAAAATTAATATTTAAAAAAGTGATAAAATAATTTTCATATATGTATATATTTTTATTTAGGATTTGACCAGAGTATGTCCGGATTGAGCCATTTGCGGTGTGCATCTTTATATTATACCACAAATGGAGGGACCTACTCTTTTGTGCCGACTCCGAACGGTAGATGTATTTAATGAGAAGCTTTTTCATGGCAGAAATACCCTCGGAGGTTTGCCATTGCCAGCCGAGGGGTGACCGCTATTAGAAAAAACTTTCTATCATTAAGATTTTGCTTGCCCTGACTGAGATTCGAACATCGAACTCACCGGCATATCAAGTTATAGCACGCACCGCTATCAACTCGACCACCGCGGCCACATACATGTAGTATATATTTCAATTTTGATGTATGCATAAAAATATGAGTACGCAACTCTAATCCAAACAATTTACATGACTTTTAATAATTTTTTTATTTCTGGATCTCTTTTCCCCCCTTTTTTACTACTTTAAAAATGCATGCCACAATTAGGACAGTCTGTTATTTGGTGAATTCAAACTGACATCACCTGTATATAATTCCACCACGGCTATTTTAGATATGCTTATCTTTCCGTATATTTAAACAAAATTCAAACGAAATTTACCAACGTCATCTGTCTGTAAGATTTAAAACTTCGGCGGCTCGCTGCTATTGATGCACGCGCATCTATAAAATGCATAAATGTGTCAACTATGGTTTAGGTTATCAAACAATTAACTACGTGATTCAACTTGTAATGAAAACTGTTATTCGAAAAATTAAGTTTGCCAAAAAAACCAACTTGAAAAAAATTCGAGAATTCAACTATGTATCACAGTATTTCTAGCAAGGAAAAGAGAAACTGTAGTTCGATGAATATTAATTAATCAGAATGTCGTGACACAAAATATTTGAATACGTAGAAAACAGTTGAAGAAATCCATTCAAATTACTTACGGTTCGTTTTTATACACAAGCGTACTTGTACCCAACATAACAGAAATTTCAAAAAAAGGAAAAAACCTTGTTTTTCAGTATTTAATGGAAGAAATTGAGTAATATTTAATACTAGCAGCGATTTGAAACAAAGAAACGTGGTTTTTATGAAATTATGGGCACCGCCCATCAAATATACATCGCAAGGGAATATAAAAATCGGTTTCGCCCGAATTTAGCTTTTCTTACTTGCTTTTATATGGAATACAGCACTTTTTCTTTCTGGGTAGACTCATGTCAATTATTTGTCGTTAAGAAATTAAATAACAGATAAAATGATGTACACAATGTTTATTAGCAGTAAAATCGACAATCCGCCGCGTTGACAATCATTCCAGAAAACAGTCTGATCTCAACTGAGACAAGAATCAACTGTACGATATTGGCTAGTGCACATTCGCGCCAACCAACATTGCATTCAAATGCACGGGACAGTCACTGATTTTCCAACTACTTTCCAAAAATGTCATTCTGTAAAACATTAAAGGGTGCATTCAAGACAGTTTTTGAATCCATGCCCTGATTGAATAACCAAAAATTTGCGCGACATTCAGGGCTATTACTTCTTCATTTATAAAATTGTTAAAAAATAGCTTTTTTAATCAATATATTCATAGTAAGCATATGTATAATACCTATATATTGGCAGTATCGACAAGTGCAGTCTGCAAACAATGGGACAAAGACAAAGATAATGATGTTGCCAGATAGAACAACTATTATAACTGGTACATAGTGGACTTAGCTTAGGCTAGGTTTACAACACTTCTCCACCATGAAAGAAGTCTTCTTACTTCAACTTTAATAGGAACTTAACAAACGTTATATACAGTATAAGTAACTATATCATAAGTTCATTTCCGAAAATCTGGTGCTGCATAGCGATCAACCGCCTGTCGAGATCGTGAACCCCTGCGAACTGGTGTACTCTCTGACGGTGAACTGTGCATTGGCGTTCGTTGCTCTGATTCTGTTCCAGTAGGGGATGGCTGTTGTTGTATTGGTGAAGATACGTTTGTTGTTGGAGTCCAGGGTACAAAGGATTCGACTTCAGATGAGTTTCTTGACTTTATCTGGTTTGCATGGCGTTTAAGGTTACCTCCTGCCGCTCTAACTATATAAACAGTCTTTCCGAGTTGTCGCACAATTACAGCTTTTATCCATTTTTTCCCTCTGGCCTAGTTTCGTGCGAATACCGGCTGATTTGGGCAGAACTTTGAAGTGTTTGGAACTGATGCATTCGAGTTTTCATTCGGCGATTCAAAAACCTGGCTCAGCAAGGTGCGAACCTGTCGACCATGCAAAAGCTCTGCCGGTGATTTACCCTCATCATTTGGTGTAAAACGATATGTCGATAAATATTTCCTCACAGCCGCAGGTAGTTGCAAGCCATCGTTAACATTTTTCTTGGCAGCTGTTTTAAAAGTTCTGACGAATCTCTATGCGAGGCCGTTTGATGCCGGGTGAAATGGGGCGCTTGTTATATGCCTTATACCTTGTTGTATGCAGAAACTGTTGAACTCTCCTGATTTTCCGGCAATCGTTGCAATGTCCCTATCTATGTCGGCCCACCATACGTGTTGTCTGGCCAGCTGCTTCATCCTGGAATTGCCTCAATGGCCATCATGAAGCAATTGAAGTATTCGTTCTTTTAACAAGCTTGGAATTACAACGCGCGTATACTCCGTTTGGAGGCAAAGTAGATTGTTACTACAGTTAAGGCATGTTTCCTATTGAAAAACGGACGAATGTGTGAATCTTTTGGAAGTAACTTCTCTGGCCACCCCTTTTCGACGAAATTGCGAACTTGTTGAAAAGTCGCGTCGCATTTTGCATGCTTATCAATAGTTTTGGAGCATTTATTGGAGATTTCATTTCAACAATGTTGTAACATGCTTCGTGTTTGTCGAATGGTTCATCAGTGCCTAATGGAAAGCGCGATAAGGCATCCGCGTTACCATGGTCTGACGTCTTGCGATACTTTACGTTGTACTGATAAGCCATGAGCGTTAGTGCCCAGCGTTGCAAGCGGTGCGACGTCATTGACGGTAGCTGGCTACTAGGATTGAAAATACTAACAGGTGGTTTGTGGTCCGTTATTAAAGTAAATAATCTCCCGTACAAGTATTGGTGGAAACACTTTACCCCGAAAATTATTGATAGACCTTCTTTCTCTATCTGACTATACCGTACTTGACGCTTGTCAAGTGTTTTGGACGCAAAAGCTATAGGCCTTTCACTACCATCGGGATATGTATGCGAAAGCACTGCACCGATCCCGTAAGATGAAGCATCTGTGGCAAGTACCAATGGTAACTGTTCGTCGTAATGTGCCAGTTGAGCTGCATTCAATATGTGAGATTTAAGTTTTAAGAACGCTTGCTGTTGCTCTGGTCTCCACTTAAACTTAACGTATTTACGGCGCAGCATATTTATTGGGGCTGACAGCTCAGAATAATTGGGTATAACGTTGTAGTAATAATTTATCTTACCCATGAAAGCTTCCACTTGCTTGAGATCGTTTGGAGGTTCCAGATCCCTTACCGCCTTCAAACCACTTCCATCAGGAAGTATTCCTTTGGCACTCACTTGACGACCAAGGTATTAAATTTTATCCTGTAAGAACGAACACTTTTCTTTTTTGCACTTAATGCCATTGTCTTTCAAAATTTGTAGTATTTGCTCGAGACGTTGAATATGTTCACTGAAAGTTGGCGCCGTTATAATGATGCCGTCGAGATAATTACCGCATCCTTCGATACCGCTGAGAAGTTACTCCAGGTATTTCTGGAAAATCGCTGGGGCGCTGGCTATTCCATAGGGGAGATATTGGATATAGCCCAGCGGGGTGTTAACAACCATTATTGTTTTTGAGTCTTCGTCGAGCTCCATCTGGAGATAAACGTCCTTGAGGTCGATCTTCGAAAATTGTGTACCGCGGCGAATATCATGCAACAACGCTTCCCGTGTTGGCAACGGAAACCGCTCGATATCGATTTGTGCGTTCACTGCCTGCTTAAAATCGCCACAAATCCGTATCGACCCACCGGATTTTGGCGCTAGAACTATGGGCGATGCCCAGTTAGAAAATTTAACCGATTTCCAAATGCCCGCATTTGTAAGCCGTTCGGCTTCTTTCTTAAACTGTGGCAGTTGTGAAAAAGGCATTTGCCGACTTTTACAAAACTTCGGTTTTGCATTTTCTTTTAAGTACACATTTGCTTTAAAGTCTTTAATAGTGCCAAGTGCTGGCTCGAAAACTTCTTTGTATTTTGCGCAAAGTTTTTCCACTTGGTCTATTTCTATATGTGTGACATTAGCGATTTGCTGGATTCCGAATCCAAATTGTTCAAATAAATCGATCCCGAAAAGGTTTTCTCCACAATCAACGTTAGCTACGACAATTTCAACATACTTTTGTTTTCCGCCACATTTTACTTGCGTGTAAATCTCACCTAGTAGTGGAATTCGCTTCTTACCGAACCCGAAAAGTACTCTAGTAGAAGCTCGGAGTTCCGGACTCCCTATGTGTTTGTATGTTTTCAAATTTATTACCGAAATTGTAGCACCAGAGTCCATTTGAAACTTTTATAATTTTTCCGCACACTTGCAAATCAATGTAGTTTTTATTTCGTTCGATCTTTACTAATCCGGTAACACTGTACACAGTTCCGATATTGTGAATGCTACGTTTATCTTTATTTTCGTGTTTGTTTTGCTTTTTACTTTCTTTAAGCATTTCTGAATTTGCAGTTTAGTCGCGTATGAGAGCGACCACAATTTGAGCACGGTTTTAATTTACACGTATCGTTATTGTCACTTCGCGCTGTTTTTTTCTCTCTAGCGTTCACTGCATTCACCGATATTTCTTTTTCACGCACTTGTTCTTTGATTGCAGCCACCGTTTTTGTTGTTGTTTTGAACGCTTCCGCAATAAGCAACACGTCGGTAAGGCTGGGTTGCAGTTTTTGTAACGATGCCGCTCGGACTGAGTCATGCGGTGTGTGTGTAATGATGTGGTCGCGTATCATTTCGTCACCAAAATTATGGGAACAGTTTCCGGAGGCGCATACAAATTGACACTCTCTAGCGACGCCACGAAGCTCGGCTACAAACTCCTTGTATGTTTGATTCGGCCTCATTTCCCTCTTAAAAAAATCGTAGCGCGCTGCCACTATATGTCGTTTGGACTGGAAGAGTTCAGGTAACTTGCCCGTTAGGCTTACGATCGATTGCTCATGCAACTGTTCGCTTCCAAACAAATTCTTGAGCAACTCATATATCTGTGTTCCGATCCACGCTAAGAAAAACGCTTTCTGCTTGTCGGCAGAATCCACGTTATACGCAATGAAATGTTGGTTTAGCTGTTGCAAATACGACTCCCATATTTGAATGTCTTTTGCAAAGCTGTGGAAGGCTGGCACCGTCGTTGGCACGTCGCCTCTAACACTATTTGCTTGTTTTTCGAGCAACGATTTCACCCACTGATTTTGCTGATCAAGCAAATTTTTTGTGAGTTCTCTTTGCTCCAATAGAAGTTTTTGGAGTACTTCACTCTCGTTTGGCATTACGGCACTTTAATTATGGATTTGTTCCAAACCGCGAATAGAGTCCCACGCGCGCACGAGTTTGAGGGAATTGCGAATTTTTCCCTCGTCGCCAATTGCTATAAAACACGACACGTCCGAATGGATTCACAAGTCACTTCATTTTATTCCAGGTTAAAACATAGAGATGGGACAAAGACAAAGATAATGATGTTGCCAGATAGAACAACTATTATAACTGGTACATAGTGGACTTAGCTTAGGCTAGGTTTACAACCAAGAATGTTGCATATTCTACAGTTTTCACTTGTAATAGTAGTATAATAAAAATATCTTCATACTAAATAAAGCGTTGGCATTACTGACTCGTTTGTCTAATTTATAATTTTTCCACTGTTGACATTTGATTTTGTGATTGCAAGAATTTAGGTAAGTTTTGCAAAAATTAATGTTATTTCATAACAATATAACAATTATTTAATTAAAATATTTTATAAATCTTATTTCCAGTGTAATTTACCACAATACTTAGAATGCAATCCCTTTGGTGGGATATTATTTGAACATTGGTGGCTGAGAAGCTCGTGAGTAAATACTAGTTTTGTTTACATCAATGATACATCTAACATACATTCATATTTATTTGCAGATCATCGTTCCTCACCCATCGCACGGATTATAATTGGGAATGTACACATATTTTCCAAACAGTGTCCATCGTCGATCGACTGGAGCGTCTTCCTGCTGCCGATCTATAGCAGTTTTTGCAGGCACGCACACGATTGTAAGTTAAATGGTATACGAACTGCATTTATTAAGGGAAATTCTTATAATTAAACCTTTTCATATAAAGGTTTTTTCGACCGTTTGGTGTATACATGCCCAGATGCAAAACCACCGTCTTCTAACTGTTTTCCTGCGTTACACACTCACACGTAAGTTAAGAGTAAGATCGCAGTTGTCAACCGGCGTAGAAACGGCCGATCTATTTAATGAGCCTTGATCTGGAAATTAATCACCGCAGAACGCTACGTACACGTCGGTGGGTAACTGCGCTCTAATATAGCAACTTAGGATAAATTATAATAATTGAACCACTTTGTTTACAGGTTCCTTTCCGAACTTTCCCGAAGACGATACCAAATTATTTAAGATTTCGTTTTTGAGTAAATAAAAATAAAAATGGAATATACATATATCATAACAGTTTCTACAATAAACTTGTGGTTTTAATTTCATTTTCATTTCAAAAATTTAAAGGCCCGTTGTGCAAATCGGAATATATAAATCCTTTCGACTCTATCTGTTATTAGTTTCTTCAGTTCTAAGAGGATCAGAATTTAATTTTTTTCTTTTGAGAGAATTAGAGACAAGACTTTTAAAGCAAATCTAAAATGATCGCTTTCGATGTATAGCGATGCTATTCATTCCGCTTCCGAACAAATTTTCAATATCTAAATACAGAATAGGCTTATATAATCCAAATATTTTAAATTTGCAAGTTTTTATGTTTGTAATTTAATCATGTACAAAGGGGTCACCGAGTTGGAATGAGATTTAGCAGGAATACAGCTTATAGCCTGCATTAAAAGATGGGAATTTTTTTATAAAATTAGCGATAAATGGGTATGAGATAGACTGAGTGATCTATATATAATCAATTGCAAGGTCATGGAGAAAACTATAAATTATTGGAGGAGTGGTCATACACCTCTGAATTTTTAATACTGCATTTCTCGGAAAATATATATGTGCGATAGAGAACTGGAATTATGTTTTTATACACAACCAGGACGATTGAGTTTTTTAATTAAAATTTTTATTGAAAATATTGATTTTGGCTACCTTTCCATTTTAAATTTAGTTCTTTTGCTGGCTCAAGGTCCGACCTTATATTTTTATTATTTGGCAATTAAAATATAGGTAAATCTCCATATATTTATTTGTATAAAATGAAAGGGTAAAACTCCGCAGATATAAGATAGTTAGTACAAAAATGAAATAATTACTTAAAAAATACTATTTTAATACGTATTTTACTTAGTATTTTCCTAATACTTTTTCGCAAAGAGGGATCAAATGTTTCCCCCTTTCTGCGTACTTCCAAAATACAACTATAGATTAAGGAGAATCAGAATTTAGCTCTCAGTAAGTACATAACCTTTTATAATTGAATCATGGTATCAAGGCACATCAAATCGGAAGGCGTAGCAAACTTTTTTTTTAACTTTTTTCATATTTTATTTTAATTTGAATGTCAAATTTTGAATTTCGTTGAATGCTTTCAGCATTGTGTATAATAACAAGTGAGATATCTTATTTGACAGGAAACCTAAGCTGGTGTGACAGGGTACCTAAGCTGGACGCCAATATGTCGACAATTACGAATGGCTCGAAGTTGGAAAAGGCTGATATAAATAAATACATTCGGGAAAAATGAACGGGAAACGCCAGGGTTGGGAACTTACTTTGTAGCTGTTCCAGATTTTGACGTTTATCGAAAAGATATCTCACTAGTTATTATACATGTTAGCACGACACATATTTGTGTAACATAAAAAAGTGCACACAACTCCAGACAGCAATTTGCTGACGTTGCGACACGTGTAGAGCGAACCGTGAGAACGGGCAAAACAACTTCACCTGTGGGAAGCGCAGTGTCAGCAAATTCCATCAATGCAGCAGCAAGGCAAACATAGGTTTAATTCTAAGACACACATTTTGTAATAATCAGTTAGAAATTGAAAGTGAATAAAGGAGCACGTCTCCCAAAAAGATTTTTTTTAACTCTCAAAACAATTAATGTTTTAACTGGCGCCCGAGCAGGGACCAGCGCGCGAACGTAGTAAAAAGCCCGAACATCAAAAAGTACGGCTACGCGATTAAGTGATTGTGAAAAATAAAAATAAGCAAATCAACAAGCGGCTACCGTAGCAGGACAGGAGGACAACCAGTGACGCCGAGGGACCCCAGTACCGAAGGAAAAGGACCATCCTAGAGCGCCCATAAAAATCCCATAGATGTCACGCTGGATATTAATGTAAGGAATTTATATTAAGAGATTGTGATTAAGTTAACAAAAAAATTGTGCAAAAGTTATACAAGTTAAATTTTAAAATTAAATATTAAAGGACTAAGTGAAATTAAGTTGCGTCAAACGAATATTAAAAGATACGGAAATTGTTAAGAAATTGTAATAACTAATTAAATTTTAGCTTCGCTATATTAATATTTCAAGAATAAGAAATTGCAATTCAATTACAGAGCTACGCCAAGCTAATATAATTTAAACTCCAAATTAAGCGATAAGTAACTAATCTAAAAACAGATTTAAAAAAAATTAATATACGAAACAAACTAATTAAATATGCCAGACACTGCTGAGGAATTAATTGAGCAACTAAATCAGCTTAGATTAGATTAGGGAGCTACCGAACCCCCTACTATCCCAAATCCTACAAATACTATGACAATAGAAGCAATAGTGAGGGAAGTACTCGGGAGAATGAGTGCACCTAATTTAAACGATTCTAGAGAACCCGACCACGCAGTGGCGCTGAACGCACAGAATATAAACGAACTAGATAGGATCCCAGATATGGTTAAATGTCTTAGGGAATTTTCAGGACGTCCAGGAGAATTCAACTCCTGGAGGAAAAGCGTGGATAGGATCCTTAAAGCATACGAGGGGCTTAAGGACACACCAAAATACTTCTCAATTTTACATACAGTAAGACACAAAATAGTAGGTGATGCCGACACGGCTTTGGAGTCCTATAGTACTCCGCTTGACTGGACGCAAATTAGAAAATGCCTCATGATGCATTATTCGGACAAGAGGGACATTGGTACCCTAGAATACCAAATGACGAAGTTGGCTCAACGCCACGACGATATTCCGACTTTTTATCAAAAGGTGTATCAGCACCTTTCACTTATTTTGGATAAAATAGCGTGCCTCGATCTAAGCGACGAATCCATAAAGACAATGACGAACTCCTATAGGGACAAAGCTCTCGATACGTTTATCAGAGGGCTGAACGGTGATCTACCTCGACTTCTTAGCATTCGGTAACCTACAACCTTGCCTCAAGCTCTGCATTTATGCCAAAAATTGGATAATATGTCCTCCCGAATGAATCATGCACATAATGTGCACAAGTCAATGAATCAACCACCGTCGCGATCTATTCGTCAAAATACGACATTTAATACCAATAAACCTTTTTATCCCGAGCTTACCTATTCGTATTCACCTAGACAAAACTCCGGCCAACAAATATTCGGCCGGCAGTCGAACCGTCACCCTCAATACTCGTATGCTCCACCCGCCTACAGAGTTCAACAAACTGCTGTTCCGCACAACAGTTATAACTACCCACAAAACCAAACAAATAACGCCTATAATTTACCAGTATTTAGAAATCCAGTAAACACTCCCTTTAATAACAGACCGAAGTTAACTATATCAATAATGAACGAGACCACGCTGAACCAGACACTATTAATTTTTTAGACTAGCCCCGTCTTCGCTGCCCTATTACGAGTTTAAAACAAGAAGCGGAGACGTAATAGATTTTTTAATTGATACTGGATCTAACAAAAATTATATCCAGTCTACTAGGATTAGGAACCCAATATTAAATGAAAAACCCTTCACAGTAAAATCAGTTGCCGGTACGATCGAAATTACGCACCACACCTTTGTGGATATTTTCGGACCAGAAGTCGGAAAAATAAAATTCTTTATATTACCAACGCTAAAGGCATTCCGCGGCATAGTAGGCAATGACACTCTCAGATTATTAAGGACAATTATCCATACAGACAAAAATTTAATGACGATTTGCCAAAATATAACTATACCTCTAAAGCAAAGGATATCACAAGAAGTTAATAATGTTGGAATCAATATTCCACATCTTTCCCTAGTACAGCAAAATAAAGTAAACGACATTATCAGAAAATGTCCAAACCTTTTCGCCGATCCCGACGAAAAGCTCACATATACTACCCTTGTTAAAGGTGAGATCCGGACAGTCAACGAAACCCCTGTTTACTCTAGACCATACCCATATCCAATGGCCCTTAAACAGGAGATCGAACGCCAGGTCGAAGAACTCCTTGCTAACGGAATAATAAGAAGATCGAAATCTCCCTATAACTCCCCAGTTTGGATCGTCGATAAAAAAACGGATGCTTCTGGCGAGAAGAAGTATCGAATGGTTATTGACTATCGCAAACTTAATTCCGTTACAATTCCCGATAAATACCCCATACCCGAGATTAAGGAGGTCCTAGCAAATCTTGGGAATAATAAACTATTTACTGTCATTGACTTAAAGAGCGGGTTTCACCAGATACCACTTCGCGAATCCGATATAGAAAAGACAGCATTTTCCATAAACAATGGAAAATACGAATTTCTACGACTGCCCTTCGGGCTTAAGAATACCCCTTCCACCTTTCAAAGGGCACTAGACGACATCCTTCGTCAACATATTGGAGCTAGATGCTATGTTTACATCGACGATGTAATAATATTCGGAAAGGATGAAGAGCAACACTTAAAAAATATGGAATTAGTATTCAAAACTCTGGAAGACGCTAATATGAAAATTCAATTGGATAAATGCGAATTCGCAAAGCAGGAAGTCGAATTCCTAGGGTACATTGTTACTCCCGAAGGTATAAAATCTAATCCCAAAAAGGTAGAGGCTGTAGCGAAATTCCCAGTGCCAAGAAACTTGAGAGAATTAAGATCCTTCTTAGGTATGTCAGGATATTACCGTCGTTTCATCAGGGATTATTCTAAATTAGCCAAACCTCTCACCGCACTCCTTCGAGGAGAAGCTGGAAATACTTCAAAAAATAAATCTAGAAAAATGAATATAAAATTAGATGAAGAAGCTTTAAATGCATTTAACAAAATTAAAAATACATTAGTATCGAAAGATATCGTCCTTTCTCACCCAAACTACGAAAAAGACTTCGAATTGACCACAGACGCCTCCGACTTCGCTCTCGGAGCCGTTCTATCACAAGATGGCAAGCCCATCACCTTTATTTCAAGAACTCTGTGTAAAGCAGAGGAGCACTACGCTACCAACGAGAAGGAGATGCTTGCTATAATCTGGGCTCTCAACTCTCTAGACAGTTACCTTTACGGTTCTAAAAAAATAAGAATAGTTACTGACCATCAACCGCTGACATATGCGCTAAGTCACAAAAATACCAATAGCAAGATGAAAAGGTGGAAAGCCATCTTAGAAGAGTACAATCATGAACTCATCTATTCACCAGGAAAATCGAATGTAGTGGCAGATGCCCTATCAAGAATATCCACTCAAATAAACTCGCTTACATCTACTACGCACAGTGATGATAGCTCAGGCCATAATTTAATACCCTGCGCAGAGGTACCAATTAATGTCTTTAAAAATCAAATTTTTCTCGAGCAGGCCGAAACACCATCCTACCAATTTAAAATAATTTTCCCAACAATGCACCGTCACATAATAAAAGAACCATCTTTCGATGAGTAAAAGGTTGTAACGTTTTTCAAAAGATACCTAAACCCGTCCGTGATTAATGGAATCCACACCGATGAAAGGACCATGGGTATAATTCAAAACGTTTATCCGCATCATTTTAGCAACTACAAATGCAGGTACACACAGAAATTAGTAGAGGACATAACTAGTGAACAGGAACAAGAAAACATCATACTGAAGGAGCATTTAAGAGCACATAGAAACGCGATCGAAAACAAGGCACAAATTATCGAAAAAACATATTTTCCCGGAATGATGAACAAAATCAAGCGAATGATAACCAACTGCACGGTATGTAAAGAAAGCAAATATGAGAGACAACCCAATCAGCCAAAATTAGCAGCGACGCCACTACCAACCTTCCCAGGACACACAGTACACATAGACATCTTCCTGACCGAAGGAAAAAAAGTTCTGACTGCATTAGATAAGTTTACGAAATATGCGGTAACAAAAATGCTGAATAGTAGGGCCATCGAGGACGTTAGAAGTCCTTTAAGGGACATATTATTTTTCTTCGGTGTTCCAAAAATTGTAGTAATCGATAATGAACCATCGCTCAACTCCGCCTCAATTAAATTTATGATGAAAGATGAATTGGGAATAGAAGTTTACACTACGCCCCCATATAAAAACCAGGCAAATGGGCAAGTGGAAAGATTTCATTCCACTCTCAGCGAAATAACACGTTGCATTAAAGAAAATGGAGGACACCGGAATTTTGAAGAATTGTTGGAAAGAGCTGTATCCGAATATAACCATAGCATTCACTCAGTTACACAGAAAAGACCAGTCGACTTATTTTTTGGACGAAATGTGACATTTACACCTGAGGACATAGAAAAAACAAGACACGAAAATTTACAAAAGCTAGCACAAAAACAAAATAAGGACATCGAATACCATAACAGGAATAAAAAAACTCCTAAATCCTATTTAAAAGGACAGATTATTTACGTAAAGAAAAATAGAAGATTAGGAACTAAGCTAAGCAAGTTATTTAGTAGAGAAATAGTTAAGGAGGATAGAAATAGTACCGTAGTTACCGAAAAAGGACAAATCATACACAAAAGCAGAATAAGGAACTAACTATAGCAAATTTATTTTTCAGGCTTCTCTTACCACTATGCCTCGCAGAGGTACAAATTCTAGACTACTCGAACTCCCAATTAGTCACTATAGAAAAAGGAACGACCAAACTGCAGACAGGAACATTTAGAATAATACACGAAATCGACATTGACAAATATACGGAAATCTTGGAGCACATTGAAATGACGACGGGGACTGAAATATTCTCCAAAAACCCGAATTATCCTTTCATATCCCTTCTAATATCCCAAATAAAGGCTCACATAAATAATCTAAGAATTGAAAAAAAATCCAAAAGATCACTTAATTTCTTAGGCAGTGCATGGAAATGGATTGCAGGAAATCCAGACCACGAAGATCATGAAATCGTATTAAACAAATTAAATAACGTTCTAGAAAATAACAATAACCAAGTCCTTATAAACAAGCTCACAATAGAGAAAATTAATGAAATTACAAATATTACAAATCATATTATAAAAGATTTACAAGGTGATAAAAGCAAAGAAATAGAATCCTTTTTGAAATTAAAATACAAATTAGAAGTCATTAAAGAAGAAGTCGTAAATATCGCATACGCAATACATTGGGCAAAAGCCAATATAATCAATTCATTTATTATGTCAAGTGAAGAAATAGACATTGCTAAAGAAATTTTCAATAAGGACAATATTCCATTTATTAATTTGGACGAAGCTCTCGAATTTGCAGAAATAAAAGTAGCGACCAACGGAGAAATAATACTTTACATTGTAAGTTTGCCCACAGTAGAAAACCAAATTTGTAAAACAATAGATATTAGAGCAGTCAAAAGAAACGACCACATCAACAAAATAAATTTTAACTCAATTCTTAGATGTGAAAAGACCCTTTACGGAATAATAACCAATTGTAAAAAATATAATTCACTACAGATATGTTTAAGAAATAATTTATTAGATTTAAGTAATGACTATTGTATCAGTAATCTCCTTAAGAGCCGTTTGCCAAACTGCACAGTCACCAATAGCCAGCACATCCCAGACTTATAATAATAATAATAATCCCAACGGTTTTACATCCCGTCGTCATTTTACTTCGAAGAACTATCACCTGGAATCCTATTCCTGAACGATTTTAGAGGTGATATCCTAATAAATCAGGGTCTCACAACCCTTAATGGTACTTTTATGATTCACTACAACAACGCTACAATCCAGATCAAAGGAAAAAAATTTTTTAACGCAGAAAAATCTTCAAATAAACCCCTACCTGCTATACTTCAGCCAATCTCAATACCAAACAAAAGCGAAGAAACACTTTCCCTACAGATGCTAAAACAGCTAAATGTTAATAATACAAAGGAAATAAGCCTCACACAATACGCAAACCAACTAAAATATTACGCAAATATCAGCCTTATCATTATACTGATAATCATAATTACATTCCTAACCAAAGCAGCCTTATCATCCAAGGAAAACAAGCAAAAACAGTCCATGGAGTTAACGTAACATGCAGTGGAAGGACTTAACCAAATTTTCAACAAAACTTCAAACGAGGACGTTTGAATCTTAGGGGGGGGTTTGTTAGCACGACACATATTTGTGTAACATAAAAAAGTGCACACAACTCCAGACAGCAATTTGCTGACGTTGCGACACGTGTAGAGCGAACCGTGAGAACGGGCAAAACAACTTCACCTGTGGGAAGCGCAGTGTCAGCAAATTCCATCAATGCAGCAGCAAGGCAAACATAGGTTTAATTCTAAGACACACATTTTGTAATAATCAGTTAGAAATTGAAAGTGAATAAAGGAGCACGTCTCCCAAAAAGATTTTTTTTAACTCTCAAAACAATTAATGTTTTAACTTACACAATGGCTTTCAGTACAAGCTAGTTGATAAAATATTTTTTAAATTTTAGCTTTTAAAAGCAAAAACAAAACACACTGAGCTCAAAAATGCCTTGAATCGTATGAAAAAATGTCACCTGAATTCAAAAAAAAATTCCAGTGGCGTAGCCAAAAATTAAGGCCGGTTTTACAATCAAATCTTAAGTCGAACTTAAGTTCTAGTTAAGACAAATCTTAGCTAAGACAAGTTTAAGATTTTGCACACATTTGCGTTTCACAATCGACACTTAAGTTTGGAAATTATTTGATGTGAAAATATGGTAGCACCCGCCTCGAAATGCTTTGTTGACACATTTTACCAGTTGCCTAAATACAAAATAAATAAAAGAGATTCCTGTGCAGCTTTTTAAACATATTAAAAAGTGAAAATAAATAAAAACTATCGATTATAATATTGTGACAATGGCCGATTTAAAAAGATTAACACATTTCTCTCCAGGTGAAATTGATTTATTGGTCACATTAGTGGCAAACTATAAAAATATTATCGAAAGCAAGAGAATGGATGCAATATCGGTTGGGAAGAAGGAAGCTGCCTAGAAAAAGGTGGAAGAGGATTTCAATTCTCAAATTGAGTCCTTTTTATACAGGGACGAAAAAGCATTAGAGAAAAAATACTCAAATTTAAAAATGGAACTCAAGAAAACAGCGGCGGCAGAGGAGAAATCTTTATATGCTACAGGTGGTGGACCGCCCTCCAAACCACTTCAAGAAAATGAAGATAACTTTTATCAATTCTGCATGAAAAACAAATTCATGGAATGGATAGTCGATACGACAGCGACTATATTACTCAGAGAGGTATGCATAAACTGCATTTCTAAAAAAGTTGCGAATATCTAACTGATGTTTCAAAATTGTTAGGATCACTGACTACATCAATAGCGACTTCACTACCCGGTGGTATTGAAGAAAGTAAGTAAATAAAAGCCAAAAAATGAAGTTGTTTGCAGTTGCTTGTTATGGAGTTTTAACATAGTCGTAACACCAGTAGATGTAGGGGATCCTGAAGGAGTACAGTGGCTGGAAGACAAAATGGTTTTTTTTCTGGTAATAAATGGTATATCCAGGGATTTATTTGTAATAAGTGAACTAACGTGTATTTTCTTTAGTTAGCAGAGCCAGTCAAAGAAAACCAAAGCCCTGCTGTTGATAAGAAGGATGAAATTCAAGAGCCGTATAACTAATATGACTCAGGAATGCTCAGGCGGGAAAAAAAAATATGAGCTGAAGGCTGTACAAATAAAATCCAATGCCCAGTCTAGTTGGTCGCGATTAGCCGAGGTAAAACCTAAATGGACCGAAGGAAACTGAAGCTACAGATAAGCTTAATGAAAGAGGAACACCAGACAAAAAGTAGCTGAATAAAAGAAAAAGCTACTCTCAAAAAGGAACTAATGATGGAGAAGCATGCGTTAGAGCTTCAAATTCTGCGAAAGAAGTTGAATAAGCGAAAGTGATAATACATACATATGTATTTTATTTTTGTTAGAATTTTTGTTAGAATTTTTGTTTTTGTTTCAAAATATGTGTATCTAGATAGGTTGTTTTAGAATAATAATATGAATTGCTATTTTTTTTGTTAGGATAAGGTTTTACGATGAAGTTGTGATAATTATGAAATACAAGCATACATCATCTTCCTAAAGTAAGGTGATTAGGTTAAGTAACTGGACTTTTTTGATACTTATAAATGTGATAACTTTTTATACATACTGAAGTACGTGCCTTTTATAAAAAAATATAGAATTGAATTAAAAAATGAATTATGTAAAAAAAAATATTATCTTTTTTCTTACGGAGGTTGGCGACTACAACTAAATAATGGATCTTAATTTATATTGAAAGCAAAGCATTTTGGAGTTTAATTTCAAAATTAAATTTTATATATGTATTTGCAAAATAGTTATTTATCAAAGCCCTTCTAGTAGAACTGTTGGAATTGTGATTGTCTCCAGAACGATTAATAGGGGCAGAGAGTACATCATTTACTACATTTTTCAAATCTCTTGATAGTTGCGGAGCTTCATCGTCACGATTATTACAGCAAATATTATGCAAAACGGCAGTCGCAACAATAATGCTTTGCACTTTTTTTATATGCATACGTAATTCTAAAGATAGAACTGGAAACTGGCGCTTCCAGACACCATAGAGGGACTCATTAAATAAATTTTCAGCATGGGTGTCAAGGGCGTTATAACCCTGGTTTTATTTTCATAACCGCCTTCGGCAACAACAAATCCGTTATCAAACTCGCCGAATTCTAGACGATATTGAATTCTTGAGTTGCGAAATATCATTGAGTCATTAGTTGAACCTGGCCACCGAGCAACAATATCCTATATGCGAAGCCGTCTGTCACATAGCGTCTGAACGTTAATGGAAAGAAATCCTTTCCGATTCCGAAATAGCTCTGCATCTTCACCACCTAATGCAAATTTAATTGACATACATTTATTCCACTGTAGTGTTGTATATGTTGTTACTTACCTGGAGATAAAATATTTATATGTGTACAATCGATAGCGGCAACGAAAATCCTTCTCATCGTACAATTGAAAAAAACTGTGGTCGGTCTCGGATTAATTAAGTTCTCCTCAATACAGAAATATTTATTACTACCTTGTACTCTAAGTCGCTGTCTTCTTTACTACTCAAATCAAATTTCATGTTCAAAAAATTCTTTAGATTTTCTCATTTATTTGTATTTAGGTCTTTAACAATTTTATTTAACAAGCAATACTCCGCTGTTCGCAGAGCTAAGATCAGTTTAAGACGAGAAATTCGGAGACTTAAGTTCAACTTAAGTCGAACTTAAGAGTTGGTTGCTGCAACGCGAAATCTTAAACTAGACTCGACTTAAAAAAGCATTGTAATACCGGCCCTAAGTTTTCGAACTCAACCATTTTTTGATCGTTTCAAAATATATTTCGTTAATTTTTTTTTTAAGTATAGTTCATTTAACAAAAACCATATGCTTTTAAATTATATACTATGTGCAAAAATTAGAAAAATTCATCAAAAAAGTTAACAAAAAAATTCCAAATGAACGACATTGCGAATATTATAAAAATATCACTACCATTTTGAGTTGAGCCACCCTAATTTTTTTTCTCTTTAGTTGAATAGTACATTTTTTTTTGAATTACATTTTTACTCAGTGAAAAATGGAAATTTGTGAATATGCCTATGAATTAAATATTGACCTATAAAAAATTGCTTATCACTACGAATGAAATCGTCGTTTTTTGTAATAGCGGCCACCCCTCGGCAGTCAATGGCAAACCTTCGAGGGTATTTCTGCCATGAAAAAGCTTCTCATTAAATACATCTGCCGTTCGGAGTCGGCACAAAACTGTAGGTCCCTCCATTTGTGGTATAATATAAAGACGCACACCACAAATGGTAGGAGAAGCTCGGCCAAACACTGAGCTATATAGTGTAAGCGCCAAAATTATTATTATTATAATTAGCTATAAAATATAATTTTAATACTTCATCAGCACTCTTTAGTTTGTATAAGTACACATCGCAAAAAAAGTTTATAAGTCCCCCAGAGTAAAAAAATCCTCTTCATATTAATTTCTAGGTACTTCTGCAGATATGTCAAACTTGATTGTATGTGTTTGTCACATATATTCACAGATAATAATACATGTAGAACATCGGCATGCGCACAACGTACATTTGTATTAAAGCTATCTTCCTTTCATTGCTGAATTCTTGCACATTGCGCAGATAGGTTACTGCCAATATATTAGTATTATATACATACATACATATATGATAGTAAGTTACTTTATGAACAAATTTTCATTGAATTCATTTCTATAAATGTCAAATTATAAACAATGTGCATCTATGTAAGTGTGATTTTTTTTCACAATTTCACCCTGCGTGAGTTGTGAAATACATACATATGTTAGATATGAAAAAAACTGAAATTTTACATTTATATAGCCGTAAGTCAGCCACTCGATTCTGGCACGCATTCCTGTATAAAAAAATGTATACCTCTCACAGTTTATGAGTTCACCGTCTAATATATTATTCAAAATTTGCGCAACACTCAGAGCTGTTTGAATTGTATTTTTAAAATTTTCGTGCAAATTTAATTTGTTTAGAAAAAAAACATTTTGTTAATAAATATTTAATACAATTTTCTTTTATAAATCTTATGTTTAAGACAATGTTTTTAAAAGTATGTGTGATTGTTTTCGAAGTTTTACCGCGTGTGGATTTTAAAACAATTGGATATCAACGAATGAAAATTGTTACCTTTTTAGACATGCAGGAATACACTTTTTTTTTAACACAGACTTAAAGATTTTGCATTTGTTTTTTAAGGTAAATTTTTTATACCTACATATGTTAATAAAAAAAAATAATTTGCTGAAAATCATGTTTGATTTTAAAGTTAAAAGAGAATACATATGTGATAGAACCAATGCGAATTCATAAAGGTGGCAGCAAATGTTTTAGAAAAAAAAGTACATGTATTTTGTTGTTGCTTTCGGTACAGCGAATGTCAAAACCAGCTGTTAAACTTTAAGCAAATTAGCAGAAGGAAGAAAGCTAAAAGAATATTTATTCAATTTGTTAAGCTAAATTTTTATTCAAATATCCTAACAAAATACATTGTGTGAGTGTTTATATTACTAAAAAGAAAATGGGAACACGCAACTACTATTATTTGAGCCGGAGCTAGGAACGTTAGTCATCAATTAGCGCGTTCTGCTCTACTGAGTTATTAAAGTGGAAAAACTTACTTTAATAATTCTCATCACCACAAACGTTCCCCAACTCCATTGTACTGAAGGGCTGCGATTATTAGTTCACTAAAGGAATGGATCAAAATGTTTGATCGTGTGCTGGTGTGCATTGGAAAAGATGTTTTTGGGCGCTTCTCGTCTAACACAGTTTAAACAAAAAAAAGAATAAATTTTTCCAAATTTATAAAGTGATCGGGCAGTATTGATTCAAGGGTGAACGAAGCAACGAAGCGACGGACGCTAGTGTTGTGATATGAATACCTTACGATCTGAGTTGGAGCAGGAAACAGAAGTTCTAACAAAAGTGCATATGAATCTCAATTGACGTAACTATTTATATGTATGTCCTATTCAGACTTGACAAGACTTGTCGTTGCAACTGTTTTTGCAAAGGATGACACCTGTCAATGCACACAAGGATATTGCATAATATCCGCACTATTAGAGGGCTATAAATTTCTAAAAAGGCAAGGATCAGTACTACAAATAAATTGTTACTCAATATACGGCCCAGCGATAAGATAAGGAAAGCGATGTTTATATTTATGAGTGAGTGTATGTATATTGTTTTCACATAATCTTCTGAAATCCAAAAAGTGTAAATAAATATAATGAAAATTTAATAAAAAAAAGTAAAGACGGAGGTGGTATTTTTCGTGGGTGGGGGATATGGGATAGCTTTTGGTAACAAATGTTTATTTTTCCCTCTCTCGGCACTTTTAAAAAAGGTTATCCTCCCCCTTCAAGCCCTTTTGAACCTAAAACACATTTGCCCACTGTTATTTTTCTTTATTTTTATTTAAATCGCGATATTTCCGCTTCGAATAAGAACAAATTAATTGAAATTACAATTTACAAATCAGAAAGTGAAAATGAAATTTAAACAAACAAAATGATTTTACCATTTTCTGTACCACGGCGATAGAAACAAGAAATCTATCAGCTGCTTACTAAGGCCACCTTACTAAATTCGCCTTGGATAGAATGTATATCAGAGAATAAACTGACCAATTTTCGAAGGGTGTCTCATTATAGAGTCTAAGATATTAATTTTTTCGTGAAGCATTGTCAAATAAAAAGTTCAGAAAAAGTGTGTGGCGCTATGCTACTCGTATTTGATGTGCCAGCGATAGAAACAACAAATCTATCAGCTGCTTACTAAGGCCACCTTACTAAATTCGCCTTGGATAGAATGTATATCAGAGAATAAACTGACCAATTTTCGAAGGGTGTCTCATTATAGAGTCTAAGATATTAATTTTTTCGTGAAGCATTGTCAAATAAAAAGTTCAGAAAAAGTTTGTGGCGCTATGCTACTCGTATTTGATGTGCCTTGGATTCACAACGCAAAATCCACCTGATACATACAGCAAGCCAATTTCTATGACTCAATTATGCTTAATTCAAAGATTTACATACATACATACATGATTCCATAAAATATTTGTTCAATTTCCAAAATAGTGTTCAAAACCTTTAGCCGCATATTTCTCTCATAAATATGGCTACCATATGCACCATACTAAACAT
Source organism: Philophylla caesio (assembly GCA_963971545.1). NCBI lineage: Eukaryota > Metazoa > Arthropoda > Insecta > Diptera > Tephritidae > Philophylla > Philophylla caesio. The sequence continues at coordinate 15,585,360 of OZ020609.1, forward strand.
CCTGCTATATGCACTTCATTGCATTTCATTAGCCTGCTGAAAACGTGCATTTTCACAATTCATTATTGACAAATTAATGGATCACCATTTAGAGTGCTGTTCGAGTATAGGCGATATACAATAAAAATCCTTGCGCTCGAAGCCATTGTGAAGCTTAATTATGCTTTTCAAAAAGGCAAAGCGGTTTGCATACGCAGCCATTAATGCTCATTGCACTAAATAATAACTACATATTCATAAAAAAATATTTGTAGGTACTTAACATGAACATGAACACATGTAAATAATTTGATTGAGCACTTCGTTCGATTTGTACGAATGTTATTTGCATATCCTATGTATATGTACAAGGAATTCATTAGGGAAATAAATGTGAGTCTTCAAAATATATTTGCATACGAATGTTGGTAATATTTTAAGAAATCTCGGTATTCTAAAATCCCGAAATTTGTGCCAAAATCGAAATGAGGTTGATCCTGTTCTGCTTGGCCATCTCCTGCAGAGATCGGCTGCAATTCAGTACACTCTTTGATTTAATTATAGCTGAGCTCACAGCTCTGATTGCCGCTTGACTATCACTAAATATAGAGATATCCTTGCCTTTTAAAGCGGTCTGTAACAAGTCCATTGCCTCCTTAATGGCTAGAACCTCAGCCCGGAAACACTACAGTGATCCGGCAGCCGAAAAAAACAGTTCAGAGATAGATCCTGCGAGAAGACCCCTCCTCGCACTCTGCCATTCAGTTTCGAGCTAGCTGTAAAGAACGTGAGACTTCCAGGTGGAGTGTAGAAGTTTCTCGACAATACGTCCCTACCTGGGATTACCATCTCAAATTTCGTGTCCGGGACCAAAGTATCGACACAGCGGTCTGTGTATTCCGGAAGCATTCTATAATTATTCAGTATGCTTGAGTGCCCACGCAAGCTAGACTCCCATTGACATGTATCTCTTAACCGAAGCGCGGTAAGAGCCGCCATTTGCTGACCCACTAAGTCTATGGGTAGAAGGTCCAGAAAGACATCCAAGGCGTCGCTTGGTGTCGTTCGCAACGCTCCGCTAATGCGTAGATCTAGCGGTAAACGCTTGGATTCAGACCCCATCTTTTCCCTATGGCTCTTTTACAAGAGTATAGGGCCACAGAAGCCTTCTGGTATCGCTGAATCATATTATTCATTCAGCTAAGTTTCATGTCCAAAGTGACGCCAAGGAATTTGGATTCCCTCTTTATTTCAGACGGATTCCATTTAGTTCCGTTGTTGTTACATCCGGAACCGGAAAAGCACCAGCTCCACCTTTTCTGAGTTGACGCTGAGACCACATCGCGTGGACCAGTTGCCCACTTCGCGGAGTGTTTCTGCATCAAGTCACACAAGGTCTGAGGGAATTTGCCCATATATGTTATGGCGATGTCATCTGCATATGCGACAACTCTAGCAGCACCCTGTTCCGTCTCCCGCAGGAGAGAATTAACGGTCAGATTCTAAAGAAGAGGTGAAAGTACACCACCCAGCGGCGTTCCTCGAGACACCTGTCTCGAAACACGGTTTGCACCGACCTCTGCTGTAACATTTCTTCCCAAGCATTTGCTCTATAAATTTAACCAGGGAGCTTTCAACACAGAGCCTTCTTAAGGCCTTTGTTATGGCCTCAGGCCTAATGTTGTTAAAAGCAAACTCAAAGTCAAGAAAAGCTACAAGGCAAAATTCCTTGTAACTGAAGGACCTTTCGATATAGCTATCTAGGGAATGTAATGCAGTGCCCGCGGACCTTCCCTTAAGGTAGGCATGTTGATTATAAGACAATAGTCTTTTGTCGATTGTAAGAAAGCGAAAGTTGTTTATAAGCCTTTCCAACGTTTTAAGAACAAAGGATGAGAGACTTATAGGTCTAAGATCCTTTGGGTTCGCATTGTCTCAATATACCTATGGTCTGAAAAAGAGTGTTCGTCGAGATCCTCCCAGTTCATAACCATATCATACAGATTATCACTACGTAGCGTGAGGTGTATGACCTCCCGACGGCTTTTGACAATAAAAGTGGGCTTTGTGACCCTATTGCACATGACTAAGTTAGTAGTTAGGAGGTAGTTTAAAAGAGACTCACTCCGATTGTTTACGTTGCTGCTTCCCCACTACACATGGTGGGCGTTAGCATCGCAGTGGTCGCTCATTAGCCTGCGGAGTTGACTTTGAGGGGGATCCTCAACCTCGTAAGCCATGTACGTTGATGCTATCAGCAAACAGTTCCCTCCAATATCCAGCAGCGTTGTAGTCATGTCTCCATCACTATAGTAGGGTAAAAGAAAATTTTTGTAAATCTTTCTTTGCCATTACACAGGTTCTTATTTTACCTTTACAACGCTCAACCATTAGCTAATAGCCCACCGCACCTAGACCACAGACCCCTGTGTTATTAACCCAGGGCGATGTCTACGTCGTCGCCAAGTAGGCGACTCAAGAGAGCAGCGGATGCTGCCCTAGAGCAGTGGAGATTTATTTACAGAACCCTCATTTGAGGTTCCAGCCGACTCCTCCACCTCAACGACAGTGACGTTAGCGCTGTTGTTGTTGTTGTTGTAGCGGCTAGCGTTGTCTTCTCCATCGCTGTAAAGCAGCTCTATGCAGATGCCAGGGTCGACTGCGAGAAGGCCCTGCTCCGCATCAGAGAAGTCAGCCTCCGTGCTCAGGCTCCTCAATTTTCACGTCATTGAGGTGCTTGCTCCGGAGGCACGCTGCGGGTCACCGCGATAGACTCTTAGAGTCACTTCATCAAGGCCGCGGTAGACCAGGCCCTGTCTTTTCTCCAGGATCTCCAAAGAGTCTCTGTTCAGCGACAGAACCACTTGTCTTGACGGCCCATCCGGATCCTCTACTCTTAGGACCCTTCAGTCACCTGTCGGCAGTGTTGGATTCATCACCTGAAGCATCCTTAAAATGTTTTCAGGTAACGATGGTGTGACAGGCACCCACACCATCGCTCTGGGCCTGACTGGAATATCTTTTAAGTCAACAACTTTAAGTCTATCCCCGGGGTAGACAGCCCCTACCCTACCGACGGCGGCCTTGTACAGCGCCGCCAACCTCGAGTCATCGCAGGCCACAACCTTTATGTGGCCTTGGCACCAGCCGGAATTATCTTTGTCTTTTAGAAAGGGGTGCTTTGTCTTCGACCGAGGCCACAGCTGTGTTTTGGTAGTTGGGCAGCAGAGCTTTCGCTCTATCCACCGCATCCCTTGCATTCTGGGGCAACGTTTCCAAAGGCACCCCTCATATTTTTTGAGCGTTCTGGCAGCTCTCCGCTTTTCAGGGTGTTTGTACCGCCCGCCCGACCAACCATGGACAGAATTGCCAGTACTTATATGTAAGTTAAAGCATTTTCACATTTAATAGTTGGTTCCAAACTATTTTATTGGCTTTGAAATTCGCCATAAGTTGACGCTGAAGTTATGTATGTGCCACAAAAAAATAAACAAACGTGGGTAATATGCTGCGAAAAATTTAAAATATTAGATTTTATTACTGATAATTGTGAAAATCAAATTACTGAGGTAAAGCCAATTATGTCTGTGAGGATGGTAATAACTCGCCAGATGCAGCTGCTGATGCTGAAAAAGCTTCTGCTTTTAGCTTAGGCGCTCTAGAGTTTTCTGATGATGACGTAGCTTTGGGTACAGCTAACTTGAAACCGTCTCTGGCGTCTGCTGTCTTTATCGGCGATTGGAAAATTACTTCTATTAACCCTATATTTAAAAGTGGGAATAAGAATAATGTTCGCAATTATAGACCTATCTCTAAATTATCAGTTGTATCGAAAATCTTCGAAATTATTGTCAAAGAAAAAATATATTTCATAACTAAAGGCTTAATTATACCTAATCAACATGGCTTTGTAGCCAATCGGTCTACGGTGACTAATTTAGCAGTATTTTCAGAATACTGTATTTTATCTTTCTCCGCTGGATTCCAGGTGGATTGCATATACACAGATTTTAGCAAAGCTTTTGACAGAGTTCCTCATTCGATTTTACTTTAGAAGTTAGGCTCTCTTGTCTTTCATTCGTTTTTTTGAAGTGGATTGAATTCTACTTAACTAATAGATGCTGTGTAGTCTCAGTAGATGAAAAATCTTCAGACACATTTATTGCTTCGTCTGGGGTTCCACAAGGAAGCATTTTGGGACCATTACTGTTTGTACTATTTATAAATGATATTTTTCTTTCGCTAACTTTTTGTTATATGCTGATGATTTGAAGGTTTTTTCGAAGATCAAAAATGATAGTTATGCTACTAAGCTCAAGGCTGATATTAATAACCTAAACCTTTGGTGTATTAAGTCGCGTCTATCTTTAAATATTAAAAGTGTTTCAAAGTTACCTATGCAAAAATTCATAGTGTATTATCGACGGATTATTATATCGCGGAGTCCCTGCTGGATTCTGTCGCTGAGGCCAAAGACCTTGGTATAATTTTCACCTCGAATTTTTCTTTTAACATACATATCGATCATCTGTAATGGGCGTTTCTAAGTTTTTAATTTGTTTACTTATTCCCCAAATATTTCTTTTATCATTAAATTGCAAGTCAATTTTTTTAGGTCAATTCAATAAAATGTACATATCAGTTCAATAAAATCTATTACAGAAATTATTGACTGTTATATACATATATTTACGTCATTGTCATATGGCGGATATAACACTTAAACGACTTGCACAGTGATCTGTCAAATCTTTGTACAGCATCCTCTGTACCATTTTCCTTCTTTTCCGACAGACCAGCGAGCAGAGCAAGTGTTAAATTGAATTGTGCGGTGAAAAATAAAATACAAGTGTCCTTGTCAAAGTTTAGTTATAAACGTTCAAATAAATTTATACATATAAATTAGCGAACTAAAATTAAGGAGTCCTTGGCTACCTTAGCGGATTAACGTGCCGCAGTACAAGTTTACACTTGGTAAGATTACCTTTTTTTAGTTTTTCTTTTTGTCGTAAAATGCAAAAGGTTTCAAGGGTTTCTAAAAACTAATTATCATCAACAGACATTCAATTTCTCTGGCATTTCGCAATTTATAGCGATATATACATACCTCGAAAGACACACGTGCCCCCGTATCATTGGGAAAACGCGGGATTTATGGCTTACCTTGATTGTCGGAACAAAGTCTAACCACCACCTGCACATACATATATACATATGTACACCGTTCAGTTACTTTGCGTTAAAATCCCTTCTCAACATGGAAACTAGAGCTCGGATGCTAACACAGTATAAATCATTAAAGAGCCTTAAATTTCCTTACAATTCTTGCAAGATGTTTGAACCCAAAGGATTATTTAAAGAAACGAAATTCTAAGATTGGCGATTCGATAATCACATTCTTACAAGCTTATCTTCATAACATTTAACCTTTTTTTTATATATAAATACTTACCTCTTAATAGTGTTAATTCATAACCTAAATCACCAAAAAAAAATGATTTTATAAATTACTAAAAATGAGTTAATAATCTAGTTAGTGAACATAAAAAGTTAGTGTAAGAAATTAGTTTTTATACTTAGGCATCACTTTGTATTAGGTGTAAGACATACCTACATTAAACATACATATATTAAGAAACAAGAAAGAGTTGCATACGTACAGAGATATATACATACATTACATACGTACATTAGGTACGCATGGCAAATCAGCTGATCCATGCACATGGTCATGAACTGATCTCCTTAACATTGTTTCTTTGCTGTTTCATTTTCTTTACTCTCTCAAATGCATAAACTCAAAATTGCAGAATTTAAATGTTAAAAACATATTAATTAGGTTTGAGAGAGCGGTATGATCTATTAAAATTGTTTTAGTATATCATTGTTACTTTTGCTTTTCCTAATTTTCTCTGTAAGCACATACCTATGTACATACATATATAAGTTTTCTGGCAGGCGGGATAAAACCGTATACAAACGAAAATTTATGATCACCATGATAGACTAATAATTCTCAGCTTGGTACCAATATTTTTTTATGACTATGTAAGTTTAAAGAGGAAACGTAGAAAATTGGTTTAAGAAATGCAAGGCTCATTAAGGTTTATTTCAAAAATTATTGTAAATTAATAACAACAATTTTGCTCATAAATATAGCAACAACGACGAGCATGGAAGGCCTTCTACGCTTCATCGATGTCAAATGTAAGTGATTCATTTTGTTTCTACATACATATTTTATTTAACTTTTATAAAATTTTGCCATTTGTTATGTATACATATGTGAATATATATATATGTTTGTATACTGCATGCGAATATGAGCATATTGAGTTACAGTAATTTGTCGATCTTTTGAGAGATCACGCATACAGACATGTATGTGCATACATACATATGATCTAGTTTTTTCATTTTCTCTCATTATCTTACATACATACATATGTATATATATTTTTGTTTGTACTTATGCATATGTAAAATAATTAAATGCAGGTCAATGACCACATAAAAATAATGTTCAACATCATGGCTCAGCTGAGACTACCCCTTAAAATTAATGTTAGTAGCGATTAAAATGAGTTTTTGCAAAACTTAAATAACTCCTAATTCTGGAAATTGTAAAAACGTAATTATGAATTAAATTTGTTTCTTTTTGAGAATTAGAAGAATAATTTCGAAATTAGCTTGGTTGTTCTTATAAAACATTTCCGGGAGGAATAAATATAAATGTTACGAATATCCTAATTTTTATTAATGGTATGCTAAACAGGAATAAATGATTATGCTTATTGTTAAGGAAAATAGTATATAAGAATACATTAGGCGTTATTTCAATGAGTTTTGTGGAAAAAATGAATATTACTTGAGATTAAAAGCAAATTCGAATAGCACTTTGAAATCTTAAAAATGTCTTTATAATCTTGTTCCAATTGTTTTCCGGGTAATGAAGTGAAGTGGTAAGCGTGCTTAAGGGGCCTAACAAACATTTTTTTTAAGCGCAAGAAAGGCCATGGTAGGGTGGGTGCAGAAGCGCGAGCGCGGGTAAAACTTCGCTGCTCCCAGCGTGCAAACATGTTTAGTTTCTGTATTTTTCTTTTCATTTAGTTTCCGTTTTTAATCAGCCATTCCAGGTACATTTTCTTATAAATTTTTTTTCTTTACCACAACCACGGTTATATGTTTTTGTGATTTCTAAAACAAAATAGGGGCTCTGTAATAGCATTGTAATGACATAGATCTTAGGGAAGAGGTCGCGAACTCCCCAACCACTGCTTGTTAGCCGCCAAGACGGGCCCCGATAGACCTCGCTCCCAACGGTCAAAGTGTAAAAGACTCTGAAGCCGTAAATCCGGCGTATTACTTCTCGGTTGCATCCGGTTCCTTTTCTTCTTGCAGTAGTGTAACAACATTATGACATACTCGTAAGATTTGGTGTGTGTGAACACTAATATGGTAGCCTGCGTGCTACACCTAAAACCATTACCCAAAGTGGCGCCTAACGTGTGGCAGCAAAAGCCAACGTGTGGGCGCGCACAAGTTAAGAACGAACATTACAAAAAATGGCGCCCAACGTGGGGCAGCAAAAGGCAATAAAACTTCAATTCTTAACCTTACGGTTACAAACTGACTTCGGTTAATAGGCCAGTATTTGCTGTTCCAATCCGTGGTTAGGTTTTTTTCTTCATAAATTAATTTACAAATTCTAATATTATAACAGTTTTTATATGATTTTGATACGAGCCTTAGGTTTTAGAATAAATTGCAGATCCATGCTGGACCTTCGACTGCTTGGAGTGTTAAATACCAGACAGATTTCGACCGCTTGGCTCTCTGTAACTCCTTTTTGGACATCTTTTGGAATCGCACAAATGAAATGTAAAAACTTGGCAACCACCAGTGAGTTTTCATAGTTTAAAAACAAAAATCTAAATAAAAGACAAAGTATTGGGTTCGGATTTACCAAATTTTAGCTCCAGGTAGCAGTATTTGGTCCAACAGTACCTTAAGTCTAAACGGTTAAATTTACACAAACTATGTTCTCAAAATCCATAGCCAAATCAACTATAATTTTATTACCGTGTTTGCACATTGGTATATATTTCCTTACACTTCACCAATTACACCCTACGGAAAACATTATAACTTTTACTTTATTTACATTTATTTTTTTGCATGATATTTTTTTGGATTTTTTTTTGTGAATATTTGCTAAAATGGCAGTTGTCCACAGCAACGAGAACTTGTCAGCTATTCTTGACAAGGACGTTTGTGCATGTACAATATGTCTTCAGGATATACAACCGGCCCAAGATTGTCTTATAACTTTGTGTAATCATGTTTATCACAATAAGTGCATTACTAATTGGCTAAGTGATTCACAGGAATGCCCTTGTTGTAGGAGAACTTGTAGGCAACAGGATCTTAAAAAGATTATTTTGAGGCAAAGTCCGCAAGCGCAACTTCATGTGGCGGATGCCAACAAATCTTCTCGTGGTCGAGGAAGTGCTCAAGGAGCCGTGCCTCGATATAATACAAGGCAAGCCCACCGTAGACTTTATGAGGAAGCGGTAAAGGATGTACCGAATCTATTCGCAGATGACGGAAATCTTTCTCTTCCTGTACTTGACGAACATAATCTTCCATCCATCAGGGATGACAGCAACACGCATCACTCGGCACCTAGTGGTGTTCGTTCTCACCACCACCGTCGAAGTCGGCATAACCAAAATGTTATGCAGGGTCAAAACCCAAATTTAGTTGACTATAGGCAGATTGGCCAAATGGTTGAAACGATAGTTCAACGTTTGTTCGCGAGCTTGAATTTGCAAACCACTCAACCGGAGACCCAAAATGACACTTCTGTAAATGCCAACATGGCAAATGGCCAATATCCAAACCCAACTACTTTTCATAACAATTTAGACATTTTGCCACCAGATAGGGTAACCACCACTATACAAAACTGGCGCATAACTTTTGATGGTTCATCAACAGGCCTGAGCTGTGAAGAATTTATTTATCGAAATCGTTCGCTGACTGTTCAAACTTTAAGTAATGATTTTTCTGCAGTTTGCAAAAATATGCATATCTTATTATCTGGTAAGGCTAAGTCATGGTACTGGAGATACCACAAACAAGTGCCCAGAGTAGAATGGCAACCGTTTTGTGCGGCACTTAAGTATGAGTTTAAAGATTACCGCTCTAATTACGACATTTGTGAAGAAATTCGAAGTCGGAAGCAACGTCCCGGTGAAACTTACGAGCAATTCCACGACGCCATTGTTACAATGATTGATCGTTTACCCATTCCTTTAGACGAATCAGAATTAATCGAAATAGTAACAAGAAATTTAAGGTCTGACATACGACACGAACTTTTATAAATTCCGATTCAGTCGACAGCGCATCTCCGCAAACTCGTCCAAAGGCACGAATACCTTTAAAATGAGGAATCATATAGACGAGCTCAACCAGCTCAAACAGCTGTTCCCAGACGTAATATAGCAGCATTACGTGAAGAAGATGTTGAGGAAGGAAATTGTAATGTAGATACTGATCCTATATCTAGAGTCGCAACAATAGCGAAAACGCCACGTACACTTGTTTGTTGGAATTGTGACATTGAAGGACATATGTGGGATATGTGTCTGCAAGAACGAAAAATCTTTTGTTACGGGTGTGGGGCCAAAAATGTTTACAAACCTCAGTGCGAAATTTGTCTTGCAAAAGCAAAAAACTCGCACAAGGGGACATTCGGGAAGAAAGGGATGTCACCCAAGTAAAATTACAAAATACCTTTCATAAATCAAGACCGGCTAGCTCAGCGTCATCGCAACCAGTCGACGACACGTTGCCTTATGAAACGTTAAAGAGCGAGGAGAAGACTAATGGATTGGACAAAATTCTTTATCCAATCAGACCATTCCATGAGCGCATGCGGAATTATATTGAAGCAAAAGCTCGAATTTTCAAAGATTTCCCAAAAATTTCAAATTATCATAAAAAGCCACGAAGATCAACTTTACGATTAAGACGCTTTTGGAAAGCGTTGCGTACAACAAAAAAATATCTTGTTTCAGCAGTTTTAAATGAAAAGGATTCACTTTATTACGCTGAAGTCAAAGTTCTTAATAAAACAGTATTCGGTTTGCTGGACACTGGAGCAAACATAAGCTGCGTGGGTTCGACGCTCGCCAAAGGAAATATTACTGAATTGCCTCAAATTAGGAAAATACACTTTAATGTCAAAACAGCTGATGGTAAACCACATCAGGTTTTAGGTAGTCTGAGAGTTAATATCGATTCCAAAAACCAGACAAGAAAACTTACTCTATTCGTTATACCGTCTAACTAATGTACAAAGAAATTGATAGAATGTTGAGTTTAGGTGTCATTGGAAAATCCAATAGTGCCTGGAGCTCACCAATGCGCATGGTCATTAAGCCAAATAAAATCCACTTATGTCTTGATGCGAGAAAAATTAACGAAGTAACCCAAAAGGATGCGTATCCACTTCCAATGATAGAGGGTATATTGTCGCGATTGCCAAAGGCACATATTATAACTAAAATCGATTTAAAAGATGCATACTGGCAGATTGCGCTTACAGAACGGTCAAAAGCACTGACAGCATTTACAGTACCTGGTCGGCCCTTATATCAATTCATGGTAATGCCATTCGGTTTGTGCAACGCAGCGCAAACAATGTGTAGATTAATGGATGAGATCATTCCACCTGACCTTAGGGATTGCGTCTTCGGATACTTGGATGACTTATGCATCGTGTCGGATACATTCGAATCTCACCTTTCAGTTTTAGTACGAATCGCTGAACAATTCCGAAAGCGAATTTAACGATAAACATTAAGAAAAGTCAATTTTGTGTTACCAAAATTAAATACCTTGGCTATGTTATCGGTCATGGCGGTATAGCAACGGATCCGGAAAAGGTTGAATCCATTTTGAAAAAAAAACGTTTAAACAAATACGCGGTTTTCTTGGAATTGCAGGATGGTATAGACGATTCATAGAAAATTTCGCGGAAGTAACTTTCCCTATTACTGAAGTCCTTTCGACCAAAAAAGAATTTTTGTGGACAGATGCTGCGCAAGTTGCATTTGAAAAAGTGAAGCGACTGCTAACCACAGCCCCCATTTTGCAAAACCCGAATTTTGAGAAAAAATGTTACGTGCACTGCGACGCGAGTGACTATGGCATCGGCGCTGTTCTAGTTCAACTCAACGACGACGGCGTTGAATGTCCTGTGGCATTTATGTCAAAAAAAATTAAACTCTGCGCAACGCAACTACAGTGTAACCGAGCGCGAATGTCTAGCTGCCATGCAGGCAATAGAACGCTTTCGCTGTTATTTGGAATTGCAAGAATTCGAGGTAATAACTGACCACTCGAGTCTTTTATGACTCATGCGGCAACCAAAGTTAAATGGTCGTTTAGCCAGGTGGGTTTTAAAGTTGCAAAGTTTAAAATTCACTATCAGTCACAGAAAAGGAAAAGAAAATATTGTACCAGATGCCCTTTCTAGGATGCACGGAGAAGTTAGCGCTTTAGAAATAGGGCCACCAATCGATCTAGCCTCTTCATATTTTTATGCAAAAGATTATGAGGATCTGAAAGAGAAAATTTTGAAAAATTAAGAAAAGTATCCGGATATAAAAATTATTGAAAAATATGTTTATATTCGAACACAACACTCCAACGGCACCTCTGAATCGGAGCAAAATGCTTGGAAACTTTGGGTTCCTCTTGAGCTTCGTAATGAAGTACTGTCACACGCACATGATGACTTGATTGCAGCTCATGGTGGAATGTCTAAAACTTTAGATTTGCTTCGCAGAAATTTATATTTCCCAGGAATGGTAAGGGATGTTAAAGCGTATGTACGAAAATGCGAAACATGCAAAATGACAAAAGCACCGAACGTGACTTTACGTCCGCCGATATGTAATCAAGCGATTTCAGACAGACCTTTTCAACGACTATATGTCGATATCTTGGGACCGTACCCAAGGAGTAAGTCTGGTAATATTGGCTTGCTTATTGTAATGGACCATTTATCAAAATTCCATTGGCTTTGTCCATTAAAAAAATTTACCACCAACTTAATAGTCCATTTTCTAAAAAATCAGATTTTCCTTGTTTATGGTATACCGGAAATTATTGTCACCGATAATGGCTCTCAGTTTAAAGCTAATGATTTTGAGGCATTTCTAACAAAACATGGCGTAAAGCATGTTTTAACTGCCTTATATTCACCACAATCAAACGCTTCTGAGCGCGTAAATCGCTCATTGATAGCTGCTATCAGGGCATTCCTGAAAAGCGATCACCGTGAGTGGGATATAAATATAAATGCTATTAGTTGTGCGCTCAGGAATTCCCTTCATCAAGCATTGAACTGTTCACCATATCACGCTTTGTTCGGTTTCGATCACGGGTCATCATGTGAACTTTTGAGAAACCTCCAGCAATTAGATGAACCAGCAATTAGACTGTCACGCGATGACGAACTTATTTTAATGAGAACAAAATTAAAAGACAATTTGACTAAAGCTTACGAGCAAAACAGTAGACAATACAATCTACGATCTAAACCCGTATCGTTTAGAGTAGGGCAAGAAGTTTTCCGTCGAAACTTTGCCCAGAGCAATTTCGAGAAAAACGTCAATGCTAAGCTCAGCCACTCTTTTCTAAAAGCAAGAATTAAGGCGAAAATAGGAAATTCCTATTATGTGTTAGAAGACCTTCAAGGCAGGCAAATAGGAACATTCCATGCTAAAGATATACGAAGCTAACAGCCCTTTTCAGGCTAATGCTCCTCTTTAAAAAATATCGCATTATCCAGTTTGTAATGGGCGTTTCTAAGTTTTTAATTTGTTTACTTATTCCCCAAATATTTCTTTTATCATTAAATTGCAAGTCAATTTTTTTAGGTCAATTCAATAAAATGTACATATCAGTTCAATAAAATCTATTACAGAAATTATTGACTGTTATATACATATATTTACGTCATTGTCATATGGCGGATATAACACTTAAACGACTTGCACAGTGATCTGTCAAATCTTTGTACAGCATCCTCTGTACCATTTTCCTTCTTTTCCGACAGACCAGCGAGCAGAGCAAGTGTTAAATTGAATTGTGCGGTGAAAAATAAAATACAAGTGTCCTTGTCAAAGTTTAGTTATAAACGTTCAAATAAATTTATACATATAAATTAGCGAACTAAAATTAAGGAGTCCTTGGCTACCTTAGCGGATTAACGTGCCGCAGTACAAGTTTACACTTGGTAAGATTACCTTTTTTTAGTTTTTCTTTTTGTCGTAAAATGCAAAAGGTTTCAAGGGTTTCTAAAAACTAATTATCATCAACAGACATTCAATTTCTCTGGCATTTCGCAATTTATAGCGATATATACATACCTCGAAAGACACACGTGCCCCCGTATCATTGGGAAAACGCGGGATTTATGGCTTACCTTGATTGTCGGAACAAAGTCTAACCACCACCTGCACATACATATATACATATGTACACCGTTCAGTTACTTTGCGTTAAAATCCCTTCTCAACATGGAAACTAGAGCTCGGATGCTAACACAGTATAAATCATTAAAGAGCCTTAAATTTCCTTACAATTCTTGCAAGATGTTTGAACCCAAAGGATTATTTAAAGAAACGAAATTCTAAGATTGGCGATTCGATAATCACATTCTTACAAGCTTATCTTCATAACATTTAACCTTTTTTTTATATATAAATACTTACCTCTTAATAGTGTTAATTCATAACCTAAATCACCAAAAAAAAATGATTTTATAAATTACTAAAAATGAGTTAATAATCTAGTTAGTGAACATAAAAAGTTAGTGTAAGAAATTAGTTTTTATACTTAGGCATCACTTTGTATTAGGTGTAAGACATACCTACATTAAACATACATATATTAAGAAACAAGAAAGAGTTGCATACGTACAGAGATATATACATACATTACATACGTACATTAGGTACGCATGGCAAATCAGCTGATCCATGCACATGGTCATGAACTGATCTCCTTAACATTGTTTCTTTGCTGTTTCATTTTCTTTACTCTCTCAAATGCATAAACTCAAAATTGCAGAATTTAAATGTTAAAAACATATTAATTAGGTTTGAGAGAGCGGTATGATCTATTAAAATTGTTTTAGTATATCATTGTTACTTTTGCTTTTCCTAATTTTCTCTGTAAGCACATACCTATGTACATACATATATAAGTTTTCTGGCAGGCGGGATAAAACCGTATACAAACGAAAATTTATGATCACCATGATAGACTAATAATTCTCAGCTTGGTACCAATATTTTTTTATGACTATGTAAGTTTAAAGAGGAAACGTAGAAAATTGGTTTAAGAAATGCAAGGCTCATTAAGGTTTATTTCAAAAATTATTGTAAATTAATAACAACAATTTTGCTCATAAATATAGCAACAACGACGAGCATGGAAGGCCTTCTACGCTTCATCGATGTCAAATGTAAGTGATTCATTTTGTTTCTACATACATATTTTATTTAACTTTTATAAAATTTTGCCATTTGTTATGTATACATATGTGAATATATATATATGTTTGTATACTGCATGCGAATATGAGCATATTGAGTTACAGTAATTTGTCGATCTTTTGAGAGATCACGCATACAGACATGTATGTGCATACATACATATGATCTAGTTTTTTCATTTTCTCTCATTATCTTACATACATACATATGTATATATATTTTTGTTTGTACTTATGCATATGTAAAATAATTAAATGCAGGTCAATGACCACATAAAAATAATGTTCAACATCATGGCTCAGCTGAGACTACCCCTTAAAATTAATGTTAGTAGCGATTAAAATGAGTTTTTGCAAAACTTAAATAACTCCTAATTCTGGAAATTGTAAAAACGTAATTATGAATTAAATTTGTTTCTTTTTGAGAATTAGAAGAATAATTTCGAAATTAGCTTGGTTGTTCTTATAAAACATTTCCGGGAGGAATAAATATAAATGTTACGAATATCCTAATTTTTATTAATGGTATGCTAAACAGGAATAAATGATTATGCTTATTGTTAAGGAAAATAGTATATAAGAATACATTAGGCGTTATTTCAATGAGTTTTGTGGAAAAAATGAATATTACTTGAGATTAAAAGCAAATTCGAATAGCACTTTGAAATCTTAAAAATGTCTTTATAATCTTGTTCCAATTGTTTTCCGGGTAATGAAGTGAAGTGGTAAGCGTGCTTAAGGGGCCTAACAAACATTTTTTTTAAGCGCAAGAAAGGCCATGGTAGGGTGGGTGCAGAAGCGCGAGCGCGGGTAAAACTTCGCTGCTCCCAGCGTGCAAACATGTTTAGTTTCTGTATTTTTCTTTTCATTTAGTTTCCGTTTTTAATCAGCCATTCCAGGTACATTTTCTTATAAATTTTTTTTCTTTACCACAACCACGGTTATATGTTTTTGTGATTTCTAAAACAAAATAGGGGCTCTGTAATAGCATTGTAATGACATAGATCTTAGGGAAGAGGTCGCGAACTCCCCAACCACTGCTTGTTAGCCGCCAAGACGGGCCCCGATAGACCTCGCTCCCAACGGTCAAAGTGTAAAAGACTCTGAAGCCGTAAATCCGGCGTATTACTTCTCGGTTGCATCCGGTTCCTTTTCTTCTTGCAGTAGTGTAACAACATTATGACATACTCGTAAGATTTGGTGTGTGTGAACACTAATATGGTAGCCTGCGTGCTACACCTAAAACCATTACCCAAAGTGGCGCCTAACGTGTGGCAGCAAAAGCCAACGTGTGGGCGCGCACAAGTTAAGAACGAACATTACACATCTTGTTTCTAAATCTTTCTCTCTTCTGGATTTTCTAAGACGAAACTGTACTAAATTTTCAGATTGTACCCTTAAATTATTATACTCATCTTTTGTTCGTTCTAATTTGGAATATGCCACATTCATCTGGAGACCATTCAATAAAAACCGCATAAATAGAACTGAGCGTGTCCAAAAGGTTTTTTTCAAAGTTTGCACTAAGGTCTTTAAATTTTTCTGATCGTATTCCATCGTATAGTAGTCGTTTACTATTAATTAATCTCAAGCCTTTGGTAACAAGACGCTCTGTTCTCTCTCTTTCTTTCGTTTTCAATATTATAAATGGTTCTTTGGACTGTACATTTCTTTTAAGACGTATTCATTTCAACATTCCTCGAGTAATTTTCGAAAGTTTTTGCCGTTCTACACTGGAAACTGTAAAACTGAATATTCGCGAAATGCCCCTTTGGTACGTGCTTTAAATGATTTTAATTTGATCTCGAATTCTATTTTTCTCGAATTCTCTTTTCCCAGAAATGTATTCTTAGATATTTTGTATTCTTTCTTTTAATTTTTTAAGATTATATTTTTCATTACTCTCTTGAATTTAATACTTTTAGCAATATAACTTCTTTTGATGTTTTGCTTTTAAATTCTTCTCTTTTTGATTTCTTGAATTTTGTTTATAAATATTTTATGTATATTACTCGTAATATCTCTTTTTAATTATATATTTATTAATAATGTTAATTTTAAGTAAATTTTGCATAATCTGTAAGGTTTGAAAATCATAGACTGAAGTAAATAAATGAAATAAATGAAAAAAAACTATAAACTTTAATGCACATAAATAAATACATATTTATTCGACTAACGTATTTGTAGATGAAAACTTACACGTTCAACGGTTCATCTTGTTTGTTGCAATCAGCTGTGAGAAATGTACATAAGAAAAACCAAATTTACAGCAGGGTCCACCCATTGTATTTTCTTGCACTGTTGTATTTGAAGTGAAACGTATATTTTATTGTTTACTACATTTGCTATAAAAACCACAGAAACCACGAATACAAAATACAATGGCAAATATAACAGATCCCGAATACTCCCATTATAAATTGTATATATAATATGATATGTTGTTGCCCTAACAATAACAATATATGTACAACAACGTGCAATGTACTTTCTTTGTCGTTTGGCACTACGCAATAATACGAACGTATGATCGTGTCTTTTTGTGTCGGCATGCGTTTGTTGTACGCACGCGTTCCTATGATACATTTTTAAAGTATTTAATGTAACAAATAGCTAAAAATTTGATTCACATTTAATTGAATTCGGAAGACGTCAATATTTTCGTCCGGGTAGAAGATGTCGAGCATCCAATTAATACCGCGTAAAATTTGGAGGCAATTTAATATGACGACGCTAGCGAGCAAAAAGAAGATTTTACTCGCTGTCGTTGAAAGTATGTTTATTATAGCAATATTAAATTTATTATACATTACTAATTTAAGCTATTTAAGATTCCAGAGACTGCATTGAAATGATGATTGTTGGGTCAGACGCAGAAATGTACATATGTATATAGATACGTATGTATCCAGCACTCTTCACCCTTACCAGATTCCCACTTAAATAACATTACTATAGATTTACATTTCTGAGCAAAGAGTCAAGCCTATACTCTTATACACATGTATATATTTACATTCTCTTTATTACTTACATTTTACGTTTTGCTTTGTGCTACATTCATCATAGCTTGATGAAACTAATGCTTTGAATAATAAAACGAGTTGAATTTGTACAGCGAAACAACACGGTCGGTGTCTTAATTTCAAGGTTTCACCCCCACAACTTAATTGGAAATTATACGGATCAAGAAAATGTTCTTGACCATTCATTTTGGCGCCCAACGTGGGGCCAGTGATTCTATTGGATTTAAAATCCCGTGATTGTTCGCACCTCAGTAAAAATTGCTATCCAGATCGCAAGGAAAGGTTTCCCAAGGCACAGATTAACATTGTACAGCAGGCTAGTACAGTGTTTCCAAACACTTGGCACGGACATAGTCAGCAGCATTTACAAATTTCAGTCCAGCACTTTGAAAGAAAAAAGCGTGTATGTATGTATATTAATACAATTGGCGACCAGTCATCGTTCATTCTACATAAATATGTACATCTAGTATAATACATAAAGTTACTTCGCACATGTACATATTTTTGCCAGCACCGCTATTCTCTATTGCTCGGCAGACATCGCTACAGGAGCGCTGTCGTCACTCACTACGCTACAGGAGCGTTGTTGTTGTTAGCGGTACGGTAGTATCGCACCACTTCGTTAAGAAGTCGTCTTTGTTGGGCTTACCGTCCATAGGCTTCACACCACCTGACAAAGGTATTGTTATTGGCGATAGCGGTGATTGAAA
This sequence comes from Philophylla caesio, assembly GCA_963971545.1. NCBI lineage: Eukaryota > Metazoa > Arthropoda > Insecta > Diptera > Tephritidae > Philophylla > Philophylla caesio. Next base: position 15,603,659 of record OZ020609.1, read on the forward strand.
TCACGCCACCACAAGCAAGGGGTTTTGCATATGCGAAGAGGTTTGCATATAAAACATACATACATACGTTCGAACATCGTCACAACACTTGTTTCTTCGATTTGGTCATAGCATACCGCTACACTTTTGTATTGTAGCTTTGTACAAGGCACAAAAATATAGCGGTGACATACATACCTACATTGATAGTGTTCATGCAGTTAGCACTTCTGCAGAAGAATGTTTGCTCGCCACGAAGTATACAGACGGTCATATTCGAGTTACGGAACCTCGAGTTACGCACCTAGACCACAGACCCCTGTGTTATTAACCCAGGGCGATGTCTACGTCGTCGCCAAGTAGGCGACTCAAGAGAGCAGCGGATGCTGCCCTAGAGCAGTGGAGATTTATTTACAGAACCCTCATTTGAGGTTCCAGCCGACTCCTCCACCTCAACGACAGTGACGTTAGCGCTGTTGTTGTTGTTGTTGTAGCGGCTAGCGTTGTCTTCTCCATCGCTGTAAAGCAGCTCTATGCAGATGCCAGGGTCGACTGCGAGAAGGCCCTGCTCCGCATCAGAGAAGTCAGCCTCCGTGCTCAGGCTCCTCAATTTTCACGTCATTGAGGTGCTTGCTCCGGAGGCACGCTGCGGGTCACCGCGATAGACTCTTAGAGTCACTTCATCAAGGCCGCGGTAGACCAGGCCCTGTCTTTTCTCCAGGATCTCCAAAGAGTCTCTGTTCAGCGACAGAACCACTTGTCTTGACGGCCCATCCGGATCCTCTACTCTTAGGACCCTTCAGTCACCTGTCGGCAGTGTTGGATTCATCACCTGAAGCATCCTTAAAATGTTTTCAGGTAACGATGGTGTGACAGGCACCCACACCATCGCTCTGGGCCTGACTGGAATATCTTTTAAGTCAACAACTTTAAGTCTATCCCCGGGGTAGACAGCCCCTACCCTACCGACGGCGGCCTTGTACAGCGCCGCCAACCTCGAGTCATCGCAGGCCACAACCTTTATGTGGCCTTGGCACCAGCCGGAATTATCTTTGTCTTTTAGAAAGGGGTGCTTTGTCTTCGACCGAGGCCACAGCTGTGTTTTGGTAGTTGGGCAGCAGAGCTTTCGCTCTATCCACCGCATCCCTTGCATTCTGGGGCAACGTTTCCAAAGGCACCCCTCATATTTTTTGAGCGTTCTGGCAGCTCTCCGCTTTTCAGGGTGTTTGTACCGCCCGCCCGACCAACCATGGACAGAATTGCCAGTACTTATATGTAAGTTAAAGCATTTTCACATTTAATAGTTGGTTCCAAACTATTTTATTGGCTTTGAAATTCGCCATAAGTTGACGCTGAAGTTATGTATGTGCCACAAAAAAATAAACAAACGTGGGTAATATGCTGCGAAAAATTTAAAATATTAGATTTTATTACTGATAATTGTGAAAATCAAATTACTGAGGTAAAGCCAATTATGTCTGTGAGGATGGTAATAACTCGCCAGATGCAGCTGCTGATGCTGAAAAAGCTTCTGCTTTTAGCTTAGGCGCTCTAGAGTTTTCTGATGATGACGTAGCTTTGGGTACAGCTAACTTGAAACCGTCTCTGGCGTCTGCTGTCTTTATCGGCGATTGGAAAATTACTTCTATTAACCCTATATTTAAAAGTGGGAATAAGAATAATGTTCGCAATTATAGACCTATCTCTAAATTATCAGTTGTATCGAAAATCTTCGAAATTATTGTCAAAGAAAAAATATATTTCATAACTAAAGGCTTAATTATACCTAATCAACATGGCTTTGTAGCCAATCGGTCTACGGTGACTAATTTAGCAGTATTTTCAGAATACTGTATTTTATCTTTCTCCGCTGGATTCCAGGTGGATTGCATATACACAGATTTTAGCAAAGCTTTTGACAGAGTTCCTCATTCGATTTTACTTTAGAAGTTAGGCTCTCTTGTCTTTCATTCGTTTTTTTGAAGTGGATTGAATTCTACTTAACTAATAGATGCTGTGTAGTCTCAGTAGATGAAAAATCTTCAGACACATTTATTGCTTCGTCTGGGGTTCCACAAGGAAGCATTTTGGGACCATTACTGTTTGTACTATTTATAAATGATATTTTTCTTTCGCTAACTTTTTGTTATATGCTGATGATTTGAAGGTTTTTTCGAAGATCAAAAATGATAGTTATGCTACTAAGCTCAAGGCTGATATTAATAACCTAAACCTTTGGTGTATTAAGTCGCGTCTATCTTTAAATATTAAAAGTGTTTCAAAGTTACCTATGCAAAAATTCATAGTGTATTATCGACGGATTATTATATCGCGGAGTCCCTGCTGGATTCTGTCGCTGAGGCCAAAGACCTTGGTATAATTTTCACCTCGAATTTTTCTTTTAACATACATATCGATCATCTTGTTTCTAAATCTTTCTCTCTTCTGGATTTTCTAAGACGAAACTGTACTAAATTTTCAGATTGTACCCTTAAATTATTATACTCATCTTTTGTTCGTTCTAATTTGGAATATGCCACATTCATCTGGAGACCATTCAATAAAAACCGCATAAATAGAACTGAGCGTGTCCAAAAGGTTTTTTTCAAAGTTTGCACTAAGGTCTTTAAATTTTTCTGATCGTATTCCATCGTATAGTAGTCGTTTACTATTAATTAATCTCAAGCCTTTGGTAACAAGACGCTCTGTTCTCTCTCTTTCTTTCGTTTTCAATATTATAAATGGTTCTTTGGACTGTACATTTCTTTTAAGACGTATTCATTTCAACATTCCTCGAGTAATTTTCGAAAGTTTTTGCCGTTCTACACTGGAAACTGTAAAACTGAATATTCGCGAAATGCCCCTTTGGTACGTGCTTTAAATGATTTTAATTTGATCTCGAATTCTATTTTTCTCGAATTCTCTTTTCCCAGAAATGTATTCTTAGATATTTTGTATTCTTTCTTTTAATTTTTTAAGATTATATTTTTCATTACTCTCTTGAATTTAATACTTTTAGCAATATAACTTCTTTTGATGTTTTGCTTTTAAATTCTTCTCTTTTTGATTTCTTGAATTTTGTTTATAAATATTTTATGTATATTACTCGTAATATCTCTTTTTAATTATATATTTATTAATAATGTTAATTTTAAGTAAATTTTGCATAATCTGTAAGGTTTGAAAATCATAGACTGAAGTAAATAAATGAAATAAATGAAAAAAAACTATAAACTTTAATGCACATAAATAAATACATATTTATTCGACTAACGTATTTGTAGATGAAAACTTACACGTTCAACGGTTCATCTTGTTTGTTGCAATCAGCTGTGAGAAATGTACATAAGAAAAACCAAATTTACAGCAGGGTCCACCCATTGTATTTTCTTGCACTGTTGTATTTGAAGTGAAACGTATATTTTATTGTTTACTACATTTGCTATAAAAACCACAGAAACCACGAATACAAAATACAATGGCAAATATAACAGATCCCGAATACTCCCATTATAAATTGTATATATAATATGATATGTTGTTGCCCTAACAATAACAATATATGTACAACAACGTGCAATGTACTTTCTTTGTCGTTTGGCACTACGCAATAATACGAACGTATGATCGTGTCTTTTTGTGTCGGCATGCGTTTGTTGTACGCACGCGTTCCTATGATACATTTTTAAAGTATTTAATGTAACAAATAGCTAAAAATTTGATTCACATTTAATTGAATTCGGAAGACGTCAATATTTTCGTCCGGGTAGAAGATGTCGAGCATCCAATTAATACCGCGTAAAATTTGGAGGCAATTTAATATGACGACGCTAGCGAGCAAAAAGAAGATTTTACTCGCTGTCGTTGAAAGTATGTTTATTATAGCAATATTAAATTTATTATACATTACTAATTTAAGCTATTTAAGATTTCAGAGACTGCATTGAAATGATGATTGTTGGGTCAGACGCAGAAATGTACATATGTATATAGATACGTATGTATCCAGCACTCTTCACCCTTACCAGATTCCCACTTAAATAACATTACTATAGATTTACATTTCTGAGCAAAGAGTCAAGCCTATACTCTTATACACATGTATATATTTACATTCTCTTTATTACTTACATTTTACGTTTTGCTTTGTGCTACATTCATCATAGCTTGATGAAACTAATGCTTTGAATAATAAAACGAGTTGAATTTGTACAGCGAAACAACACGGTCGGTGTCTTAATTTCAAGGTTTCACCCCCACAACTTAATTGGAAATTATACGGATCAAGAAAACGTTCTTGACCATTCATTTTGGCGCCCAACGTGGGGCCAGTGATTCTATTGGATTTAAAATCCCGTGATTGTTCGCACCTCAGTAAAAATTGCTATCCAGATCGCAAGGAAAGGTTTCCCAAGGCACAGATTAACATTGTACAGCAGGCTAGTACAGTGTTTCCAAACACTTGGCACGGACATAGTCAGCAGCATTTACAAATTTCAGTCCAGCACTTTGAAAGAAAAAAGCGTGTATGTATGTATATTAATACAATTGGCGACCAGTCATCGTTCATTCTACATAAATATGTACATCTAGTATAATACATAAAGTTACTTCGCACATGTACATATTTTTGCCAGCACCGCTATTCTCTATTGCTCGGCAGACATCGCTACAGGAGCGCTGTCGTCACTCACTACGCTACAGGAGCGTTGTTGTTGTTAGCGGTACGGTAGTATCGCACCACTTCGTTAAGAAGTCGTCTTTGTTGGGCTTACCGTCCATAGGCTTCACACCACCTGACAAAGGTATTGTTATTGGCGATAGCGGTGATTGAAATCACGCCACCACAAGCAAGGGGTTTTGCATATGCGAAGAGGTTTGCATATAAAACATACATACATACGTTCGAACATCGTCACAACACTTGTTTCTTCGATTTGGTCATAGCATACCGCTACACTTTTGTATTGTAGCTTTGTACAAGGCACAAAAATATAGCGGTGACATACATACCTACATTGATAGTGTTCATGCAGTTAGCACTTCTGCAGAAGAATGTTTGCTCGCCACGAAGTATACAGACGGTCATATTCGAGTTACGGAACCTATTTATTTCTAATTAGAAGACATTTAATTCAAACTTAAATCACAAAAATGGCCAATGTAGAAGCTCTTAAGCAGCAGCGTACTAATCTTCGTCGGAACATAACCCGCATTCGCAACACAGTTGATAAAAAACTTTGAGTCTCGTCAGCCGAACTAAATTGTCGTTTGGCTATTTTAGAAGCCTATTTTAAGCAGGTAATGACAGTTCAAACCGAAATTGAGAAGACGGATCCAGACGAGGCTCAGCGCGACACCAGAAGTGAAATCGAAGATGCATACGTCGCTATTAAGGTTTGCATTAAAGAGCAACTGGGTGCAGACGCCCACAATACAACCGTTGCCGATGCTCCGCCCTGCGTTCCTCATTCAACATCCATGAAGCTTCCACGACTGGCCCTGCCTACGTTTGATGGCAAGTACTGCGAATACAAAAACTTTATAACGTCTTTCAAGCAAGTCATTGACAATCAGTCTACCTTGTCGTCTATTGAAAAGTTCAACCAACTGATTAATTGTTTGAAGGGAGCGGCCTTAGAAACGGTTAAGGCGTTTCAGATCTCTTCTGAAAATTATTCGAAGGCGCTCGAACGTCTTAAAGCTCGCTATGACAACCCGACGCTCGTGTTTTTGGATAAAATAAATTCGTTCTTCAATTTACCTAATGTTTCCAAATCCAATGCGCAACAACTGCGCAGTCTCATTGACAATGCATCAGCCCTGTACAACTCGTTGATGTCACTCGGCTCAGAGTCGCAAATTGCTCAAGCCATGCTCATCTTGATAGTAATGGACAAAGTCGATGAGGACTCTAAGAAGAAATGGAATGAGTTTTTGGACTTCCGAGATCTTCCGACATGGACATCTTGCATTAGTGTTGTCGAACGACGTTGCCAATTCCTAGAATCTATCGGTAAACCACGCGAGCAAAAACCACAACGACAAGGGTTGACCTTCCACTGTACACCACAAGTCTGCCATGTGTGCTCAAATACCGAACACAGAACCTTTAGGTGCCCTCAACTTATTGGAAATACCATTAATCAACGCTACGATACGGCGAAACGGTTGGGTCTTTGCATTAACTGTCTAGGTAAAGGCCATCAGGTTGCGAAGTGTACATCATCGCATAGATGCCGAACGTGCTCTCGCCCACATCACACGCTGTTACATCGTGATGCTAATAACACCGCTTTACACTTGCCACAGGTGGCATCACAGCCAATAGCGAGGATACAGCAGAGTTCAGATGCCGTTGTTCACACACACACGGACACTTGTCTGAATCGAATTATACTAGCCACGGCGTTGGTACTGATTAAGGATGCTACAGGTCGTTACAGAATTGGCCGCGCTCTACTGGACTCCTGCTCACAGGTAAATTTTATATCTGATGAGTTCGCACAAACACTTCGTTTGCCCCGTAAAAGAAGCAACTTGGAAATTTACAGCATTGGAGAGTCGCAAACTCAGGTTAAGCATAGCACGTTTTCCACAATCAAATCACGCTTTGTGGAGTTTGAATTGTCACTTGATTTCTGTGTCACATCGCACATTGCCTATCATCCGGAATCTGAAATTGACATCTCGTTATGGAATCTACCTAAGAATACGCTATTGGCTGATGAAAACTTCAACAAGTCGCGCCGCATTGACTTACTCCTTGGCACTGAAGCATTTTTTGAGATCTTATCAGTTGGGCAAGTGAAACTTGGAGCTAATCTGCCTGTACTTCAGAAGACCCTCCTATGAGGGGTGGTCTCCGGTCGATGTGATACTAAACCTACAACAACGCACAGCTTTGCCCTATCACTGGACGAACGCATAAACCAGAACGTAGAACGCTTATGGCGAAGATGTTAGCAGACCAGCTGACACCTACACTCCAGAGCAACGCATATGTGAGGACATCTTCATCAGCACTGTTCGCCGACAAACTGATGGTCGAATAGTAGTGCGTCTTCCATTCAAGGATGATCCTTGTTTGCTATGCCGCTCATATGAAATCGCCCGCAGACGCTTTGAAGCTCTTGAACGTCGTTTGAGCCGCACACCAGATGTTATGCGGCAATACACATACTTCATGTTAGAATACCAACGTTTGGGCCATATGTGTCTGGTGAGTACACCTAAGATAAATATGCCTCACTTTTATATACCCCACCACTGTGTTTTTAAGCCAAATAGTACGTCGACGAAGTTGCGGGTTGTCTTCGATGCTTCCTGCCAGACTACGTCCCAGAAGTCACTAAACGACTTGTTGATGGTTGGACCAACCATACAGCCCGAGCTATACGCGCTTCTCCTTCGTTTTCGCTTGTATCGCTACGTAATTACTGCCGATATTGTAAAAATGTTCAGGCAGGTCGTTGTGGATGATAAAGATCGCCACTTCCAATATATACTCTGGAGAAACACTATCAGCGAACCGCTTTGCACACATGAACTCAATACAGTCACTTATGGGACCGCTACTGCGCCATATCTTGCTATACGCAGTATGTCATATTTGGCTGATCAATACTTGGATGAGTTTAAAGTCGGTGCTAAGGCCATAAAATCATCGTTTTATGTGGATGACTTAATATGTGGAGCAAATACTATTGAGACTCTTCGAGAAATCAAGGCAGAAGTTACCGAAGTGCTTCGTCGTGGTAGATTTGAACTGGCAAAATGACATTCAAATGACAGCGAGTTGGTTGAGGATTCCACGATCAAAGAGCTAAATCTGGACGACACCACTATAACTAGCACTTTGGGGTTAAGATGGAATCAACAAGAAGACGTGTTTATGTTTTCACTTATGCCGAAGCATACATTCAACGTCGTATCTAAACGTTCAATACTGTCAGTGGCTTCATCTCTTTTCGATCCGTTGGGGTTAGTGTCACCTATCGTCATAGTAGCAAAAATTATCTTGCAAGAACTGTGGCTACTTTAGCTGCAGTGGGATGTGTCAGTTCCACATAATATCCACACTGCATGGATTTCGTTTCTTTCATCGCTTTCATCGTTGGAGTCCCTTACGATACCTCGATTTTGTCTACATCCAAATGCTGCGAGCCTTCAGTTGTACGGTTTTTGCGATGCATCCATCAGAGCCTACGGATGTTGCATCTACGCACGTACGGTTAGCGCTGACGGCCAAGTTAAAGTGAACCTAGTTACATCGAAATCCAGAGTTGCACCAACTAGAAAATTATCGCTTCCGAAATTGGAATTGTGCGGCGCCCATTTGCTGGCACAACTTGTTGCCAAGGTCGAGGTGAACTTTGCGGACAGCAATTATTCGACGTTCCTGCATATTTGCTGCAACACCAAGACGAGTGGCCAACACACAAAACCTTGGGATATTGACCAAAATATTGTTGACTCGGAAAAACGCAAATCGGCCTTTGCTGTTACTAGCACAACGAACTATCTACTCGAAGCTATCTACAACATCAGTTCGCATAGCCGTTGTTTGCTTATGGTATCCTGGATGCTGCGTTTTAGCTACATAAGTAGCCACAAGAATTACTACGTGCCATGCATTGTATTATTTGGAACTTGCAGACCAAATATTTCACCGATGACATCAAAGCACTTCGCAAGGGAAGAGAGGTCAGCGGTCACCTTAAATTTGTAAATCCTTTCTTACAGGTGACTGATGGCTTTATGCTGCTTAAGGTTGGAGGTCGCTTACAGTTGGCAAACATTCAAAACACCCAGAAACACCCGATATTACTCCCAGGTAAAGATGAATTTGTTCGACGATATTTACAATTTGTTCATCGGCAGAACTACCATGCGGGCCCAAAGGCACTAGTTGGCCTTATCCGTCTACGATTCTGGATTGTCAATGCACGAAAAGTAGCACGCCGCGTCGTTCGCTCATGTGTTCACTGTGTTCGCTATCGCCCAACCCTGGAGAAGCAGATAATGGGTCACCTGCCTGTCGAACGCCTTATGCCATCGAGACCATTCTCAAGATGCGGGGTAGATTTTTGTGGCCCGGTCAACACGTACCTGCGTATCCGCGGAAAGGTTCCGCATAAGAGCTATATCGCCATCTTTATATGTTTTGCCACAAAGGCGGTGCATGTCGAAGTGGTGTCTGATTTGTCAACCGATGCCTTCATTGCGGCCTTAAAACGCCAGACGTGGACTTCCTTCCGACATTTTTTGTGACAACGCTACCAACTCCACAGGTGCCAGCAACAAATTGGAGGCACTGAAACAATTTTTATTCAATGAATAAACCATCCACTCCATCAATAAATTTTGTTCAAATGAATTCATCAAATTTCATTTCATCCCTCCCAGGGCCCCCCATTTCGGCGGCCTTTGGGAGGCAGCAGTGAAGAGTGTCAAGGGGTTGCTCAACCGTACTTTAATGAATGCCCGACTTACATTCGAAGAGCTGACTACTGTTACTGCAGAAGTAGAGGCGATTTTAAACTCTCGCCCCTTGTCTCCACTCTCGTCGGACCCGAATGACCTGGCTGCACTCAGACCAGGTCATTTCCTCATCGGTGATGCAATGCGTGCAATTCCTGAAACCCCAGTCTTGGAGTTGGATCCTTTAGAGCACTGGCGAAGAGTATGCTCGATCAAACAACAGCTTTGGCGTCGCTGGTCTCAGGAATATGTAAACGAGCTTCAGATGCGTAATAACTGGACCAAGCCATCAACTAATATAACCGTAGGACAAATGGTTATCGTGCGTGATGATACCTTACCACCTCAACGTTGGATGCTGGGTCGTATCAAAACAGTCATACCTGGCAAGGACGACCGTGTACGCGTTGCTGATGTTCGTACAGCAAGAGGAGTAATTCGGCGGCCCATACACAAGTTGGCTTTGTTACCAGTATCTTGAAAGTTGCCAAATACATTCAACGGGGCCGGGACGCAGAAATGTACATATGTATATACATACGTATGTATCCAGCACTCTTCACCCTTACCAGATTCCCACTTAAATAACATTACTATAGATTTACATTTCTGAGCAAAGAGTCAAGCCTATACTCTTACACACATGTATATATTTACATTCTCTTTATTACTTACATTTTACGTTTTGCTTTGTGCTACATTCATCATAGCTTGATGAAACTAATGCTTTGAATAATAAAACGAGTTGAATTTGTACAGCGAAACAACACGGTCGGTGTCTTATTTATTATTTTAAAAAACGACAATAAGGAAAGCAATACACAGCAGTATTGCACACATAAATTGCATAAATTATATGAAGATGATTCGAGAAGATACGAAAATGTTTGGTTACAATTCAGCCATATATAATAGTGGTAGGCCCATTTTCTTTTAGGGCCAAAATATAATTTTTTTGAAATTATTAGTATAAAAGGTGCCACTGGTTCAGCTATACATTTATATTGTATTCCTGATGGAACTACTTTAATAAGAAATAAAATATTTTAATTTAAAATATTTTTATAAAAAGCATTTGGATTAATCAAAATTTTTACAAACATATTTTTAGTGTTAAATTTCTAAAATATCAAAATTATATTTAAATCGTTCAAATATACATTTTTATGTACATAGTTTGTATGTTAATTTAACATTTAAAATGTTCACACTACACATTGTATAATAGTGATTTTTTTACATTTTTAATGTTTAATGTTAAAATGATAATGATGTAAGGTCAATTTTAATACTTTTTAATGTTGGGTGACTTTTGTAACCAAAAAATGTTATTTTTACGGCTTTTTGTGGTACATTTTTGGTTCAGTGTGGGTTCAATCAAGTTCAAATGTATAATTTAAATTACGAGTATTTGTTCAATAAATTTAGACAATATATAGCGCTAGAGTCGGGACTTTTGAAAACGTCGTAATATTTGTTCCACTCATTTATAACGTAGTTAAGTTGTAAGTTAATACAAAATTACCTTGTAGGGGGAGCTGCTAACGAAATATTAAAAAGCGTACACCTGTACCACGATCTGGATTGAATTCTAACATACATAAGTTATACACTAAGAAACACTCTAAAAATAAACCCGATAGTTGGCGTCAAAGTCGATGTAAAGCAAAAGCTTGGAGTCAGAATATTTTAAAAGTTCGTATTAAAAGCCCGATAAGTTTAAAATTATATCGACTATTGTTTAAAGGAAGTACACCTGCAAAACATTTACCCGACAGGTGGCGCAGGTATATATACGAGTATGTATAGGTCATTAGCCTTTCTCACGCCACAAATTCCACGTCATCAGCATATGCAATCTCTCTAGTTCTTGGAGAATATAATTTTTCCATGTAAGGCATGATCGAAAGTTTTTTTTTTTTGAAAAACAAAGCGCATTAGTCTCAAATTCATAATTCTTTAAATCTTATACACACTCTTAATTATAGAAAAATAAAAAATAAATAATTAAGTTCTGAAAATCTAAACATTGTTGAAAAATAAAATTTTCCGGGATTTATGTCCCTGAATAAAAGCATGAATGAGTAAAAATAAATATGTGTACACTAGCATTTATGCATTTGTATATTTACAGGGACGCGGTTAATAAATATACACGTGTGAATTGGGAAGCGTTCGTTAAATTCATGTCATCATTGGCTCCATGACAATCAGTATGTAGTGGTGTAGTTTTTGGTTTCCCCCCAACACAATCAACAGGCGCTTAATTCACTTTCCATAAATATCTACATATGTATATTTGTATAATCCTGTTTTTCTTTGCCCACATCTACACTGACACCCTTCCATTTAAGCACACGCGCACTTGGCGCATTTGGCCTGTGGTTACTTGTGCGGATTTTCACCTTCTCTACACTGTGTTCATATGTAGATACTCATACCCTACATAATGTATGCAAGTATGTAGCTGCTCAGCTTTTGTGCGTGCGTGCCTACATTTCGCTGCATTGCGGTTGAGCAAACTTAATAGGCATATTGGCAATATAGTTCATGCACATCCGGTCAAATACATTCTATAATATGTGTATGCTCTAGAATTGTGAACCCTTTAGGAATCGAGAAGAAAGCTCGATATAAATTTCTAACGTAGGAAATGAAGGTAAATCCTTGAAAAGCTCGTTCTGATCAAACAAATATCAGACTTATTATTGTTATGTCTAAAATCATCCCCTTAGATAGAGGTGGCTGTGAATCTCTTCTAATGCGGCTTCCGATCGAAAAAAAAGTCCAAACGAACAACAAACTTATCCTTTCAGACTTCCAGACCATCATAAAATCAGGCGGGGTGAAATCAGGTTAATTTTGAAAAAAGAAGTCCATTCCAACCATTAATACAGTGGGGCATTCAGTGGCTCAGAAGCACTTCCAGACAATGCCAATGCTTCGAGAGTATTTCTGCCATTTTTAATAGAGTTCATTGGCGGACTATTGGAACAATCATGACGCTGATTCGCAATCAATGCAGCACTAGATAAGGTAGATAGAGAGCGGGACCACTCGAACAAAAACAGATGTAAAACTTCATATTTTAAAAAATGTATTCAAACCTTTTATACTAAAACTGTTTCATTGGGTATAAAACTACCTGCGTAGCTTGTTATTTCCAGTAAATTTTTTTGCTTTTGTGACCGTGACCATCCAACGAAATGAAGCAAAAGACACATAGATTAATCGCTTTGTTGCATTAGGGATTCGCAAAATTAACACTGTATACATTCATACGTGGATGAGTTGCTATTAGCGGCATGGAAAATAGGAAGAAATTTAGCACATTAAATCCGCTGGAGGTATGGAGGATACAGTACTTCCCTACAAAACAAACAATTTTGCTTACAATTTCTCTTCATATATTTTTATTTTAAAACGACATACCTGCTGCTCCTCGCCATTACACTTTAATCATATAACGTTTGCGTTGTTGATTGAAGTGCGTTATTGCAAACAACATTCGGAAGCAGTGCACTGCATTCGAGAAAGCGTCAACTCGCAGTTACGTCGCGCACCAGGGCGTATGAGTAAGATGTAAAAAATTTAATGTTAGATGCACATTTCCACTAAGTATGTAACTCCACTTAATTTAAATAGTTACTAGGTTTGCTAGAGTTGCAGCTAGTATGTTCGTTGGTTCATGTTATTGGAATTTTGTCAAAAAAACTTGCTGTGCCGTATACGCCATGGAATTATTTAAGTAAGAATACAAAGGAAAAAGTTTTCTTCTTAGATACAGGCTGATGGAGAGGAATTTTTAAATGGCATATAAATAAAATTGAAGTGTATTCATTTCTTCTTTCTCTTGTCCGACAGGGTGGAATGTTGATATTTGTTGGAACGATTTTCCGTCATCCCTTGTCAAGTTTGGTTTGGATACAAACGGGTTTCGGCGTTGTGCCATCTTCAGTGTCAATTTTCAATATCGAGGGGTAAAAGAAACTTGTCAGTAGAGCTAAGAAATGGAGTGATATTAAGAACGGGAGACTTATTTTGAGACACTTATTCCAAATATATAAAACAATGAAAAAAATTAATTTTGCTGGATAATCTTATTATCACATGATCAGTGCACAAGGAGTTAAATTAATTATTCACCTCATTAATCACAATGTGAAGACATGGTTTGATAAGATTTTGAGTCAGTTTCGCTATCTTGCTAGGCTAGGTACTTCATGTTTAAATGTCAACCAGTACTAAGCAAAGTTTCCAGTTTCAAGTTTAAGACGCTTCTTTGGTTTATAATGTCGTTTTAAATTGCACCGGCACTCTGTTCTTTTTATTTGCTCCCCTTCCTTAGACTTCTTTTCGAACGGTGTATTCTACTACGGTTTGATTACTATTGAAAACACGCGTGGATACTTTTTTAATTGCCTTAATTAGGGAAATTTGTGTGAGACCCTTATTAGCATAGGAATGAACATTAATGGCATTTAAAAAAAAAATTCGGCTATCGTGCTATAATTTTCAATAAATTTAGGAGTAGCGCAATTTTTAGTTAAGCCCATCAATTTTAATTCCAGATAAATATGAATGTACAAATCGTTAACATAAAAGTTATTGTGCAAAAGTGAATCTGGAAGTCGATTTGCAATCATTATCGTATTTCAAATTTAATCCAACCCTCAAAATATTCTCTCTGTCGGTGACACACCTTTACTGATTGAAAAATAGAAAGAGAAAAAGGAATGAAAAAGTAGCAACACACAAAATCAAAGCCACAAGGGAGTGACAAAAGCCATGGAGACCAAAGAATAAAACAAAAAAGAGTAAAAGAAATTATAATGGTGGCGATAGAGAAAAATTATGTTGACATCCAAAACGTGACATGTACTCCACCTTAAATCAAAGCGGCCAACGATGACAGCTTCAGCAGAGAGTGCAGGTCATTTGCAATAGAAAAAAAATTTGCATAAAAGCAGCTTGTCTTTCGTTTTTTATCTGTGTTTGACAATTGGGTGCGCAGCGTAAAACTTCAGATATGACAGGTAGTGACGAAAGCAGTTTAGGTTAGACGAGTACGTTCAGCAGAATGAGCGATAGCACGTGCCTGAATTTGGTGAATGAAAATACGAAAACTTTTAATTGTATTTTGACAAAAAATCAAAAAAATTTTAAAAATCACATATAAAAAATTGAAAAAATTACATTTAAACAGGCTTTATATATTCCGTCGTAAATTTTATAACTATTCTATGAAAATAGATTGACGTTTTGATAACTGTTTTTATGAGAACATACATATTGTCTTAGTAAAATATTTATTTAACGCAGTAGAATAATATTTCCAAAAATATATACCTGCATATATAAACATATGTACATACATATACGTATTTTTAATAATAAGCAAACAATGTTTTACATTTATGTTGAGATTTCTGGAAACAGAATATGGTGCAAAATTTAGAGTTGTAGTTATTGGAAATTACTCTTGGTGTTTTTCTGAAACCGTAGAATGTTTATGTCAACCAATTCAGTATACATATATTTTATGATTTATTGTCATAGCAAATGCGAAAGGTTTAAACGTTTTTCTGATGTGGCTGCGATAACATTGGTGAAAAAATGACATCACTTTTAATAACCACTGCATTTTTAAACTTAGCGTTATGACGGTTACTCAAACAATTGACCAAATGGTGATTTTGAAGTGGAAATTTCTTTTGCAATATGTAGTAGTAAATTGTAGAATCGGATAAAATGGTGAAAACTGGAATTGCTGTAGAGTACAAAAAGTACTTCCATTTACCATAAATGGGCTCTCATCACATAAAATCAACACAAGAAAATCCTTCCGCTCAAAACTCATATTATGTTACGTACCGAACTCACCACTCAACTCACCACACGTCAACTATCTTATCAGAGAAGTGTAGAAAATTAAAAATTAAATAAATTTTTAAATTGTTCTTTGGATCAATTTGAAGTTACTAAATTCAGCGCGGCTTAGGTGTTGTCTCTTTTTTCTGTAATAGCTGTAGAGGCGACAGGTAGCGTTGTACTGCTGGGATATAATAAACGCATGACGACCTAGCAAAATACATGCAAATAGCTAGTGAGGGAGAGCGAGCGCTAACTCATGATCACATATACTATACTGTAATATATGCCTATATACAAACAATAGACATAAAATAAAATAAAGTAAATTAAAATAATTAAATAAACTAATAGTGAAAGCGAGTTGTGGGTGGACAGCTAATATGCCTAGTTACCCCAAACTATTTTTGGTGAAAGGAAGTGGTTGCAACACCATCGAGTGGGTGTTACGTGACGTCACGACGCTAATTGCTTTTCGCTAACGAAGATACAGCTCCATAGTGTCCACGCGGAGCAGAGGAGAAGGATAGAGGCAATCTTTTAACTGCCTCCTCATCGGCCTAAGTACTGCTGCGATCGCGGGAAGACCACGAAGGTTAAGGCTTTGGCTCCAGAAAACAAGGGATGAGTGATGAAAATGGCATAAAGAAAAAAAAAATTTCCTTAAAATCCTTGATGTTAGAAAATCGAATTACGAAACTTACTTGAAAGAAAACTAAGTTAAAAAGTTTGCGTAAAGAAAATTGAATCAAGAATTTTGCTGAAATAAAATTGATTGGAAGAAATTAAGTTAAAAATTTGCGTAAAGAAAATTGAATTAAGAATTTGGATGAAATAAAATTGATTGGAGGAAACTAAGTTAATTAATTTAAAAAACGGGATCGGGTATATTAAGTAGAGAGAATTGAATGACGAAAGTTGAAATACAAAAAAAAAAAAGGAACACAATAGTAATATTAGAATAAATAATTGAAAGCTTGAAGTATTGTGGAAAAAAGTCCGAGATTTGTAATTTTTGATTTAATACATAAATTATCCTACTACTCCCTGTTTATAGTGGCTAGTAAATAAATGTAACATGCATATGTAGCTGCCACGGAATCCGATCGGCACCACTACAACTTAGTGTTGCAACCCAATTATGCAGAGCTAACAGCTGCAATGTACACTTTGCCGATCGAATGTTCGACGCAACTTCGAGCAACATCGTCGTCTTTGGGCCCATCGTCGCACAGATGCTGATCTGCAACAAGTTCATCGAGACTGTGGTGGGTAAGTTCTCAACCTATGTTTATACAATAAATAAAATAATATAAATATAAATAAATATAATATAAAATTTATATGCATTGATTTGATTAACTTGATAAAAATTAACTTGTACATTCTGTATTAATCAATTCTGATAACAATAATATTTAACTAATATTTTTAAGATGTAATACGATTTTTGTGACCATTAGTCAGATGCTTACTATAGCTTAAAATTATCATTTAAGACACATTTGTTATTATTGATTAAAATTAAAATTATAACGTTGTTACAGAAATTGATAATGCCTTCTTAAATTTATTTCATATTGATGACGAAATGTAAGGACATCAAAGGGTGAGAGAGGCTAACCTAAATCTTAGGTTTAATGGATAGTAAGCGCCTCCATTAACAGGTTGGATGGGTGTAGAAGGGGATAAACGACCACCTTATTTCCCCCTAGTGTGTGAGTTGTTGGTGCGTTGGGATTTTCACCCTGTTTTATTATGTCTCTTTTTCCTTTTGTGTTGTTGATTCTGCATACATTCAAGACCTCCCTTTTTGCAGCAGCACTCTATCCATAGATCATATCCTCGATAACTGTATGCAGCTAGACGCCTTTAGGAGAAAATTCTTTGGGTCAATTGCATCAAGCTCACTTTTAAATATATTCAGCATTGAAAATATTTCAAAACTTATATATTTTCTTAAGTATTGCAACCTACTCAACCATATATGTATGAGAATTAATTTGTACAATATTCGATAAAAAAAAATGTTTTTGTTTATATAACAATATCTAAAATAATATATATTATCCCTAACTATTTAATAAGCGAGTCGAAGGCCCTAGCAGCTAGTACTCGTCTTCTATTTAAGTATAATAATTGTATTGTTATGCCTAAATCTAATAAATAAATATTTTGTTGTACGGCCTTCGCTGTATGTAATGAGGCATGACCACGACCATTTTCCCTGAGCCACGCTGTAGCAGAGCAAGGTATGCAGACCCGCCTCGATTACATACACCTACCAATAACCCATTCATTATTTTAGTTGCCTTTAGGAGGAAGTCGTTACATAGCTAAAATGTGTTTTATGTTAATTTTAATTTAACAACAACAAAGTGAATTTAAGTTCTAAGCGTTATAATAAAATTACAAAATAAGGGTTTACACACTTTATATAGCACAACAAACAATTACGGAAGTGATAAAAACGAATGATTAGAGTAGTGTACTAAGCATAGTAAAAGTTATCAATAAAGACAAAAATATAATAAGAATAAGCATACAAATAGAAGACGTATTAAACTAAATTAAATTAAATTCACAGTATGAAATATGTGTATAACTACATGTTAAGACAAGAAAACAAAAGAAAACAAAGATTAAATATATGCTTAAAACTGAATTAGAATAGTTTTAGTTTTATAAGTAGCCACTTTAAGGATTATAGGAAGAGAAATAATTATAAAAAAGACGCTTTTAGTTGCTTTGGTTTAATTTTACATTGACGAAGAATAGTCTTGTTGGGGTAACATAATTTAAAGTTGGTACAATAAGATAACACGAACGAGTGGATATACAAAATATGTCATAGAGATACGAAGATGTTTTTGAAAAAGAAAGATACAACTTCGAGCTGATACTTAAAAATATCATGTCATAACCCAGTAGTTGAGATATCCAAGTAGATATGTGGTCAAACTTTCGCAGGTTGTAAACATAACGCGTAACGTAATTAAACGCAAGGTTTTTTTATGGGCCGGGCACGAATCTAATTTATTCTAAACCAACTCAGAATAAGTGATTATTGGCAGAATTAGTTGTACCGCGAGCTTCTTTCGTATATGAAAAGGAGTAAAGTGCGCATATCTACTCAAATTGCGCAATGTGCAATTAACTCTACCAACAGTCGAGTTAATATGGTCTGTACAAGTCAAGTTCGAGTTATCAACAAAACTTAGGTTTGTAATTTTATTAGCAAATTTGACAGGATCATTACCCCATTGTTTATTGATGGAATGCTACTCAGAGATAATTTATTTTTCGAGACAGGTAACACAAATGATTTTTTACTACATATTTAAGCTAAGGCCATTTTACATAATCCCCCGCATAATTGACGAGAGATCAGTATTAAAACAATGATCACTTATATCACTGAAAATGCTAGAAAAATATATCTGCATATCGTCAGCATAAGCATGCATGCTTACAAATTTACACACCTTAAATATGTCGTTTATGAAAAGGGTAAAGAGTAGGGGTCCAATAATGGAGCCCTGAGAAATACCAGCTGTTAAAGCATTTAGCTTAGATGTTTAATGCTCTGTTACGACATATTGATACTTGCTAGTCAAGTAACTTTCCATGGTAATCAATGCACTTTCACTGAAACCAAAATACCATGTTACAAGTAAATTGTGGCCAACTGAGGTAGCCCTTGTCAAATGGTGTGCGTATATCGTCAAGTATTTTCTACAATGCCGTAGAACAGCTATGTTTAGCTCTAAAGCCAGATTGCTATAGAGAGAGCAAATTGTTTTTAAACACATGGGAAGTAATTTTATCTTTATAATGCTTTCAAAAATTTTGATTTAATCCTAAAGATATATCTTGTTACATCGGTTTCGGTTACAGCGGAGAACTGAAACAATATTTTCAATCAATTTTGATTCGCTCGGTTTTTTTACTTGTGAACTGTTTTTTTGTTTTAAATAACGAAAAAATTTCAATTAAAAACATTTCTGCTTTGCAAAATAATCATATGCTTGACTCATTATTAAAATGTAATTTTATAAACGAGAATGGAAGTATATTAAAAATTAAATTTTAAAGATAATTCATACGTTTTGTTTTTCATAAAAAAATACAATGATTTTTGAGTGAAGAACATATCAAAAATTATTCAATTGAATGCCAGTTAGAGCGGAAATATTACGCAAATTTTTTTTATACAAACCTAAAACATCCATATGTATTTAGTTTTTAGTTAGCGAATGCAAATACATACAAATAATAATGTAATCTAAACTCCAATATTTATTTACTGATTAAAGAAATTTTATACATGCTTATTTGCGGGCATTAAATGCAAAATAAAAATATAGTCGAATTACATTAAAATAATAACGTAGATAATATGCATGCGGCCACTTTGCGTCGGAAGCGAACATTTTACGCATTCATTTGTGAGACCAGCAGGAAAAGTAGCAGCTGCAGCTTTTGGGGTGGCTTTACTATTATGTTAGTTTTAATAGTCTGCAAATGGATGGAAAATTCAATCAGACAAATTAAGTGGCACAGCCATACTAATTTGACTAAATTCCCCGCAAAATGCAATTTTAATGCGTTGACGGCTATGATTAAAAACGCATTTCAAATGTAACTATTTACATATTATTTATGTATGTTTGTATGTGCGTAGGCTTGCGTGTTACGCATTTGAATTGCGGAAAATTTTGTTACGTTCCCAATTTGTTAAGCTTTTGGTATGGTATTTTTCAATGACTTTATTATTGCTTTTAACCAGGGTTTGCTGTTATTCTTACCATTATTTCCGTTAGCCGCGCTCTGTTTAATGTTATAATTTTCACTTTGTACGCATGAGAGTATATAACATATTTGGCTCTAACCAAAAATGTAATCAGCGCTATGACAAAGCATGATTAATGTTACAACAACTGTGGCATGTAGCAGCAGCAACAACAAAATCTGGTGGTTGCCAAGAGGCTTAGATATTCCGAATACAAAACAGTCACTTCCACAGAAGATAAACCAGCCAGCGCATCTTTGAATGCTTGCTTACGTACATACATATTTTACAACAAACTTACGAGCTGGCATACATACGTATTGCATTGATGCGTAGCGAGCGTAGAGTATACTCGTACAGACATAACCATATCTAAGGCATAGAATATCATAGGGAGCACCTCTTGCATGATTTTAGTCGCTCAAAGGCGGGCGACAAATCACTATGCTTGCCACATTTAAAGCAAATTTATTTATTTCTATGCTTGATTTGAAGTTGACTTTTAAAAAGGACCGTGGCACACTAAAACTCAAAAATAAGCAATAAGGCCATAACCATTGTTAGCACTTTAAAATTTGCTGTATTGCTGGTACTACATATATGATTATCTGTGACTAAAAGCCTATGCTTGACAAAAAAGTTCTAAAATTTAATACTTATGAAGCAGGTAAGGGATTGTTGTGATGGCTTTTTCTATTGTATTGCAAATATAACGATTTTTCCATTAAAATAAATTTACGGTTGAATCTCGACCTTAACCACTTGCAAAGTAAACCCCTGCCCTTCTTCTGTTATCTATAAGGTAAACTATGCTCAATTAATAGACGCTAGATACGCTTCGAGCGAGCTTTATGTTCGTTCTATCCAAAAAACTAAGGTCCGCAAGCGCCTTTCTGCACTGAACGACCCTCATCAAGTGTCGCGACAAAAGTTCGACGTCAAAAATCTGCAATCGCAATGGACTGCTAAGAATTTTTTGTTAAGGCAAGCAATTCCTCATCTCCCCGACATTAACGAACAATGTGATAACATTTCCCAATCTCTGCGTACAGCTGCGGAGGAGGTGGGTGGCTACTACCAGCCTGCAGGCAATTACTACGCGTGCAACATCCGAGCGATACCGGGAGAAGAGGAGAGGAGTACATGCCATAAGATAGGAAGCTGAGTGTACTTTACCAATCAATTCAAAAGGTCATCCTGCTGTATGCGCCATTTACCGTGAGATAAACTTTCTAATTATCGCATATAAGGTCCTATCGACGATACTGTTGAAAGACTAAGGTTTTAGACAAGGCGACTCAATTTTGTGCAACTTCTTCAATCTGATTGCAGTGGCACCATATACATATAACAAAAGCGCGATCTTGTTCGCGTACGCGGATGATACTGACACCGTTGGCTTTAACAGTAGCATTTTCCAGTCTACAGAAGGAAGCAAGAGAGGTTGGTCTTGCAGTGAACGAGGACAAAACAAAATAACTTGTGGCTACATACAAAAAATTATCGCGTATGGGGACCCACGTCACTGTTAGCAGTTACAACTTTGAAGTAGTGAAGCATTTTGTATACCTTGGATCCAGCACTAACCCTACCAATAATGTCAGCTTCGAAATCAAGTGAAGAATAACACTTGCCTACAGGTGCTACTTTGGGCTCGATAGGCAATTGAAAAGCAGAGACCTTTTTCGACGAACGAAAATATCGCTCTACAAATCTCTTATCATGCCCGTCCTTTTATAAGGCGGATAAACATGGACGGTGTTAATCAGCGGTAAGAAGGCTTTGGGGGCTTTCGAGAGATTCGTAAAAGCAACCAAAGAAGATGAAATGATAAACTGTATGAGCTGTATAAAGATATGGACATAGGTGAAAAAATCCTTCGAATCGGCACCCATAGATGGACAATGAAGGCAAGGGAGCCCACGACCAATTGGCGTAACCTACCGAAGAATACAGGGAACTGGCTAAGTTTTCTGACCTTGGCCCAAACCGACAAACGGTTGTGATGTCATAAAAGAAGAAGAAACTAAGCTCATTATGAAGACTACTTCTAAGGCATTATTTTTCAGTTTGTCGTAGAGATAAAATCCGTTTTGATTCACAAAAATCTTTGTCAATATCAAGGATATTTTCCATATTTATTGACGACCGTGCTTTGGGTCCACCAGCAATGCATCTGAATATCGAGCTTAGCTCAAGGATATTAAACCAGTACTCGCCTTAGGTTTAAACTGTGTACAATCACAACAATCTCCCAAATGGCGTATCGTATAACCCGATCGGAGCTCGCAACGGGTAGCAACTGCCTCCTTTTGTACCAGGAAAAAGTGGCTGTTTACATTTCGTTGACGATGCAGCTACGAGTTGAGCTTATGGAAGCTTCAAGCTGGTGAACTCTTGCTTTACATTTCTCATTCATTAACAACACGACTCCGTTATCTTCGAAAACGTGAGATCAGTGGAAAACTTGAGTATGGTATACAAAGAAACTTTTCAAAAAGTTGCAACTCACTTAAAACGCAGAAGCCACAAAAATATATTTTATATAAGTATTTACATATTTCATTATTGTTCAGAGAGGAAAACAGCGACATATATGCAACCAGCCGAGTACGGGTACGGAAGGATTTAAATTTCGAAGCAGGTATTGAAAATTTAAAACTAAATGCGTAGTGCTTAGGTGAAGACAATAGCATTTATATGGAACACCAAAATTACTTTAAAAATTTTCGACTTAAGCCCAAACTTATGCACCTCGAAACAAAAACGTGTGGGCACTTATGGCTACAGTAGATTGTTTAGGCAGAACTTATCACACACTTTCCAACACACAAGCATAATAATGCATTCATTTTCATAAAAAAACACCAAAGAATCAGATGAAAACACAAAAACGCAGATGCAAAAAAATTAAAAAAAAATAAATTCTACAA
This sequence comes from Philophylla caesio, assembly GCA_963971545.1. Taxonomy (NCBI): domain Eukaryota; kingdom Metazoa; phylum Arthropoda; class Insecta; order Diptera; family Tephritidae; genus Philophylla; species Philophylla caesio. The sequence goes on from OZ020609.1 coordinate 15,626,717, forward strand.
GCACACAAAACAAAAGTTTAGTATTCTAGGATTCAAGTTTCTCTTTGCACAAAAACAACTTAAACCTTTTATACTTAGGCATGCTTTAAAGACCAAACAAAATCAAACCTGCTAAATTTGCTCTCTATAATCAGCAAGTTGTCTGCCAAGAACGCAATACACCTGCTCAACTTACCACACCGAGATGAGATAAGGCTAATTGGATGGGAAGTCAGTCGAAAAAATAGTAGGACAAAAAACAAAAAAGCACAGCACACAAATAAGAAAATACTTAAACAAAAGGTACACGCTGCTTTAGTAAAAGCGTATGAAACAAGATAAATGTCTGCCGTGACCCGACAGCGTAAGAATTTTCAGCAACAAAGATAAATTACCTGATGCCTAGATTTATCCGGTTAAAAGTTCAACAACGTTGTTTAGGACGTGAATGTTTGTCAGAATATTCATACAAACGACTGATAAATGTAAGATGAGCAAATAACAAGTCTGACGCACGCTACACAATCGCGTTAAGGTGGGACAGAGTAGATTGTTATGTATGATGACGGAAAGCTTGAAAAATTCCAAAAAGTGCATGAAAAACAGATAAATAAATACTGTAAAGTGCTTCCTAAGAAATCGGATTCAGCAAATAAATTGATTGTAATGTTTTTGACTTTTTTTGTAAAAGTTTTACTCAACAAATGATATCAGCTACATATACATATACTTCCGTTTGTGGACGTACAACAAATGAGTGATTTTAAAACTTTACGCTGTCTGGTTTCGTGAAGAGATTTCCAGACACAAATGCAGATAATGATTAATGCCTTCCTGCCAGAAGAACAATATGATAAATAAATTGTTATACTTATCGCCTTATCATTTTTCGTGGAATGGAAATGAATTCGAAACGGACAATATTTAAAAGGTAAAAACTCAATAATTATTTAAAGTGCCGTCATTTTAAAACTCAATTGGGCAATTTTCAAATGCAAATCTTCCCAAATATCGTAATTGTAAATCAATACTCGAAATTATATGACTTAGTTTTTTATCACGGATATAAAAAAAAATGATTCACTGCAAGAATATTAAATTAAAGAATTCTAAGGGTTTAGACAATTGGCTCAAAAATGAATTGGTGATTATCGATTTGATTCTCAAGTTTTATTCTTTGGATTCTTCGTTTCAAAATAAGTGATAACTTTAGCGTCGCAAAAAAAAAAATTCGAGACAATTTTGAGCAGAACATCAGAGTTTCAACGATTCCGAGCTACCCAGAAATTTTTCAGAAATATTCCTGAATAGGCACCGAAACGCTCTCGTAATGATAAACAAGTAGTTTTGAAAAGTTTCTGAAACAGACTCAAATTGGTTCAGAACAAATGTATAAAAGGGAATTAGTTCAGAAACTGTGAATATGTCCTTAAATAAACCCGACGAGTCACGATGTATGAAATAGTCGTAAAATAGAACAGATCACGAAGTTATCCCAAAACAGTCCTGAGTAACTGTCGAAATAATTTCGCACTATTTCCGAAATAGCCCTAAACTAGTGGAAAACTATTCCCGAAATTGTGAAAAAAAATAGCTAACCTATTACATACAACTTTTTTCCGGATTAACGCAAATTTCACCTAAAGCGTGAACTAAGTGTTTCATAATAATTATAAATTCGTGCCTAAAATTTATTACTGGTTAAGTAAATTTTGTTACGTATTTATTACACAGAGGTATTGACATAAAAAACGTAACTAAATACACATATGTATGTTACATAAATCAATAAGAGTGTTCGCGATGCTGATAATTATTACAAATTGTTACGAAATATCAGGATTTTTTTCAAATCGCGTTCGCGGTGTCCAAAAAAAATTTCAAGGAAAGGGAAATTGAGAAAGCAAAATTTCATTTCATTTTGAGGGGAAGTTGCAAATCTTTGCTGGATAGGTTTTACCCACCACAAATTTGTATGCATGAAAACTGATGAAGTGATAAAGAACAACTGAATATATTTTGGATAAATACGAAATTTTTGGTAAAGAGTTTTAAAGGTCAAAATTATTAAATATGAGTGATAAACACGCAAGATAAAGATACATTTTCGTTTGGTTAGGTTTCGTTAGTGGAATGTGTCAGGAAAACATTAATGCAATGTTTTTTATTTCGCATATTTGGATGCGGACAAGAACTCAATCAGCTGTTCGTTAAATTTGGAAGTTTCTGTAAATTTTGCGTTCGCGTAAAAATTTGCAAGCATCTCTCTTTGAGAGAGAATACTCCATAATTCTGAGAAATTTCGTTGCTGGATAATTCTTGCTGGACTTTTACACGAACAAACTTTCTTTTAGGAAACCTATAAATGTGAGTAAACATTTTGTCTTGCTATTTAAATAATTAGTTTCGCGCAAACATTTTACGCGTCTTAAAGAATTTCAATACTTTAATATTGAATGAACATCTTCGCTTTCGGTTTTTTATTAAATTAACAAAACAAAACTAAACAGCTTTTTTTATTACCTCCTCTTCACAGGTTACAAAATTTACCTGGTAGAATACGAAAAAGTTTTTTTTTCTAATAGCGGTCACCCCTCGGCAGGCAATGGCAAACCTCCGAGGGTATTTCTGCCATGAAAATGCTTCTCATAAAACACATCTGCCGTTCGGAGTCAGCATAAAACTGTAGGTCCCTTCATTTGTGCTATACTATCAAGACGCCCACCACAAATGGTAGGAGAAGCGCGCGAAAACACTGAGCTACTCATATAGTGTAAGCGCCAAATTATTATTAACATTTCTTGAATAATAATTTGGTGTTTTACCGTCTCTTGGGTTCTCTTCTCAAATCTTTACTTATTTATAGTTGAAAAGTTGGTAATATTGTTGGTAATGCTGTTAAAAGAAAAATGCATAAATGCAATGGAGAAATTGATAAATAAATGAAAAAGGCATGCATCAGAAACGAATGATTTAACAATATGTACACTTAGTGGGTTCCGTGGATAGTTCTTGGCGATGAAACCTGCCAAAGGTGCGGAAATAGAGCCGTATATGAGTGCTAGTACTTATTTGTCAGAGGGCTGATGTAAATATATATATATCAATCACATTTTTCAAGTTGCCACAGTTTACGGTAGTTGTACCGTTCATTTCGGCTAACACACTTACATGTAGTGTATGAGGAAACAATTTAAACTGACACTCCCCCCTAATTCACCATTTTACACGCGCTTAAAAGTAACAAAGACTGTGTCAGCACAAAAAATGTGAAAAAGAACATGAACTGTGGGTTAGAGAATTTCATTTATAGTCAGCAACGGCAAACAACAATTGTACGAGTAAGAAGTGTATATTGTGTTTATTTGTGTGTGGATGTGGCAACAACAATTATGTGCTTTACCGTTTGCACTAATATGGAAAGTGTAAAAAGTTTCCAATAATGGGGCACGACTTACTTATACCCACATATGTATGTATGCATGTAGTACGTTGTAGTTGGCAAAAACATGCGAAAAAATAAGGAAAATAGTTACAACATTCTTGTTTTTCATTTGTTTGTTTGTCTGCCAATTTTGCTTATGTTTATGTTGTTGCTGTGCAGTCGTTAATCTTCTCAACACTAATTACCACTCATTAAGTTGTCTTAGCCCTAAATGCTTAGCTGCACAACCTTCTACATATTTTCCCCTCTTTTGCCCTTAAGAATACATTGTTGCCCAACTCGCGAACTACTTAATATTTATAGTAATAATAATAATAATTTGGCGCTTACACTATATATGTAGCTCAGTGTTTGGCCGAGCTTCTCCTACCATTTGAGGTGTGCGTCTTTTGTATTATACCACAAATGGAGGGACCTAAAATTTTGTGCCGACGACTCCGAACGGCAGATGTATTTAAGGAGAAGCTTTTTCATGGCAGAAATACCTTCGGAAGTTTGCCATTGCCTGCCGAGGGGTGACCGCTATTAGAAAAAAACTTTTTCATACCACTATTTTTTTGTTTTTCTATATATTTCATAAAGAAAGCTCCATCAAGTTTTCAAAAATATTTACATTTAGCAGCAATGCGCCAGAAAGGATGCAAATAATTTTGTACATTGAAGCAATATTATATTAACGAAATTTGTATGTTCTTGAAACAATATTTCCTACTCCACATGCGTATTATAAGTCAGAAAATGTGGTTATGTGTTCGTTGAGCGTAAAGTGTACTTAGCAGATGTATTGCATAATTTAAGAAGACAGGTTTTAGGCGGGACATTAACAGTCAATAAAAAAAAACAATATCTCAATTCATATAACTACAATGCGTTGTACTGAATTAAGCATTACTAAAGACAGGTTTGCGTAATTTAAAATTTATCATATGACAATATAAGGGTGTTTGCCTTGCTACGACGTAATAGTAGTATTTATTTAGCAATTTTACTATTTTATAACAATAAATAAGAATTTATAATTACAATTAGGATCTTAACTATAATTTTCTTTAACAAATTCAATAACTTTTCTTTAAAAACTATACATATTTGATTCAGTTTTTATTCCTATCGGTAGAGAATTGAATAAGTTAGTTCCTTTATAAAATAAATTATTTTGTGCCGCATTTGTCATTAAAGGCGGTCTCCTAAAATCTTTATTATTCCTTAGTGGATATGGCTGTACATCGGCCACATAGCATATCTCAGTTAGATATCTTGGCATATTGTTTTTGATTTTAAATACTTCAAAATAACACGTTGATTTACAGACATCCATTTCAAAGTATCAAGGAAAACCTTTGTTGGTGTTGAGGCATTGGATTTGAGAATAATTCTCATAGCTTTATTTTGAAGTTTTTGCATTCTGCTTATATTTAATTGGTAACTTAAAAAAAGGATTGTTGAACAATATTTAAAATGCGGTTTCGCCATCGTATTGTAAATATTTATTGCACAAATAGTTGATATTTTTTTACGAATCCTTCTAAAAAAATTATCTGTTTTGTAATTTTTTTGCAAATAAAATCAATATGCAAATCGAATTTAAGTTTAGCATCAATGATAACCCTTAGATACTTAATTTGTTCTACTTTTTCTATAGGCTCATTGTTCAGCACAATACTTTTGTTGGATCTACCATTTATCATCATAAATTTGGTCTTCGGAACATTAATCTTCAGCTTATTCATTTGCAAATAGACTTAAATTCTTACAAGGTCTTCTTTTAACTTAACAATACAACCATCTCCATTATTTTCTTGTACATACAATAAAGTATCGTCTGCAAATAATCATACTTTTGAATTTTTCCCAATTTTTTCAATATCGTTTATATATATTATAAATATCAAGGTCCCAAGTGTCGAGCCCTGTGGTACACCAAGATTTACCAGGATAGCATCGGATACATAATCTCACACTTTGGTTCTTTGAAATCTGCTCGTCAAATAGCTTTGAAACTATCGAAGTTCATCCCCTGTTATGCCGTACTGCTGTAGTTTTGCGATCATTATATCTCGATCTAATGTCTCAAAAGCTCTTTGTAAACCCAGGAATACTGCCCCAATCTATTTTTTTTCGTCAATATCAGCTTTCCATTTGTTTATCACCAAATTTATGAGCGTTTCACAGCTGTGTTTTTGTCTGAACCCAGATTGATATTCTGAGAACAATTTGTTTTTCTCAAAATATTGCATCAGTCGTTCGTGCACAATTTTCTCAATTATCCTACTTCCAATTATCGAAGTCTAAGATCTTCTGGCTTGAAGAGGTGAGGTAAGGTGAAGTAAATGGAAGTGATATGTAGTGTGGTGGGATGAGGCGAGGGAAGAAAAGAGAGGTCAAGTTAGTTGAGGTGACCACTGTCAGAAGAGAACTGCTGGACACCACTCTTTCTTTAGACACGCTTCTCACGATAGGTTAGGCCTATCGCTAATACCTGATGAAGCGAGTCTCTCGAACACGAAGGTAATATCTCTCGGTTAGCAAAGTCACGCCCCAAGAAGGCGTTCTCTTCCTCTTATTGTGAATACCGTGAATAACTTACTCTTAAGTCTCAAGGGCACTGGTTGCATTTGCGAATGCAAGTCCTAAGTGATTTGCAACAAAACGCTCTCAACACGGTTAGCATCTTGTCGATTAATGCTCATCACGGGAACATTGCGTTCAACACCAACCAAATCTCTGAAAATAATGTTTAATCTTCCACCGGCGAACCCTCGTGGGAACAAGCTATTGGACTTCATTCTGTCTTCAGGCCTTGTTATACAAAACGTAGGTAACAAGCCTCCTTTTATTACCAGCAGAAGACAATAAGTGCTTGATCAAACCTTGACCAACAAAGTCATGGTGGATCACATCAAAGGATGGATGGTCTCGGATGAGGAATCTCTTTCTGATAATCGGTTCATTGAGTTCCGGCTAGGTACTGATACTTGTCAAATGCCAAAAGGTGGGAATCCTCGAAAGGTGGACTGGGACAGATATGGGTTGCTCCTAGAAGAGAGAATACCAGATCTTCCTAAACTCAAAAGTTTAAAATCAATTAAAGAGGCGACCCACAAGGTAACGAGTACTTTGGTTGATTGTTTTGAGGATACATGCCCGCTGAGAAGAAGAAGGGAAGGAAAAGCGGTCCCATGGTGGAACGCCGAACTTACCAAGCTTAAAAAAACCAGGAAACTTCTGAATCGGGCGTCAAAAACTCGGAAGGAGGAAGATTGGTCCGGATATCGTGTCGTGCAGAGGGAATATAAGAGGAAAATTCGATCATGTAAATTAAGCTCTTATAGAGATTTCTGCAGTGATATTGAAAACACGAAAGAGTCGGCCAGGCTCTGTAGGGTACTGCAACAGGACCCCACGGTTAGGCTCGATTCTTTCAGCAACACTGATGGATCTTATACCACGTCATAGCTGGACACTTACAACACTCTCCTGGAAACCCACTTTTCGGGTTGCAGGAATATGGAAGTGGATGACACGACTGGGAGAGCCACCAGATTAAACTGGTACATAGCATCGAAGGTGGTCACCGAGGAATCAGTGAGGTTTTCACTAACCTCGTTTGGTGACTTCAAATCACCTGGTACGGATGGTGTGTACCCGAAGATGCTGAAGTGTGGGGGAGACAAACTTATTGAGACTATAATGAGAATCTTTAGGGCTTGTCTGGCCTTTTGGTATATCCCTATGCTTTGGCGAAAAGCCAGAGTTGTCTTCATTCCCAAACCGGGGAAGGATGATTATGCCCTGCCGAAAATCTTCAGGCCGATCAGTTTGACATCCTTCATGCTGAAGAGCCTAGAGCGTATGGTCGAAAGGCACATTAGATCAAGGGTATTGGTGGACAATCTCCTAGTACTCAGCACCATGCATATAAGATTGGAAAGTCCTGTGAATCAGCTTTGCATGATCTTGTAACAAAGATCGAAGTGGGGCTGGAAGCAGGGGAATACACAATGGGAGTATTTGCAGACATTGAGAGCGCGTTTGACAACGGTACATTTGACTCTATGTGCTTTTCGGCCAGACGGCATGGAGTGGATGAAATAATCGTAAGATGGATTCGCTTCGTGCTATCAAGAAAATTGCTGTCCGTTGGGGAAGAAACTGGCCTCTCTACCATGGCAGAGGTTGGGAGAGGATGCCCTCAGGGCGGTGTACTCTCGCCTCTCTTATGGTGCCTGGAAGTGGACTCTCTACTAACGGAAATGCAAAGCTTCGCCCAAATGTAGGCCTACGCTGACGATATGTGTGCTTTGGCGTCAGGACAGTCTCTCAGGGAAGTCTATACAAAGACACAGAGAATCCTGAATATGATTGATGAATGGTGCATCCTGCAAGGTCTTGCTCTCAACCCCAGCAAGACAACGATAGTTTTGTTTATGCGGAAGAGAAAATTGGAAGGTCTTAACTTTCCGGTGCTCAGAGGCGTAGACGTAAGTCTTTCCGGGGAAGTGAAATATTTAGTGGTAACTCTAGATAGCAAGCTGACGTGGAAAACTTATGTCGAACTGAAGGTAAATCGAGCGCTGAAAGTTTTCGGACAGTGTCGGAGAACCATTAGCAAGACTTGGGGTCTGAGACCGGCTGTGGTACTTAGGGTATACACAGCCTTAGTCAGACCGAATGTCATGTACTCTCCTGTGGTATGGTGGCGTAGAACCACGGTCTCTATGCTGAACAGATTAGAAAGAAGTGTGTGAATAAGCATTACGGGCGCTATGAGCACAACCTCAGGCGTCGCTCTTAATGCTCTGATGGATTTCCTACCTTTGGATTTAGCGAGCCAGGAGGAGGCAATGACGACGATGTGTCGACTGCATGCTTACGCCCTGTGGCACGAGGACAGGAGCTTCGGACACAGGGAGTTGTTTGGAAGGGTGTCAGAGGAATACCCTTTGCTTCTGGCCCCAAATGACAAAATGATACCGGGGGTCTCATTTAAGAGAAAGTACGCCGTTAGCTTTCCTTCAAGGGAGGAATGGAGAGATCCAGATACTCTTCTGGGGAGCTGGGGAAAAAGTTTCTACACTGATGGCTCCAAGACTGATAATGGGACTGGAGCTGGCTGGTATCTGGAGGGCAACTTGAGAGGCTTCTCTGCTTTGGGTCAGAGAACCACGGTGTCTCAATCGGAGGTCTTCGCAATACTCAAAGTAGCAGACTGGATAGTTGGCGAAAGTTGGAGAGGATACCATATTTAGGTCTGTAGTGACAGCCAAGCTGCCCTAAAGGCTTTGGAAAATGCTCGTGTTTCTTCAAAAATTGTCCAGGAATTCAAGTTAAGGCTTAAGGAGGCGTTCTCTAGACTCAGGTGGCGCATCTTTGGGTTGGATGTCCTGAAATTGGACAAGATACTTTCTCTCTCCCTCAGCGGACTACGCAGGTTCGTTAAAGAATCGGGGAAGTTTGCTGAGAAGTAATTACCTCCTATGACTCCCCACCCACCCCTTCTCTTTCATCCTGTTTATCCTTTTTACAGGCCTCTAGTACAATGGGCAACAATGTCTGAGTGCTTGGTAAACTCAGGTTTAGGTTTTCCGGCCTACCCCAAATCCATCCATCCATCCATCCACCGGTGCCGCTCTACGGCAAATTTCTGACGCATGGTAGTGCGGCTGACGGGAATGTTGTGCGTCCAAGCTAAATTCAATCTAGCCGTAGAGATATTAGATCCGAACACGCCCAGATCCTAGAAATTCTGCCAGATTATCTAAGAAAACTAGATAATATTACTCCTCTTCTCCATAAGAATACCAGAGAGGAACGAGAGGGTGGGTAGAGTAGACCTAGATCCACGATCGACGGCTCTAGTCTAAACGAATGAGTAAGCTGTGGAATTCACTCAAGTAAAGGCGATCTAAACCTCAGTTTTCGCTTACCGGACCTCTGCAGCGTCTGTCAGGCAGAGCTAAATACAATAATGAAGGCAGCTCTTAACCTCATTACTTACGCCCCTTTAGAACGAGGCAGGCTGCCGTTAAATCTCTTAATTCTCACAGTACAACCTCCAAGGTACAATTGAGTACACAAGTACTTTAAATCGACTGACAGAACTGTGCTCCGTGTGCGTTGTATGGGTCGCTGGTCATAAGGACATTCCTGGCAATTGCCTGGCTGACGAGCTGGCAAGAAAAAGCACGGAAATAACCTTTATTAATTCTACCCAAGATGCGGGCATACATCCAGCCTTCTACAAGCACATATTAAGATCCGAGCTAATGGAGAAGGTTAATTCCAGGTGGACCTTAGACTCCACATGTTGTGTAAAGCGTTCTAAAGCTCTCAATAGGCTTGGCCGCTAGTCTCTTCGTCTAGAAGTTCGGGTGATAACCGGACACTACCTCATGGGCACTCGTGGAAAGAGACTAGGTTCCCCAACCAATGATTTTTTACGCAGCTGCCGGAACGAGGAAGAGGTGGAGAGTATTTAACATTCTCTCTGCCACTGTCACGGCTTAGCCAAGACGCGCAACCTATTCTTCAAAAATTCCTTCGTGGATTGCTTGGCTTGGCTTACGCCAGTGGTGTCACAAGGGCCTTTTCTATATGCAGCCTAAGTGTGCCACTATGCTTCTGCATGGTGACATTCACTCTAACCTAATCTAGTTGAGGTGAGAGATCAAGTCAAGTGAGCTTAAGTGAGCGGAGATAAAGACTTTTGGTACGTTCAAGTATGATGCGTTTGGATTTAAAAAGTTTTAATTTTAGTTGTTGGAAGTTTGGGTACGGTGGACATGGATGTAGTGAGTTCAGGTGTATCCACTTTTCCGGTTTATATACAATGTAATCCTTTTATATATATTAATTTTATTTTTATTTATTTAAGATTTAGACACAATTAAGGCATACAGCCGTGCTCCCAGTTTCACATTTCAATTCCACAATGTGATTTTAAAAATTTCCTGTGGAAGTGAATTAGTGTGCTCCCAATTTCACAAATTTCTCTGACGTAACCCGTTGTCGTCCGTTTGTAAGATAGTTCGCTATTCATCTAACTGTATGTATCATTGCTGAATCCAAAATATGCGTCAAGTTTTTGGAGAACAATTTTATGGCAAATAGTACCAAATGCTTTGGAAAAATCTAACAATTAAATTATGGTGAGGTCTCCCTTTTCAATAAATGGACGTATTTCCTCCAATACTTTCAGCACAATAGATTTTTAAAATTGCACAGCACTTTAGATGGAAGGTTAACATTGAGTTTTCTCTGGAAATAAAATCTCTGAGCTTTGTGCGTGGCTTCAGTAGCTTTGTTTCGCATAAGTTTAAGCACCGTCCAATTTTATTTCTCAATTGGCTTGTTTCCAGAAGGAATAATAATTTATTTCAAGCATTTATCGCCTTTCGAACATCCGTGGTGAACCATGGCTGCCTAGTTCTATTTATCTTAACTTTCCTTAGAGAGATATATTTACTTAAGAGGCAGTTCACTAAGGTGGAGAAATTAGCAACCTTTTCAATAGCGTGAGCTAAGAACCAGCAGTCATTCCAAGGGAGGAGGAATTTTTTATTTTAACCGTTTTGAGGTCTCGAAAATACAAGAAAGCTGGTGGCATATTTACTGGAGCCTTTAACCGTACATTATATCTTAGGAAAATTAAATCATGGTCACTAACACAATTTAGAGAAAGTTTATCAAATTGTAATACACAGGACATATCCAAAACACAACACAAATCCAGGAAACTAGGCTTACATATTGTATCTGGGGTCTTCTTTCACGAATTTTATATTAAACATAAGTCAAGTTTGCGGATGGTTGTTGTGTATTTTTAAGCAGAAGTGGCAGTCAATATTCTGGTAGCCAAAAATCATGTTGCACATACGACTTGTACAGGTCCTGAGCAACAGCAACATTGGGGGAATGCTCGTTGGCGAATTGACTGGGTAAGGTACCCTTGAACGATCCAGCTGCATAGGTAGCTGGCGGGGTGAGTCCTTGATCGCCTGTGGTCGCATCTTAGCCAGGCGTGGTTGGGCGAAAATCGCGGACAGCTTTCTCTCTGGTTTAGAGTTTTAATTGTTATCCACTGCCCTGTCGGCTCAGTTTTAACGAAACTAAGATTGAAAGGCTTTAGCTCGTAATTCTTAATATCTTTGATGAGCTCTAGAGCATTGTAGCAAGCCGAAATCGTGATTTTATAACCGTCTCAACACGATTCATCCATTAGGTAGTGGTAACCACACGAGTTCATAATACTGCTAATACTAACCTAACCTAATGGTGGAATTTATAACTATCGGGATATAAAATAAAAGTTCTAGTTTTCAGATCCTACCACCCATTTACTCCTAACCAAATCAAAGTTATTAAGAGCAAAGTTTAGGCACAATTGAGGCTTTTATTTAAACACATTACAGTACTTTACCTCTTCCATTCTGATGTCATGTGTGCGTGCATGTGTTTATATGTACGGGCGAGTACTCGAAAGTTCAACAGGAAGTGCACAGAAAGCGTTGGCTTTACACAATCCACTTCCAAATGCGTGCATACAACATATGCACACACGTGTGTGTGTATTTTCTCAATAAAACAAACACTTTTGTGGGTATTTTCCCTGCCTGTTCTTACACTTAAGCGAGTATTTGTTTTTTTTTTGTATACACAAAAATAAAGCGCACAAAAGAAGTGGGCGAGAAGCAATGGAAACGGCAGCAACGGTAGCAGCAGTAAACAATGAAAATTATTGAACTAAAGCAAACAAATGGAAGTCACATAGCCATACACAAAAACCGTACACCAAACACGTACACATGTGAACATATTTTAATACAGTAATGTGTGCTTTGTTGCATAAAGTCAAGCCAAGGCGAGGCATGTCAAACTAGAAAAGACGAATAGAAGCTAGAATAGGTACAGAAGAACATACATACATATGATATAAGCAAGTCAAGTCAACGAGCTCGCTTCTAAAGACTTGGAAGTCATGGAAATGAAAATCTCGAAGCGTCAAAAAGTTTAACAAGATTTCGACATCACGACTTCAGTTTGAATGTGCGTCGCACCATAGGCGAAGAAGAAAACGTTACCAGGCATTGAGACAAAGCTTGCTAAGGGAGTTAGCCAATTCAAAATAACAATGAAATCCAATGTGAATGAGCACGACTGCAAGTAAGTAGCAACAATAAGGACAATATGGACAATAACAACAAAAATAAGGACTACTAAAAATATCAGCTTCAATGTACATTGTACATGCATATAAACAATGGTGCACTTTTGCTTCTTCTCCTTCTAGTTAGTTGTTATGGTTATGTGTATAAATACTTATATATGCATATATGGATATATGTATGTAAATTCATAAACAATGTGCGAAAGGAAGAAATCCAGTACTACAACTTAAATATGAGTGAAGGTATAAGGTAGCTACATGACCAAGCCAAATGACTTAGCAGCTTATTTCATTTCGGAACATAATATATCTACATTTGTGAGAGGAATTGTTAGCACAACAAGAGCAAATGATACAAAACGTAAATGGCTTGATGATCGATATATATAATTCGAGTTTATAACATTCCAAGCACGGAACATTTGAATACATATGTAGGACTTTTCTTGTGGTAAAATTCAAAATGACGCACATCATTCGGGCGCCATTTCTTTAAGAAGCAGTTAGTTTTAAGTCGAAATTTTAATAATTTTTGCCCAACGTCAACTAACTAATATCATTTTGGACTAGTATAATTACTAATAAATAGAATAGAATAGGAAATAGAAGCATTTCCATTTATTATTATTATTCTTAAAAATAAATAAATTTCTACAAAATATTCGAATTATAAGACATTTTCTTAATTTCTCCGTTGTTCTTTAAAAAAGAAAAAAATAATAAAAAGTTGTGAAAAAACGGACGAATGTGTGTACACAAAAAAATGAATTTTAAATAAGCAACAATGGAATAGGAATGGTAGAATAAATGATGGCTTATTTCAATTAGCGACAGCTGAATCGTGCGTTTCGACTACAATTGTCACCGCCGTTGCCTTGACTACCTTGCTGACTTTTTTAATACATTTTCCGCCCATGATTCAATTATTAAAGGTTAGCTCGATAAGCAGCTTGCTCATTCCCACTTGACAAATCGGCTCCCTTATCGAAGTTCAGTGTTGCTTCTTACGAAATTTTTGTACATATATTGCACAAACAATTCAAAAAGTGGTAGAAAGTTAAAGTTTTTAAGAAAAAAATAAGGTAGGCAACACTGATTCGCTTTCGGTGTTTAGCTTTTTCTTGTTCGTTGACATTTGATTTTCTGATTGCGGGAATTTCAAAAACTTGCTTTAATTTTATAATTAAATGATATTTTTCATTGCGTTATTTCGATTTCGAACGGTAAGTATAGATGTGGCATGTGCATTAAAACTATTTGATAATTGTTTTGTTTTACAGAAAATTTTAACAAATATTCAATTTCGGAAAGGATTTGCGTTAGTTTATCCTGCATATACTAGTAAAAGTGCGTTTCGTTGTAATTTGTGTTTAGCGTAGCCACCAGAAACCCCGCCTGTACAAGTGCAAGTAAGTTTGGACGCAAATTGTTTTTTGAAAATGTTTTTATATCTGTTTTTTTATTATTTGGTCGCAGCTAATAACAACTGCACGTACTAGTGCCAGTGCAAAATTCGTTTGCGTTTTTGTGTTTTTGTCGCAGCAACAACTGCACATACTAGTATAGGTGGAGCAAACTTCGCAACCTGTAAGAGAGACCAAACGCAAACGGACACACAGTCCACCCAAGGAAAGTATTGTGGCTCCTCTTACATTACATCAAAAAAATATTTTGCCTCAACCCCAACAAATTGAGCTAATTAATCTTTTGTCTCCTGTCCCTCCGCCTCAGGAAGAGAAAATCGATTTTTGTTTCTAGATTTGCTAGGGACACTACTTCTGATGATATAGAGTTTTACATTTCATCAAAAATTAAGACTTGTAACTTAGCAATCCGAAAATTTAACTTTAAATACGAACGTAACGTATCATCTTTTAAAATTGATGTGGCACCTGAAGTTTTTGATACTTTGCTTAACAATTCTTTTTGGCCAACCGGGGCATTTGTTCGCGAATTTGAATACAAGCCACATAAAAATAAAAATAAAATAAATAACTTAGCTTCAATTCCTAATCGTGACACTGAGCCAAAAAACTAATTTTAAATTCTTCTTTAAGTATTTTCTACCAAAACGTTAGAGGTTTAAATACTAAATTGAACGATTTATATTTAAAAGGCTTAGACTGTGACTATAACGTAATTTGCTTTACTGAAACTTGGCTTAAACCACATATTTTTAATTCAGAGATCCTTCCTAATCAATATCAAATTTATAGAAATGACCGTAAGGACAGAATCGGTGGGGGTGTTCTTTTTGCAGTTCATTCTTCAATACCATCCGAAGATGTTAATATCCCCCTCATCGAGTCAATCGAATTTAAAGCCATACGAGTTATGGTAGGAAATGGTTTCTTTTATTTAGCTGTGTGCTACATCCCTCCTAACTCTGACTTATCGGTTTATTCTCAACATATTGCGTTACTTAGATCTTTAAGTTCAATGATTACTGCACATGACTCGATGATTGTACTTGGTGACTTCAATATGCCAGGCATATCATGGACTCTTATAGACGACGTTATCGTTCCAATATCATCAAAGGATAGATACAATGTGTTTTTAGAAGATATGGCTGAGCTCTGTCTAAATCAGATTAATTTAACTCCAAACAATTTTGGCACCATTCTGGATCTTGTTTTTGTTGATGACGTATCTAAGTCATCTATGAAGATGTGCGAACCCTTGATTATTCCAGAGGACTCTTATCACCCTGCGATTGAGGTAAATTACGAGGTTATTGGTGATTTTGGAAATAATGTTGATAAATCAAGTAGCTCAAACGCTCGTTTTATTTTCGCGAAAGCCAATTTCAAGAAATTAGATCGAGAATTATCAAAATTATCATGGCCGACGTATAAAGATGATGTTGAACGCTGTTGTACCAAAACGGGTTTGCGTACAAAAGGAGCAATCACAACCTTGGTTTACTAAAGAACTAAAAAATTTAAAAAATAAAAAGTCGCGAACGTTTAAATTGTACAAAAAAACTGGTTTGCACACTAACTATATTAAATACTCAGTTATCCGACACGCTTATTTTGAATTAAATAAAAAATGCTACAGATCTTATTTGTGCAAAGTTAAAAGGAATCTAATAAAAAACCCTGAATCATTTTATGACTTCGTTAACTCTAGGCGCAGAGTGACTAGTTTTCCGTCTGCTATGAAATATCAAAATACCGTTTCTTGTGACTCCCAATCAATTTCCAACATGTTTGCCCAATTCTTCAGGTCAAATTACTCCATTAACTCGCCTCTGAGCAAACCTTATCCATATAAACTCTGTTCCCTCACCTCTGCTATTATTCCGCAGATATCTTCCGAGGAAGTATTTTATTATTTGAGTAACTTAAAAGAATCATTTAAGGCTGGCCCCGATTCGATCCCGACGTGTTTCCTCATAAACTGTGCTAAACATATTTATGTGCCCTTAACTAATTTATTTAATCTTTCTCTTAAGCTTGGGATTTTCCCTTCAGCTTGGAAAGAATCATTCATTATACCCCTTTATAAGACCGGGAGTAGGTCCTCTACAGAAAATTACCGCGGTATAGCTAAGCTTTCTGCTATTCCTAAATTATTCGAAGCTATTGTTGTTGACCATTTAACGTATTCCATATCCTCTACAATTTCTAGCACACAACATGGGTTCTCTAAGCGTAAATCTACCGTTACAAACTTGCTTGAGTTCACAACTCATGTTTCAAATGGATTCAGAGAATTTATGCACACTGATGTTATATACACTGATTTTAGTAAAGCATTCGACAGAGTAAGTCACTCTTTACTGATCCATAAACTCGATCTCCTTGGTTTTCAACCTAATCTCCTTCGTTGACAGAACACAACGAGTTCTTTTTAAAAATAGTTCCTCAAACATTATTTATGTTTCTTCAGGGGTCCCGCAAGGAAGTCACCTTGGTCCGATTCTGTTTTTACTTTTTATAAATGACTTACCTTCTGTAATAAATTATTCAAAAATTTTATTGTATGCTGATGATGTAAAGCTTTTTAGATCGTATCATTCTGTTGAGGAAAGGTCCTTACTACAAGCGGATTTAAATAGCATGACTAACTGGTGTGAAATAAATTACATGCCACTAAACCTTAAAAAATGTAAAGTAATGTGCTTTTCTCGCAGAGCAGTTCAACCAGCTTCTTATGAAATATGTAACAATAACCTCGAACAAGTGTTTAACTTTGTTGATCTTGGAATTACAATGGACCCGAAATTTAATTTTAATCTTCACATAAATGTTACAGTTAACAAAGCCAAGGGTGTTTTTGCATTTGTAAAACGGTGGTCAAAAGAATTCAATGACCCTTACGTCACGAAGGCTCTATTCACAACGTTAGTGAGGCCCATACTGGAATATGGATCTGTTGTTTGGAACCCGCGCTATCAAGTTCATTCCGACAGAATAGAGTCAATTCAAAAACAATTTCTACTTTTTGCTTTAAGGAATTTTCGTTGGGATTCTCAGTACAACCTGCCATCATATATAAGTCGTTTAAAACTCATTAATCTTCCTACACTTGCTAGTCGCAGAGAAATGCTAGGCATTGTATTTTTGGTCAAGTTACTGACAGGCTTGATCTCTAGCCCATCTCTTCTTAGCGAAATAAAACTAAACGTTCCCTCCAGAATTTCAAGAAATTTCCGGCCTCTCTTTCTGAAGCCATGTAAAAGCAATTTTGAGTTAAATGAGCCACTCCGTAGTTTGTGTCAGGATTTTAACACTCACTCCGGTTCTTTTGATATTTCAGACTCACTTTTTTACATAAAGAAAACTATACTCAATTCTCTCAATAATTAATACATACATACATATACATATATTACTATTCGATCAGCTGATGAGCATTTGTTCTGTAGCTGAACAGTTTTAGATCTCGACACTTAACAAACCTCTGCCTTTCATGACTCGGCGCAACATATATGAAAAAACAAAATTTTTTTTTTTTATATATCCGTGCGTCATGCGGATGCGCCCCTCGCGTCGGTCGGGCGGGTATGGAGGGATAAAACCGTTGGGATTATTATATTATATTATATTATACCTGTGAGTGCTAGTGTCAGTGGAAAGGGTGTATGTGTGTGTTCAAATCCATATTTTAAGTAAGTTTTAAGTTATTTTCTTTATTGAAGCTAAATTGGTGATTAGATTTATATAACTAGACTTATTATTTAGTTTGATAAGTAAATTATTTAATTTGATTGACGAAACAAAAAGAAAATTGGATAGCTCTTAGAAACTAAAAATAAAGTTAAGAAAAAGGTAATAAAAATAATAATTACTACTGCGCTTTTATATTTGAAGTAGGATTAGAATGAAAATTAATTTTTGTTATTAATCTAGTAGATTGAATATGCCGAAAGCAAGTTGCGGTTTATGCCGAAGGACATGGACACACGAAGGAGTTAAGATGATCCATGTCCCAGCGAATGATATAAAACGAAAAAATGGTCTGATTCGTGTGGAGTGCATTTAACTCCCAATTCAAAAATTTGTTCCCTTCACTTTTCGTCAGCTGACTATGTGTCTAGTTTCGATCGCAAAAGGGTGTGGTTATCGGATGACGCCTTACCGATAGCTATTGAAACCTTAGGTCTGCCTAATAGAAATAATTGAAACTTCTCCCAAACTCTTTCATAGTGCAACACAAACGGAGTAAATATTTATTTTATTAAAAATTGTTTCGTACAGTGCTTGAAGCGGAAGTGAAAAATTTGAAAGCAC
Organism: Philophylla caesio; assembly: GCA_963971545.1. Taxonomy (NCBI): domain Eukaryota; kingdom Metazoa; phylum Arthropoda; class Insecta; order Diptera; family Tephritidae; genus Philophylla; species Philophylla caesio. The sequence goes on from OZ020609.1 coordinate 15,645,048, forward strand.
GTATTAACGAACTTGAAAAGCTGGAATAATCTGTGTCGTCCATTTTTACATGTCGGCAGTTGCAAAAATTGCTAGATCCCGAGAAGAAGGTTCATTGAACATGGGAGGATATATCTGCCGCCATTGCACTGCATGCTGCTGGACCTAGGGCATACGGTCATTTGTGTAAAAATGGCTTTCCTTTCCCCGGTGAATCCACTATTCGAAAAGGGCTTCAAAAAGTTAGGGTGGATGATGGCGTACTTAACAACAAAGGGCTGGAGTTTGTTTTTAAAAATTTTAATGGCGACAAAATAAAATCGTACCCATGTTACATCGAAACACTCATTACATGTTCCGAGCACATTTAAACAATTTGAAGCGCAGCAAAAAAAAAATTATTGAAGACAAGGTGAAAATAAAGGCTTTTTATTACTAAAGTTTTTATTTTGTATCACTTTGTAAATAAAAACGAGCTTTAACATAATCGTGCGTTTTTATTTTGTATCACTTTGTAAATAAAAACGAGCTTTAACATAATCTAAGCTTGCAGTTTTAATTTTATTTCTTATATTGAGGCAAGAATTTTTAATATTGCCATTTAAGTACAAAATTTCATGCAAAAATATTTAAGTTTACATATTGTACTCTACCACTATTTGCAAACTTTGCGCCCTCTGCTACTCCCATTTTCAAAAAAGGGAACGCATTATTTCCCCTTTTTCCGTCCTTCGCATATGCAACCTTTTGTAAGGGAGTGTCAAAACTCCCTTGTCAATATTGATCTAACCTTTTATTATTGAATCATGTTTTCCGCCAGATTCTGTGTTTTTGATAAGGGTGGTATTATGAGTTGTGAAGCGAATGTTTTTGTCAAAGCGAATGAAAATAAGATGGCAATATTTCGATAAATATGAAGAACCGAACGAAGATATTTAGACCTTTTTTTTGTTCGCTTCCCCAAAACACATTCGCTTCGCAACTCATAATAGAGCCCTAAATTATCAAACATTTACAAATAATCAATGGTTTATAATTTGTCAATAACATTTATTATATTTATAATCAAGCAAAGAAAAAGCTTTTTGTTTTTGATTAGAATACAACAAATTTTATAAATTTTCAATTTTGAATATTTGTAAATAATTGAAAATTTAAGCAAGAACACAGAATCTTGCAGTTATCTTAAATAAGGGAGCAATAATTCACAGATACGCGTGTATACAATTTTTTAAACGCTTTAACAAAGTATTTTAGTAAACGTACATATGTATATGTACATACACTCGTATAAGTATATGTGTTTGTATCTATAAAATACCCAAGATACCTTATCTTAATTAAAACTTTTATTTATTATGAAATTAAGACGTTGGAACTTTTTATGAGCGAATTCAGCTGTTATATCATCTGGAGATAAGGGAGATCGAGGGTTTTGAGACGGGTTTTGTTTTTTGCATTAAAAGTTCAATAGAAAAACCTCTTTGTGTTCACACCGTTTGTCAAATATTAAGTAAGCATAACAATGCTTAAAAAAATATAGGTTTGATTGGAATTTCGTAAATGTGTATAAATTTTGCGCTTTAGCACAAAAGTGGATTTTTATGGATTTTTATAGTATTCGGGGGGTTGTAAGACACGTCATCCAGATGAAAGAAATATGCATGCATACTTTCGTCGAAATTGTTCTTTTACATTTTCAAAACAGATGAATGTTGAACATTACAATGTATTCTAGTTTAAAACGGTTACAGAAAAAAATTTAATGACAAGAAAAACATAGATAAATTAAAAAAGCAAGAATTGGATCAGTCTGATTCACAATGAACACAGGTGTAATAGCCGGCTGTTAAATTGACACACCATAAGTGAACAAAACGAATGTAAATGTTGAAGTAAAATAAATTGTTCCGATTTAATTTTTTTGGCATTGTAGCCATGCAAATGATGCAAAAGTCTTCATTATCAGAATCAGGCAAACGTTGAAACGTCACTGCTGGTGTATAGTTGCACAAGTTATAAGCAAGGAATTAGAAAATAAAAAAATGTAAATTGATCATCAAACCTTTTTTCCAACAGGCGAGTAGCGTGGAAACGAAATCAAGTTGTTTTTCATTTCAATTGGTCGTGTGCTTTGAAATGTATGTTGTCTCACGACCCCCAATTTCAATATTTTTGGAATGGCCAATCCTTTATGGATATATATACATATGTATATATATTTATATTATGCAAATATATAGTTTATGCAAATTTCTCTTTGGGTGTCAGAAGGCTACTTTATGACGAATGTTTTGCACCTATAACCTTGGGTTAAATGATTGAAAATATTTGTAAAAAGACTACATAGAGACACGCTCGATAAAACTTTTAAACACAAAATTCAAGTCGTACTCAGTAGAGACGCAACGAATCCGCACCAACGCAACAATAATAATAATAATAATAATTTGGCGCTAACATTATATAGCTTAGTGTTTGGCCGAGCATATCCTACCATTTGCAAATAGAGGGGCCTACAATTTTGTGCCGAATCCGAACGGCAGGTGCATTTTATGAGAAGCTTTTTCATGGCATAAATACACTCGGAAGTTTGCCATTGCCTGCCGAGGGATGACCGCTATTAGAAAAAACTTTTCTATGATTTGGATTTAACTTGCCCTGGCTGAGATTCGAACCTCAAACCCAGCGGAATATCAAGTAATAGCACGCACCACTACCATCTCGTCCACAGCGGCCACAACGCAACAATAGTCATATAAAAATGACAATGCGAACTGAGCCAGAAGTTTGACAGTCATTGGTAGAGGGCGCACTTCTTAATTCAGTGCTATGAGCGTGTCTCATGACCCCCCATGTCTCACAATCCCCCGATCTCCCTTACTCATTATGGCTTCGCCTTTAAATAGTTCTTCTCTCGTCGAGTATCGGAACAAAGCTTTTAATCTTTTCCGTCTTAAAAAGGATCATTCCATTTAACACGTAGTGCCTGGCATTGTCGCATTACTTTTAATAAAGAAAAAATTGCTAAAAAAATACCTTATTGCATTTATCTAAACCTTCAATTGCAGATATTGGTTGCTTACAAGTTTCATCTCGGCTTCAATTGAACTCAGGCGCAGGTGTTGCCGTGCCAATAGTACCTTTGTAAGCTTCAAGTTATTATGCATCTGATACAGTTAAATCAATTTGTTTGAAATGCGTTTCAGGATCTCTTGTATTAATGCCTGTTATTTCTTTTTCGATTTAAGCGATACGTAATAGTTTTATTTCACCATTAATCGACGATAAGAGTTTGCAAATATAATAATATTTTGGAGCTCACACTATATAACTGAGTGTTTGGGCGAGCTTCTCCTACCATTTGTGGTGTACGTTTTTACTTAATACCACAAATGGAGGGCCCTACAGTTTTGTGCCGATTCCAAACGGTAGATGTATTTTATTTCATGGCAGAAATACCCTTGAAGGTTTGCCATTGCCTTCGGAGGGGTGACCAACATTTGAAAAAAACTCGTGACAGGGTTCCGATAGGCTCAATTGCTTTTGGTAAATTCAAGGAAGGGGAATACAAAATTGTTCATAAGGACAGAGTAAACGAGAATACTATCAATGTCATAAATATGCTCACTACAAGTTCACAGCTGAAATAAATGAGGCGTCTATATCTTACTCAACATCATGAAACATCACAACAAACTTTGGCACTGTACTATGTACATATGTATGTACATGCAAATTTATGTTTGTTTCATTTTTGTTTGCATCTATTTTGCAGATCTTTGTTAAAGTCAGTGACATCAAATATTATGAAATATTATGCATATCAAAAGTACCGACGACGTTGACAGTGACAGCATTGCTAACTTTTATAAATGTCAGTGACTTTCAATCTAATATAAGTAAGTAGTAATGACAGCAAAGACAATACAAAAAGCAAAAAAATAAAAAATGTAATTGGAGCAAACAATGGAAACATAAGGAAAAAGTATGAAGACGTGAATAATGGCCCCTGAAAATCGACAATTGGTACACTAGTCACTTTTATAAAATATACGTGTATTGTGCAAACACTTACATAGTTACAGCAATATACAGTGATATTTTTAATAATTAAATTTTTTATTACAATTTCTTACAAAGTTTAAATAAGCTGTAGTAATTTTTTTTTTGAAAATCATTAAACATACATGCATTCTGCGAATATTCTTATAATATAACTGCCCCATTCGATTTGTAAGTAAATGTGCTAACGGGTATTCGCAACCGGATTTATTTTAAAACAATGACTACATTATAAAGACGCTTTCTTTTTTTTGTTGGAATCAGACACGAAACAACGCGTGCAAAAAACAGCGCTCAGACTACATGCCGTCCATTGTACTGTTTTCATGTTCCTTTTAAACTGTTTTAAATCTTTAAAATTTAAAGTTCTGGGCATATCAACACTTGAAAAATATAAATGTACATACGAGTATGTAAACAAAAATATATAAATTACAGTAAAAAACTCCTGTGTACATATATTTTTTTGAAATGTGAGATTTGGATGCGAGAGAAAAGAAAATTAAAGACAGATATTCTGCTTTATAGACGCCTATTGGCAATTCCGATAGTTCGTGGAAAACGATTGTGACATATTGGATTATTAGAACCATTGCCTCACAATGGCGCTGATATTGTTACTTTTACAAATTGTCTGAGCAATAATAACAAAACGGAAAGTTTTACCAGGAGAATTTTGTATACATATGTTTTATTATATATGTATATATTAACTGGCGACAATTTTATGAACGAAAATTTGAAAACAAGACAACGACAACTTTGTAACTACCTCAATCAAACTTGTAATTTAATCAAAATTTGACAATACAGAAAATGCTCGTTTTGACAAAAATGTCACTGTTATCGCCGCTGTATTTATTTGAACTGAATACCTAAATCAGATAAAGAACTAAATAACTTGAATTAAGAAATGGTAAATATTAATGCAAATTTTTTGTGATTTTGTACAAGTTTGCAGTTTTGATTTATATAAATGTTTAAAATGGTACATTCAAGGGTTGCTAGTATCACTGTCTTACTTGTTTTTGATTCACTGTACCTACATATGCTTGAAGGGCTGCATGTCTACATATATGGTATACATATGTACATACGTACATACTTACATACATCCATAACAAAGTTTTCGCATAAAACATTACCCATGACAGTTATAGTGAGAAACTGAGTAGAAGAAGTTGAGCAAAATGGGTTTGTACTTATATATATACTCGTATGTAACGGGTGATTTTTTAAGAGCTTGGTTTTTGAAAATGAAAAAAAAAATACACAGAAAATTTGCAAAAGTATATGAAATATTTATTTGGAGCGATAAATTAATGCCTGCCATTTACTTTTTAACGATAATTTCATGTAAATGTTGCCCACGGCTACGCCTAAGGTGGTCCATCCTTAAGGTCCAATTTTGGCAGATTTTCTCCAGCATTTCGGCCGCTATCTCACCAATGACGGCGGTAATGTTGTCTTCCAGGGCTGCAATTGTGGCTGGTTTGTCCCTGTACACGAGAGACTTCACATGATCTTGGTGGCCAATGCACTGCTCCAAAACGTGAGATTAATTGGTCACCAAACTCGCCACTCAATAGGTCCATGGTATCGCGTGCCGTGTGGCATGTGGCACCGTCTTGTTGAAACCACATGTCAACCAAATCCAATTCTTGCATTTTGGGCAAAAAAAAGTCGAAAATCATCGCACGGTACCTTGTTCCATTGACTGTAACGTTGCGATTTTCATCGTCTCTGAAGAAATACGGTTCAATGATGCCGCCGCACCATAAACCGCACCAAACAGTGCCTTTTTCAGGATGCATTGGCAGCTCTTGAAGTGCCAGTGGCTGCTCTTCCGACCAAATACGGCAATGCTGTTTGTCGACGTACCCTTTGAGCCAGAAGTGAGCTTCGTCGCTGAAGACATAAAATGGACGTAATTTGCGAAACACATTTTTCACAGAGCACGAATTTTGGTAATAAATTTCGATGATTCGTTTGTTAGTCTATTCATGGTGAAATGGCAAACCTTACTGCGCATATTTTTCACTGACACATGTCAAGAATCAGATCTGATCTGTCAGAAACTTGACATCGAAAAACCAAATAGCAAAAAAATCATCCTTTACTGGGTATGTAGTTTGACATTTTATTGATCCCGGGATTTTCGAGATCTGAAAACAATACCCGGGTTCCCGTGATCGTCCCGAGATTCAGCATGCTTTTATTCATTATTTTGTATTTGTCGAAAAATGTAACACGTCATGAATGGTCGTATTATAGTAGTATTAAAAATATCATTAATATAAAAAAAAGAACAACTTTTGTAATTCATGAAGAAAGATAAACACAAAATTTGACAAACATACAAAGTACTATACTTAAAGTACAAATATATGTATATATTTGGCACAGCAGCAAATGCATATACTGTCAAATTATTTTTAAACACTAATGCTTTCTTTATCAATTTTTTTACAAAACTTTCAGAAACGTTTCTAGTAATAGACAATTGCGAGCTGCTCGTTAAAACATGATTCAGTTTATTTTTGAGATTCACTTTCTTATCCACCTCAACCATATCTTAGTACTGTTATTAAGATCGCTTTCACAGAAAGTTCAATTTCGACATCAAAAAGAATATTATCTAGCTCCATTATAATGACAGTAAAATTAGAATAATTAGGAAAGTGATATTTAAGATCATATGCGTATATTATTTGGATAAATTAAAAAATGTACTCATCTGAATGAATTGTTCTCCGTTGTTTGATCCTTGCGACGAATTTATTAAAAATAAATATTACTCAAAGTAGATTTCTTCATTTTTATTTACTCTAAAATAAAATTTAAAGCGATGCCTCATTTGAATAAGTCCATACTGCGAGCACATAAGGTTTCAGCAGTAACTTTGACTGGGTGTAGTTGTTTTATCATAAAGGTGTTGCAAACGAGTTAAGCGCAGCCAGTGTTACAAATTATAATTTATTTTGCCATTGAAAGGGAGATATATATATATGTATATGAAAAAAATTAAAAAATTTAAATGACTATGAAATGTATTATTTTTGCAATTCCCGGGATTTGAAAATACTAATCCCGGGGTAATCGGGACTTAAAAAATACCGGGATTGATATTCCTAATACATATATACTCTGTTCTCAAATTATGGAACAACCACATATCGGCAGTTTTTGACACTTTATTTTTCTTCTAATTAATTAAAATTAATTTTCAAGTTAAATTTGGTTCATTCTCTAAGAAAAACCATAAACACCAGCTTCATAAACTATTTACGAAATGTACAACGAAATTTCATAAAATGTATTTATTTATAAATTTATTTGAGTATGCAGTTATTTGGCTCATTCTATTCAAGTGTTTACAATTTTTTAAATGGGAGTTTCCTCCATACAACGCAAAACCGCGATTATTTTTTTATTGAAGGAATTGCGAAAGAGCGTCAGTAAAAATAGTCAAAACTCAGTGGTAATTCGATGCTACTAGAAACTTTAACTTCTTGTACAGAAATTGAATGGGCTGCATATCTGAATACCCCAAAAATTCTTAAATTTTTTTTAAATAAGTCCTTTTGACTAATATTTTCTCAATTATTTATAAAATTTAATACATTAACGATGTTTAATTTAAACATCATTTTTAATAATTGGAGGCTAATTAATTTTCCAATATTTGTTTGTGCTATAAGTTGTGAACAGAGTGTATACATATACGAGTATGAATGAATATATATGTATAAGACAACATACATATATGTATATGTATATATATGTATGTATACTTATGTACATTTCCTGCCTCACCATGAACTCAGCGCGTTGATAACTAATTTTATTTGACACTTCAACAGAACAAAGAAGGAGAAACAAACTAAGAAGAGCGACATCAGCTAGATTGGTATTGCTCCTGCGACACAAGAGGCGACAAATCATAGACTAAATATATTAACAGCACAAGGAGTGCAGGCAGAAAATGCTAGGAGTATAAGGGCAGAAGTTAACGAGCTAGCAGCTTAAAGAAAGTTGTAGGTCGGTGTAAATGTTTGACTCCATGATTTAAGACTACTGAAGCTACCAACAAACATCAATGCGATGAGATGAAATGACGGTGCGTAAATTTGTAGTCGCACTCGCACTCAGAATATAAAGGTAGTTCTGTAGTCAATTGCTAATGTTCAAAGAAAGAATATTGTTTGATCGAAAGTATGAAGTTAGAAGAAACACCATAATCACTGAAGTCCATGCAATGAAGCTTGAGTGCCACAAGGTATTGTCTCGTCCTATAGGCCTTTTACATCGCTGATAATCCCACAAACGAACATCTGGCAATTCACAAAACTAAATAAAGGGTAAAATAACACATATTAAAGTAAACACCAGTTCAGTACACTGAGTCTTTTCTTTTACCTATAGATGTGAATTATGAGGCATCGCGTGCAGCAGGAACATCCCTCGTTAAGCCGAATTAGAGCAGCGGAAAGCGAAATATTCATAGAACTCTAGACAATGCAGGAAACAAAAGCATATCTATATTTTTCTGATGGAAGAGTGTAAAGTTACCATATGATGGCTGACTCTTCGGCGGTGATGTGTAGGCTCAAGCATAATTATATCCTAAAATCCACGCTTTGTATTTCCAAAGATTGGGCTTCCTCCTACAAGAATTTGGACAACCCAATACTGACTTGCAACGAAGGAATAGCATTATAAACTTGGAAGTGTGGTGAGTAGTTGGACTGACGGATGTTAAGATGTTCATGAGCTAGATTTGATTAATATGATTAGGTTTAAAAAGAAACTCGATTAATCGTAGTTACGCCTACGAAGACTGACTATCAGTTCAATCAGTTTGAGAAAACTGTTGGTACGGTAGTAGAGGGAAGCAATGCCTATGTATTTGGCTAACCAGTAAGAGGTAAGAATGGTGTATTCCTACATCAATATTTTTAATGTTTTTTCATAACCATCAATTAGTTAGTTTTCAATGGATGTGGGTTTTTAGAAAACGGACCTGTAATTCAGCCCTTTGATATCATTTTGCTTTCCCGGCAGTTTGAAGTAATAGAAACGATGCTCCGACATCTTTTACCAAATTTGATTTGCAGACTAACGGCCATCAAATTATAAGTAAAATTATTTGTTTGAATCTCTTAAATTTTGCTAAAAATTTGGTTATAAAAACAAAGCTAAACAGTCAACCCAGATTTCAACGAAAATCCCCTCGCTGTCGTGGAAATTGTCATTCACTAATTAACGCCCACACGGGGAATTCCACCCTAAACACTTTATTATTATTTATGCAAAAATTTTTTTCTCCATCTTCATTCCCCCTTCCTTATTACACGTTATGATCTGCATCAACTGTAATTAAGTTTTATTTTCATTTCTTGACATGATGCTACGCATTGATGGAACTCAACTCCCGACCATGAAAACAATTGAGTGACCTCATGATAACACTAAAGCCCAATGCAGACACAAGTTAATGACTTTGGTGATTAAAACAAAACCAAAAACCTCAGGATAGTAAAATGCAGCACCAAAAACAAAACATTGGGAAGGAAAGTAATAAAGGTAAGCTAACCATGACTATGCAGTGTCTGAGAATTTAGGGATGGTTGGCAGATACAAAAATTTTGCCGACGACAAAGGGCAATAGCAGAGCTTAAGTGAATACATTCAAGAAGACGTTCTATGTACATTACCCTGTTGGAACAAAAAAAAGTATGATAATTGGATTTCTTACCTTCTTAGTCATACATCAATTTTGGCATCGAATTCGAGATGTAGGTGTATTCGTGGGTCCGGCGACAAGTCGCAGGAACGATAAAACTTATCCGACCATATACCGAGGTCGGCAGGGACCTATTTGAAATGCAACAAGCATGCTCCAATTTTTTATGATAGGTTGACAATAGGTTTAAACTGCTTGAGATATTTACCTCCAATAAGAAACTACCAAAATAGTTCTTCTTCCTAGGTTAGATTAAGTGCAACAGGCTCAATACCTTGTTTGGTGAATGTTATGAGCAATGATGTGTCTCTGACCGACCCCTGTGTGAAACCTGAATATTTTTAAGATGATTACAAATCGACCTTTGCACAGAAACTAATACAACTGTCTTAAAGCAAATTCCATTGTCAGTTAGCCCTTTTATCAGACGGCCTACTGGTAAGATTCACCACAGGACTCTCCTTTTTGGGTTTTTGGTTGTATGAAGTTGCCAGCTACAGCGGTTTCAACTATCCTAGTTCTAAGCAATGTTTGATACATCTCGCAAGGAATGAAATGCATTGTGGAAATTCCTGCTGGAATAACGACAACAAAAGTGGGCTATGGCAACCTCTTACATTGACGGGCGGAAGCTGTCAGAGATGGTGGGGCAGCTAAAGTGTTTAGTTGGAATAGCCGAAAATAGCAGATATCAAAGAGTGATGTCGTTAACGCCTTCAGATAATGTCACTCAGTTTTTCTTAATTTCTTTTGCTGCTATTGTAATGATTGCATTTGTATATATGTCTCTATAGAAATTGAGTATTCGTGGAGAAGGTCTTGTGCTGGTTTCCGACTTAAATTACCTTATATTAGTTTTAACCCTTTCGGCCCCGAGTTTTTTCCTGTGATTTGAAATTTTTTTTTCACTTTGGTATAAAATGAATCACAATTTTTTTAATCGCATTTTATATTATTTATTAGGAGAAACTATGTATGAATATATAATAAACAGTTTTTAGTACATAGTAACATTTCGGCCAGCTGATGAATTAATTATTCTGTAGCTGAACAGTTTGAGATCGCGACACTTAACAAACTCTTTCTCGAATCGGCACAACCATATGAAAAAAAAAAAAAAATCCGTGCGTCATGCGGGTGCGCCCCTCGTGCTGGTTGGGCGGGAAAGGATGGTTATTATCCTGGGGTTTATTATTATTATTACTGTTATTGCAGCAAAGATGAACCTTAATTTTTAGACATTTTGACATTGGAGTTGCGGTCTTGCACAACCTAAAGCGCCTTTTTTCACGGAATACTGCCCAATGTACCGTCTTATCATATCGATTTGTTTCTGGAGGGTTCGGCTAGAACCTGACCTTTTTTTCTGCGAAGGCATACTGCTCGTTGGTGAGTTAACATCGGAATCCACCGGAAAATCCTTTTCTACGTAGGATGCTCGCTTTCTTTAGAAAGAAACTGCAGAAGACGTAGGTTTTAATCAGCGATTTCCAGTTAAAAATTAAGTAGAGGATTGATTTATGTTTCGGATGCAATAAATTTAAATGTTTTGCTTTGATTTCCATTTTTTTTTTTCCAAATTCAGTACTTTTGGCTTTTTTAGTTATAGAAAATCAGTACATTTTAGAACACTCTTACTATATGCAAAAATTCTACAATTCACTGTTAGTTTTATCAAACATAAATTATCTCATACATAAAAAAAGATCAATAAAATAAATTATATCCACATTTTACTTTCCTATACATATTTATACGAATAAGTATTTTTGATAACACTTGATACATTTATGTGCCATTTTGCCTAAATCTATTTGAACGAAGTGGAATAGCACATTTGAAAAAAGAAATAAGGCACCTGTGATCATGAAAATAAAATAACTCCTGAATTTTTGCACTTAAAAGTGTCGAGATTGAAAAATTTGAATAAATCAGTACAAATTTGCGAAAAATCAGTACAGCAAGTAAAACTTCAGTACTGTCCTTCCCAAATCAGAACGTCTGCCACCGTATCTCCATTTTAATGCCTTCGAATCAATTTTTTCGATACACACATCTTCAGCGGAACAAGACTCTTGATGGATTTTTTCCCCCAATTATATTGGCAAGAATGTCGAGTTCTTTACTTTCCTCTCTTTCCATAATCTCTTACAAATTCTGTTCAGCACTGCAAACACATCCTCTATTGCAACACCAATTTCTTCATACCATACGTAGGAACATTCAAATCGAAGTTTGAAATTCGCTGCATGTCGTCTTTTGACAAAGGCTTGATTAAAGATAAAAATGGCTTGAAATTAAAGAAATTTATTTGCAAAAATATTTCTCTTAAGGATCGCTGAAAAATAGTTCGTTCACACATTTATTTAAAAATGTCCTTTTAAATACAAAATAAAATTTTTTCCGACACTGCTGCTATCTTCAACAAATCTTCTTTTTTCTTTCATTGGCTCGATAACCGCCTATGCGATTTTGGCCGAGCTTAGCACAGCACGCCAGTTATTTCTCTCTTTCGCTAACTGGCGCCAGTTGGAAATACCAAGCGTACCCAAGTCCTTTACCGCCTGGTCTTTCCAACGCAGAGGAGGCCTCCCTTTTCCTCTGCTACCACCGGCGGGTACCGCGTCTAATACTTTCAGAGCTGGGGCGCTTTCATCCATTCGAACGACATGACCAAGCCAGCGAAGCCGCTGAATCTTAATTCGCTGCACTATATCTATGTCGTTATAAAGCTCGTACAGCTCATCGTTCCATCTTCTCCGGTATTCGCCATCGAAAAGGCGTAAAGGCCCATAAATCTTTCGGAGAATCTTTCTCTCGAATACTCCCAGAGCCTTCTCATCAGATATCTTCATCGTCCATGCTTCTGCGCCATACATCAGGACGGGCATAATGAGAGACTTATAGAGCGTAATTTTTGTCCGTCGAGAGAGGACTTTACTGCTCAGTTGCCTACTCAGTCCGAAGTAGCACTTGTTGGCAAGAGTGATCCTCCTTTGGATTTCGAGGCTGACATTATTATTGATGTTAATGCTGGTTCCTAAGTAAACGAAGTCTTCTACTTTTTCAAAGTTATAACTGTCAACAGTGATGTTTGATCCCTGTCGTGAATGTGCCGACTGTTTATTTGATGACAGGAGATACTTCGTCTTGCCCTCGTTCACCTCCAGACCCATTCGCTTTGCTTCTCTATCCAGTTTGGAGAAGGCAGAACTAACTGCGCGGTTGTTAAGGCCGATGATGTCAATGTCATCGGCGTACGCCAGCAGCTGCACACTCTTATAAAAGATAGTGCCTGACCGATTTAGTTCTGCGGCTCGAATTATCTTCTCCAGCATATGGTTAAAAAAGTCACACGACAAAGAGTCACCCTGTCTGAAACCTCGTTTGGTATCAAACGGCTCGGAGAGGTCCTTCCCAATCCTGACGGAGCTGGTGGTGTTGCTCAACGTCATTTTACATAGCCGTATAAGTTTTGCGGGGATACCAAATTCAGACATTGCCGCATAAAGGCAACTTCTTTTTGTGCCGTCGAAAGCGGCTTTGAAGTCGACAAAAAGGTGGTGCGTGTCGATTCTTCTTTCTTGGGTCTTTTCCAAGATCTGGCGCACTGTGAATATCTGGTCGATAGTAGATTTACCAGGTCTAAAGCCACACTGATAAGGTCCAATCAGTTCATTGACGGTGGGCTTTAGTCTCTCACACAATACGCTCGACAGAACCTTATATGCAATGTTAAGAAGGCTGATACCACGATAGTTGGCGCGTATTGCAGTATCACCCTTCTTATGGATTGGGCAAAGTACACTTAGATTCCAATCAGTAGGCATGCATTCGTCCGACCATACTCTACAGATAAGCTGGTGCATGCGCTTTACCAACTCTTCTCCACCGTATTTGAATAACTCAGCTGGCAGCCCGTCAACTCCGGGCGCTTTGTTGTTCTTGAGCCGTGTTATTGCTATACGGATTTCATCGCAGTCGGGTAACGGAACATGAATTCCGTCGTCATTGATTGGGGTTTCGGGATCATCATCTTCTCCAAGGTGGTCTCTGTCACTACCACTAAGTAGTTTGGAGAAGTGCTCCCTCCCTAAACTAAGTATATTCTGAACGTCAGTTACCAGGTCGCCGTTGTCGTTCTTACAGGAATTCGCCCCGGTCTTAAAACCATCTGTTAGCCGTCGTACTTTCTGAAAGAATTTTCGGGCGCTTTTCCTGTCGGCCAACATTTCAAGCTCTTCGCACTCACGCATTTCGGCCTTTCTCGCTTCTCGCTTCCTTTTTCAACTCACGATATCTCTCCCGCAAGGCTCGCGTTGCGCCCGATCGCAACGTGGCCCTGTAGGCAGCATCTTTCCGTTCCGTGGCAACGCGACATTCCTCATCGTACCAGTCATTTTTCCGGGCTCGCTGGAAACCAATAGATTGTTCAGCGGCGGTACGTAAAGAGCAAGAGATGTGGTTCCATTGCTCTGAAATATCGCTGTGTTGATTAGAGCTCTCAGAGAGCAGGAGTGCGAGTCGAGTAGCAAAGTGCGTGGCTGTCTGTTGTGATTGCAACTTTCCGACGTCGAGCTTTCCTTGTGTGCCTTTCCGCACGCTTTTTGACGTACAGAGGCGCGTGCGTATCTTGGCTGCGACAAGATAATGGTCCGAGTCGATGTTGGCTCCTCGGATCGTGCGCACATCTAGGACACTGGAAGCGTGCCTTCCGTCTATCACAACATGGTCGATTTGGTTTCGTGTCTTACCATCTGGAGACAGCCACGTAGCCTGATGTATCCTCCTATGCAGGAACCTGGTACTACAAACTACCATGTTTCGGACCCCGGCGAAGTCGATCAGTCTCAATCCGTTATCAGACGTTTCTTCGTGGAGACTGAATTTTCCGACTGTGGAACCAAAGATGCCCTCCTTACCCACCTTGGCATTAAAATCGCCTAGCACGATTTTTATATCGTGTTGGGGGCAGCGTTCGAACGTGCGCTCCAGGAGTTCGTAGAAGCAATCTTTGGTCCCATCGTCCTTCTCTTCCGTCGGGGCATGGGCGCAAATCAGGGAGATGTTGAAGAATCTCCCCTTTATGCGGATTGTGGCGAGACGTTCGTCCACCGGAGTGAACGACAGTACTTTACGGCGAAGTCTCTCTCCCACCACAAATCCGACACCAAATTTGCGCTCCTTTACATGGCAGCTGTAGTATACGTCGCAAGGGCCTACCGTTTTCCTCCCTTGCCCCGTCCATCGCATTTCTTGGATGGCGGTGATGTCAGCCTTCGCTCTACCGAGGACATCTACCAGCCGGGCAGAGGCACCTTCCCAATTAAGGGTTCGGACATTCCAGGTGCATGCCCTCAAATCATGGTCCTTAAAACGTTTGCCGTGGTCGTCATCTAAAAAGGGGGGTCCTGTCCGAGGCTTTGCTTTGCTTTTCATTGGAATTTGTTTTTTACGTGGCGGGTTCCAAGCCCTGCGCACAACCCATTGCTGGGGGTTGAAATTTTAAATTCGTTTATATAGCGAGCCGCTTGCTCCAAGACAGACGCCCGCTTGCAGCCGCACCTCCTGGTGAACAGACGCTGCGGACTTTAGTGGACCCTTAAACCGAATATGTCGGAGTGGCTCCACTCTCTTGAATATGGCAAGTGCCAATAACAGGCCTGAAGAGTATTTGAGTCGCAGCGAAAATATACCAATAATTGTGGACATAATCTTAAGTAAATAACCAATGAAATATATGTACTTACATCAATACATAATAATCTGATAAACGGATAGTTTTCTAAGAAGCAGAAAGTACTAGAGTAGGTGTGTTTAACTCAAGGATAATTTACTCGGAAACCAAGGATGCGTAGATATATGTATATCTGAGTTGTACTTGAAGAAGAATTGTAGAATCAGTATGGCTCTGGAACGCTTCAATTCAACTCAGAACACCTGTCGCTGCCATAGGGCAGATACGACGATGCTCGGAATCTCGTCCATTCCGACATCGTCAATAATAAAATACGCATCGAGAGAAATTACAAATTATATTGTAAAAATACGCTTCTTACTTAAAATACGTTTTAGTTTTTACAGTAAATATTGTACCTAATAAGTTAATTTTTGAATATGTATGTTATACATGTACGAGTATATTGTGAAATTTTAGTTCAGCAGACCGTAATAAAGAATAACCGATCTTATATTATGGCATGATATCTGTTTTGCGTTGTTGTCAAGGATATCATTATTCACGATAATAATAAAATGGAATAGTTAAATTGTAAATTAGATAAATTTGTAAATCACTTATGATGTAACAACATTTCATAAATAATCTGCATAATACTATGTCGTATATCGTTACACTATCCTTATTGAAATGAAATAATCATAACTATTATCTTCCATAGACTTTTATTTCATTTTAATGCAGTTTGGTAATAAACATTATTTGTTGTATTATTCTTAGCATGAATATATACATTTCCTTGGTTGCCCACCCTTGAGCAAGCGACGTATAACTGACCGTGCGAAAAGCATGAAGGTTCCAAAGGGATTCCTGCAACGTTCAATGACTGCCCTTGTGACATGTCAATGGTCATTGCAAAAGCAAGGCGAACCGAAAACTGAAGTCTTTTAAATTCAAAAGTTGTGCCGGAAGGAATGAGAGGAATGCGAGGTATGAACACATCTTCACCTGCCGATGTGCCAGACAAAATCGTTGCTTCAATGATGTTATAATATGGGTATTCATCTAAACGCGCAAATGCCTCCTAACTGCGTAAACCTCGTAAATAAACTGGTTTTTTATACAATAATAAAAACGTTTACGAGGTTTATGCGGCTGCGAGGCATTTGCGCGTTTATATGAATACCCCTAGTGTAAATTTTTAACGGTCAGTCGAGCTTCATTGCACAATTTAGGTGGTCTCAAATTTCTTAACATTATTATTCGTGATCCAACTTTCAGAAATAATTTTTGAGACGGCATTCCTGACAGTTCCAGCGAATTCAAAAACTGAACAGGGTAGTTGACAGCTTGTTCTTTATTAATAACGGTGCCAATGGACTTGTACGTTGTCACAGTGCCTGGTAACTCAAGTGCACCATCACAAAGTTGAACAAAATACGATCACGAATCGATATGTGAGAGGTCATGTAAATTGGCATCTTCCCTTACCTATAACTAAAAAATGGCTTCGTTAGGACCTTCTACTGAAATAAACGAATAACTGTGCAACTTTTCACGTCTTTCCGTGCAGTGGTTCGGACGTTATGCGCGGACATAAGATATAGACAGTAGCGGATTTAACGGGCGGCAAATAGGACATTGCCAACTGGGCCCTCCTCAAAAAATATGCCAAAAAGGGCCATAAAACCCTCCCAGAACCAGAAGTCTATGTGGATTTATCTGGCACAAATCGTTGTTGTTGCGTTTACATGCAAAATTGCAAAGGTACGGGATTGCCTTCTAGTAAAAATGAAATCTGTCAATTTCCGCACACACGCATACACACATTCACATCCCTACAAGAAATTAGTGAACGCTTGAATCATTTTTTTCACACTGCTCTGAACGTGCTGATACAAATGTTGCCTGAAGTAAGGTGTCACTGTTCCTGCTGGGACAGCTGATCGTTTGACAGTTTTACCAGAAGTTGGTGTAAAGGATCACACTTTTAGTTCTACAAAGTTCCAGATTCGCTGACAACGTTGTTGTATTTTCTGTGTACATAATATTTGTGAATAATAGTGTTTAGTTATTGCTGATTCTCTCCTTTCTCATGTTATTCATATGCGTGCGTGTGTTTTGTCATTAAAGTGATTGTTTCTAGGTACGTGTGTGTGTATAGATTTTGATTGCCTCGCGCTTATGTAGTTTTTGTTGTTGTCTGGCGATAGTTGCAGAGTGATGTTACGAGTCTTGATAACATTTGGAACAGTATATGTACATAGTTTGTTTGTGTTTTTTTCTTCAGACTTATCTGGAATATAATTTTATATTTCAGATTTAGATAATGGATAACACGAGTAAAGTCAGAAGTGGATATGAAAAACGAAAAATTAAAGAGAAGCGAAAGTTAGAAGAAGCACGAAATGATCCAAAACAATCTAAGCTCGGTTCATTTGTCATCACCACTAGTTCGGATGCTATAACTTTACAAAAAAAGAAGGCTGAAAGTCAAGATACATCTTCAAGTACATTGATTCACAAATCTATTTTAACCGAAGGTGAGGTTGGTATTTGTTTCCTTTGGCTTACAACTGCTAAAAAAATAACGAAACACCCGGGAGTGGTACCCAGAGACGTGTTTCGGCTCCAGAATCTCGAATCCGAAGTCGGAAACCCGATATACCTGATAGTTCTCAAGGCCAAGTTTTCATGTGGTTGTTGTATACACAAAAAAAATTGTCGGTAAAAGTATTAAGCCTGTTTTGGTTGGACCCGCAGTCATTTTTCGTTCTTTTTTTGCGGATATCTAAAAGTTTCGGGTTTTCGACTTCGCAGTTGTAAGCTAAAGGTAACAAATACCGTGAGTTTCATGTAGCAGTGAATTGTGATTCTTTCATAACAGGATCAGATACTTCATGCAATATACATAAATAACCAATCGCATGATGATAAATGTGAAAATTCCACATCTTTAATTGCTGGAACGGAGAAAACATCAGCAGCTAGTAAAATTGAGAAACAAAAAGAGTTGCCAAACATTTTACTACCATTCAAAAATGACAAAGGGCTTTATGATAACAACAATTTATTAGATAAAGAGATTATTCAAGCACTATCATTAGCTGGTCCGTGCCAACCAGACAAGTCTGACTTGCCCGACAATGAATTTCCAAAATCTAGTGATAATCGCCGATTTAACTCCTCATTTTATTATATGAACAATGAAAAGCCTTTTATGAACAATGATCCCACGTAAATGGTTATCATATTCTGTGACAAAAAATTACGCTTTCTGCTATTGTTGTTGGTTATTTGGAGATGAATCTACTAAACGAAGTGTATGGTGCACCGGATATACAGATTGGAAACATTTGTCAACATCTGCCAAAGCCCACGGTCGAAGCAAAGCACATCTTTCGAGCGCAATAGCTGCTTCGTCTTTTCGTAAAAAGTTAGATATTCGGCACAAACTTGATAACCAAATTACCGAAGAAGCAAAGAAATGGCGCACGCTTCTTAACATTTTTTCGGATACTGTCAGAACCTTATCTGGTTTAGGACTTGCCTTACGAGGTCATAGAGAGAACTTATTGGAAGATGAGAATCCTGGAATTTACTTAAGTGTTATCAAGTTAATTTCTAGACATAATCCAATATTGCAAGCTCATATTGAATCTTCCGAGCGTGTAAAATATTTGAGTAAAACGATTACTTTTGAATTGCTCGAGATATTAGCAACAGAAACCTGTCAAGCAATCGTCAACGAATGTAAAAGTGCGAAATTTTTTGCATTAATAGCCGACTCAACAACAGATGTCGCTCACCTAGATCAAAAGGCTGTTTTGGTAAGATATGTTGTGATTAACAAAGATATTCCAAACTCTCCTAAAGTTGTAATCAAAGAGAGTTTTCTGTGCTTTGTGCGATTGAAAAAAGGAGATGCAACCTCCATTTGCAATGAAATCACAGCAATCTTGTTTGAAAAATTTAATTTTGAGAAAAAATATCTGTGTGGTCAAAGCTATGACGGTGCCCCTGTCATGTCTGGGGGTAGCGGAGGTGTTCAATTGAAATTAAAAGAATTTCTCGACGACGGCGATGGATCATTTGTACCGTATATTCATTGTCTCAGTCATCAATTGAACTTAGTTTTGATTCATGCAGCAGAAAAAATGCAAGTTCCTCAATCAAAGTTTTTTTTGAAAGCATTTTTGTATATTTTGCTCACTCACATCGACGATGGGAAGAAATTTTGAAACAGAGCGAAAGTTCATCACGAACCTCTGACGATTTTGGCATCAAGCTTCTAAAAGAATTAAAGAAAGAAATATTTGGTTTAACTAATAAATCTGGAGAGGACGCATCTTATGATCGAATTGGTGAGGAATCTGTCACTAGTGAAAGGATACTACACATTAAAGGATTGAGTACAACACGTTGGGCATCTCGAATTAAAGCTGTGGAGGCGATAATACAAAACTTTGAATGCATCGTTAACTTCCTGGAGAATGAAATTTCAAGAGTCGGAGCATCTGGGGAAGATATCATCAAAGCTCAATCATTATTGTCCTCGATGAACTGGTTGTTTTTACTAAACTTGTTATGGCGGCATTCAGTTCTTAGCGCAATCAATTCTGTCCAAATTCAATAACAAATAAAAGAAGTCGATCTAATTAAGGCGCAGCGGTGCATGGCAACGGCCTTAAAAAAATTGAGAGATCTGAGAGATGAACGTACGTATGAAAATTTCGTGCTGAAAGCTAGGCAAAAATGGCTAGAAATGGGCTGGGAAAATGCTGATTTTCCCATTATCAGAAAACGTAAAGTCAAGAAAATGTTCGATGAGAAGACTTCCGATTCAGCATTAGAATCTCATGCAAAACATCGAATGGAGTACTATTAAGTTTTGGACACAATGACTACCGAACTACAAGAAAGAGCGGAAGGATTCAAAGAAATAAACGACGTTTTCGGTTTTTTGATGCCTGAAACTTTCAAAAATCTCGATCTGGATGATTTGAAAAACTGCGTTATCACTTTATCAAAGATGTACTCAGAGTTTTTCACTACTGATTTGAAAAATGAGCTGGTTGCTTTTACTGTCATGTATTTCACAGAAAATCGGGATTTTTCTGACGACAGTCCATTACAGTATTTGGAGTTTGTAGTTGCAAATAATATGATGGACAGTTTTCCTGAATGCTGCAGTTTATTTAGACTGTTCTTAACCTTTCCTATCGGATCAGCTAGTGCCGAACGAGTCATGAGTTCGTTGAAAATTGTCAAAGAATATCGCCGAGCTTCTTTAGCTGAGGATACACTGAACAATTTTTGTATTCTGTACATCGAAAGATCAGTAGCGACGTCGATCAATTTGGACTCTGCAATGGAATTATTTGCTGAACGTAAAGCTAGGCGTGTATTCAAAGTGACATAATTCAATTCAATGTTTACCATTCTATTAATATTAATTATCTGGGAAACCTAAAAAATTTAAATCATACAAATTATGATTTTTTATGTTTTTATCTATGATTAAAATTACTTTTGATTACTACAGTAAAATTTTTTCACTACGAAAGTGGGCCCCCTAGGTACCATGCCAACCGACTTTTTCCCTTAAATTCGCCACTGGATATAGATATATATAGATAAATGCCTATAATTCGTTTTATAGAAGACATTGCGGAATAGCGCCAGTAAGAAGTTGTAAAATTGAAGGTAATTTGCTTTAATTTGAAACTTCTAAATTATTATTTCAAAATTTAATGAACTACAAAAGTACATACTGTCATGCCTTTTTTATTTCTATAAAATTTGAAGCTTGAGTTTATATGAATTTTGTTAGGCAATGAACTGTGTTTACTAGCATAATGTGGGCAATTTAATAAACGAAAAACAAATCAAGATTTTAGGAAAAAAAGCATTCTAATTGAAAACAGCCTTAATCTACCTTTATATATTTTTCAGTATTAAACCCGAAATTCCACATAAAATCCCCGCCAATGACTCAAATTAAAATATCATACGAAATAGTTTGTATGTTTGTATATATGTAACGCTTAATACTCGGCAGCTACTAAAGTACAGTGTCAAGAGCGGAAAAGTTGATTAACTCCCAGGACAGCAGTTTTCACTTACTCTCTTCTCTTTTAAACACTATCTACTAACGCGTTAGTTATAACTTTTCAAATTTAATTTACACCAATGGTTTAGTTGCGAAGAAATATATGTAGTTATTTAGTTGTAGATAAGTTGTTGCTGTCAAAAATGTTGTTGTATTGTGATGCTTTGCGTTTTGTCTTTTAACAACACTGGTTTCATCGACATGGCTGACGACATTAGCCAAGTTAGAGTGCAGACATTACGCATATAAATGTATATGTATGTAATATATAGTGTAAAAAACATGCTCTACAATCCAGTTCATAGAAATTCACATACATTCACGTAATTATTTATTCTATTTAAGATGTAAATAGTAGTATATGTATGCGCTATATATGTAAATTGCAGTGTACAGAAATTGTGGCTCTGCTCAGAATCGCTGGTGGTACTTCAAGTAGGTACGGAAAGTTGAATGAGTTCATAACATGTGAGAAGGAAAACTAAAATTATATTAGTTGTTAAAAGTAAAAATGTGTGTTTTTCTGTTTTGCTGCAATTTCAAATAATTCTAACAACGTCTGCTAGCATAATAGCGACGAATGAAAAAAAATGGCGAATGCAATGATAATAGAGCGACGGAGATCTTGCCAAATATAAAGGTGCAAACGGAAATGTTGGGAGACGGAAATTAATATAACTTCTACTCACCAAATATGAAATGAAAATACCTAAGCCCATCACTCACCGCATTTAAACTCAAAATCTTAAAACTTGTAAGAGCTTAACTCACCGCAACTATGTTTACCATACCTAAACTCACCAAACCTGAACTTATCTCTCCGAAATATGCATGTGCGTTTAACCACCAGATCTCAACTTATATAATTTTAACTTATAAATAATATAATTTTGGCTCGTACACTATATAGCTCAGTGTTTGGCCGAACTTCTCCTACCATTTGTGGTGTGCGTCTTTTATATTATACCACAAATGGAGGGACCTACTGTTTTGTGCCGACTCCTCTCGGAGGTTTGCCATTGCCTGCCGAGGGGTGGCCGCTATTAGAAAACACTTTTTCTATTATTAAGATTTTGCTTGCCCTGACTGAGATTCGCACCTCGAACTCACCGGCATATCAAGTTATAGCACGCACCGCTACCTAATCGACCACAGCGGCCATTAACCATACCATACATAAATTAACAATGTAGAGCCCTCGAGCATCAAGTCAATGCGGAAAGCATACGGTGGAACGCAGACAGCAACTGTTTCTCTGCCTACTGCTGCTGTTATCAAGCGGGAAAGTCCGGATCGGCTGGGTTATATTCTGTAGTCGCGCAAAAATTCAGCCCTAATTCTGCTTTAAATGTCTCGACTTCGGCCACATAGCAAAGAACTGCTCCAGCCAAATTTCAAAAGTGCGAGCTTTAAATGCGGAGAAGATGGACATGCAGCGAAGACGTGCACAAACCCTCCAAAATGATTGTTGTGCGTAAATAGATGAGAAATACGCACTGACCACTCTAGTGATGGCTCTGAATGTATAGTATATAAAAAGTAAAGCCACTATTAGAATATTGCAGCTGAATCTTACCCACTGCGAAGTCGTCGCAAGCAGTCGTTTATACCGTCAAGTACCCCTTTAAACATGTTCGAGGAAATTGTTGAAAAAATTTCCATAAATTCCATTACAAAACAGCGGAGCTCACAATGAACGACTGTTGAAGCATTTGCATGCTTAGAAATGGCAATACTCAACACCGGCGCAGAACACACCTCCTCGAGAAATGGTTTCGGCTTCATTATAGACATCACGCTCATCCAGTAAGAATGACAACGGCGTCCAGAATTTACTTAGTTTATGGAGGGAGCATTTATTCACGCTACTAAGTGGTAGTGGCAAAAACCACCTTGGAAAATATGATGATCCCGACAGCGACGAAACCGTATAGCAATATCAAAGTGCCCGAACATACAGTGGAGAAGAGTTGGTAATGCGCATACACCAGCTTATCTGTATAGTATGGTCGGACGAATGCATGCCTACTGATTGGAATCTAAGTGCACCTTACCAAATCCCCAAGAAGGGTGATACTGCAATTCGCGCCAACTATCGCGGTATCAGCCTTCTTAACATCGCATATAAAGTTTTGTCGAGCGTATTGTGAGAGACTAAATAAAGCCCACCGTCAATGAACTGATTGGACCTTATCAGTGTGGTTTTAGACCTGATAAATCTACCAGATACCAGATGCTCACCGTGCGCCAGATCTTGGAAAGACGCAAGAAAGAAGAATCGACACACTCACCGTCAATGAACTGATTGGAACTTATCAGTGTGGCTTTAGACCTGGTAAATCTACCATCTACCAGATATTCACCGTGCGCCAGATCTTGGAAAGACCCTAGACACTCACCACCTTTTTGTCTACTTCAAAGCCGCTCTCCACAGCATAAGAAGAAGTTGCCTTTATGCCGCAATGTCTGAATTTGGTATCGCCTTACGAGCCTTATACGGCTATGTAAACTGACGTTGAGCAATACCACCAGCTCCGTCAGGATTGGGAAGGACTTCTTCAAGCCGTTTGATACCAAACGATGTTTCAGACATGGCGACTATTTATCGACTTTACGCGACCAGATGCTGGAGAAGATAGTTCGAGCCGCAGAACTATTTCGGTCAGGCACCATCTTTTATAAGAGTGTGCAACTGCTGGCGTACGCCGATGACATTGACATCACCGGCCTTGACAACCAAGCAGTTAGTTCTGCCTTCTCCAAACTGGACAGAGAAGCGAAACGAATGGGTTGGGAGGTGAACGAGGGCAAGGTGAAGTATCTCGGGACACGACTGGGATCAAACATCACTGTTGGCAGTTATAAAAAGTAGAGGACTTCGTTTACTTTGGAACCAGCGTTAACATCAATGATAATGTCAGCCTCGAAATCCAACGGAAGATCGCTCTTGCGAACAAGTGCTATTTAGGACTGAGAAAGCAACTGAGCAGAAAAGTCTCCTCTCGACGGAGAAAAACCACACTCTATAAGTCTCTTATTATGCCCGTCTTATTGTATGTCGCAGAAGCATGGACGATGAAGATATCTGATGAGAGGGCTCTAGTAGAGTTCTAGAGAAAGATTCTCCTAAATATTTATGGGCCTTTACGCCTTTGCGATGACGAATACCGTAGAAGATGGAACAATGAGCTGTAGGAGCTTT
The DNA here is from genome assembly GCA_963971545.1 of Philophylla caesio. NCBI lineage: Eukaryota > Metazoa > Arthropoda > Insecta > Diptera > Tephritidae > Philophylla > Philophylla caesio. The sequence goes on from OZ020609.1 coordinate 15,669,832, forward strand.
ATAATGACATAGACATAGTGCAGCGAATTAAGATCCAGCGGCTTCGCTGGCTAGGTCATGTCGTTCGAATGGATGAAAGCGCTCCAACTCTGAAAGTATTAGACGCGGTACACGCTGGTGGTAGCAGAGTTAAGGACTTGGGTACTTTAGATATATCCAACTATCACCAGATAGCGAATGAAAGAAATAACTGGCGTGCTACGCTATGCTCGGCCAAAATCGCATATGTGGTTGTCGAGCCAATGAAGTAAGCTCATGTAAAACCTTTACACGCGGACCGAGTATAAGCGCATACTACACTCAAAGTTACCACTCGGCAGTTATATGCGATGTAAACTAAACAGCTGCAAACCTGATAATCCTCAACATCGGCTAAAGGATGAAGGATATGAAATAAGCACCCTCGATCAAGAAGTATGCACAGAAATGCTTCAAATTACAAAATATATACACACCCCTTATATTCTTTACAACAATTGCACTAAATTTATGAATCAAAACAGAACTTTTCTGTCTATTGGTGGAACGAGCACACATAGGTACACAGCAAAGGGAAGACTTCATTTCACAGTCACCAGAGAAATGTACAGATTAGCGTTGTGCACCCCAGGTTGAAATTAAAGAAGTCAAGCGTCAATCCTCTAACTTTGTGATGAGGCTAACAACAATCCGTGAGAAACAGCATATAAAATTGTGACAAAGAAATTAAAAGTCGTAAAAGAGTCGATTCCAACATGTACACAATTCCCACGGCAAGCAGTGAACGTACTTTTTCCAGAGCAAAGAAAGCTGGTTCCATCCACCCCGAAAATTGGCGTTTGTTTTTCTCAGAGTAACTGCTGACGAAGTTCTTCTAGCAGTAATGAAACTCGACGACAATATGTTTCCTGGTTCTGATGGGGTTTCGAATAAGGTGCTAAAACTTGCCTTTACCCATGCGACACCAATAATAGTAGACATATTTTATACGTTTATTTAATAGATATATATAGTTGCAGGCCAATCTGTCTCCGCAGGTAATAGCCTAGAGCGAAAAATATAGAACCGGCCTGAAAACGAGGTTGATGTCGCAAAGGGTTTATCTAAAGCCCAGCCCGGGTTCAGGAAAAGAAGATATACGGTCGATGTCGTGAACATGGCTGTAAAAATAACACATGAGGCGACAAGTGCTACTCGATGGCTTGAGGGATATAAACAGTAATGTTTAATGGTGACTCTTGACGTCAAAAATACTAGTAACAAAGCCAACTGGATGCGCTGGACTGGAGATCATATGCAGCTACGCGTTCTAAAGTATGTAACATCAGCGGGCGCGAAAAACTGAAAAGTCTCAGGCGGTGTTCCCCAAGGTTCAGAGCTCGGACCATTACTATGGAACGTCATGTACGACAAGATCCTGCTATTTAAATTGCCAAACGGGGTAAGAGAATCGGATTCGCAAACGACATCGCTTTTATCATTACCGGTAAAACCTAGCAATAGTTCATGTGACTGGCGCAAAATGGACTTATACTGGCGGATCACTAATATCAAGCAGGAAATTGGAGTCCCTTGCATAAAAGTTGGCAACACTGACAGCAGTTAATTACCTGGAAATAACGATAGATAAGAGGCTTTTATTCAAATCGCACTTGTAATATGTCAACGAAAGAACATCAGACACACTAACAGCACTATCGCGGAAAATGCTATATGCACGCGGCCCAAAATAAAGACGGCGTCAATTTATTGCAGGCACAGTAAGCAGCCAAATATTATATGGCATCCCAATCTGGCACTTTGCAACAAAGCGCGCTCAACCGTTTCAAACACGAATCGGACTCGATGTGCAATTACTTTGGAGGAGACGTTAGAGAAAGCGTCCACCATGTATTCTTCGAGTGTAAGCGATTTGATTATACCAGACGCGAACTTTGCAACATCACCCATAGCAGAAGCAATGAAGAGGTTAAGAACATTCGAAAGGCAACGGCGTAGCAGCGGCGACTAACCGTCTTTCCCCACGATGTAATGCTTGACTGCTTCCCCTCAGCATAACACTTTTCCTTTCGGCTCAGCGAATCATATTTTTCTTAAAATATAATTTGTTCAATTTTAAATTGCAGACCCCGAGTTATGGCATATATCTTTATTTATATTATGTTCAGTTCAATAGATCGTAACTATTATCTATAGATACCGATTTTGGAACGATTACGAAATAAATCAATAGATGTTCTTTGTCAATAGAAGCTTCACTCTTGCGACTTTGATGGTACCAAAACTTATGTTGGCTGTGAGTTCGTTCTTAGTTTTATATTTAATTTGAATATCGAAGAAAATTTTTGCGATAGTTTTTACTAGGTATTAAAACATCGACATTTACACGGATTTTCATTTTTGAGTTCAAGTGTAATAAATTAAATTACATTTTCTTACCAATCGTTCAATTGTTGAATGAATTTTTCATTTGAAATATTTGCGCCTTTTCTCTCTCTTTCTTTGTAATTACATATATTCTCCGTTGGGTTAGTTTAAATATTTGCAATAAACATTAATTTCTATAAATATTTAAAATATTTTTTTCGGTTTTTCTTTTGAGTGATATGTTAATTATGATAATGTTAACGATTTACGTTCTTTTTGATAATCATACATACTTTTCTATTATTTATTTATAAAATGTCGCTTCACTTGTAAATAAATTGTTTAAGCATAAGTATTTAACTTGCATTTACTTTGTTTGTTTTCTGATTTTGTTTCAACTAAACGATTTTTAAATGTTTCGAAGACTTTTGGTTGTGAGTTTTGTTGTTGATTTTTCTGGGAACTAATGGGCTACCTTGTTCTAGGTTCGTATCACTTGACCACGCTGATTTTATTTGCTTTAATTTGTCGGGTTTTAAAAATTATATTTAATTTTTCCTATAAATACACTTTTGATTAAAATGATGTTATCTAACGATCTGCTGTCGACTTAATAATTTTAGGATTTTGATTTAGTTTACTTAATGCAGATTTTTCGATATTTTTGGAGCTTTGATTTCTGCATGAAGTCTCGTATTTAGTTTTATTTCAGAGATGTTATTTGTTTTTAACTACTCAAGAGTTTATTTTTAATGTGTTAATTAATTATTTTGTTTTAGAAATTCGACACATGTGTATAAATTTCATTAAATTGCTTTTTTAAAGTAATTAAATAAACACTCCAAAATTTTGATTATTTATAGCATTAATACTCGTATATGTATATTGTGTTAAGACAAATTTTTTTACAATTATTTTAAATTTAATGCACTTTTTTAATACTTAATAGTGCGGGAAAACACTTTTTTTTTTAATTAATTGTAATTTTTCTACCACTTATTGCAAATTTTGTATTTTTTTTCTGACAAGGTTTATAAATATAATAAATTAAATTAAATAATTTCTGAAAGAATTTTTCACTTCAGTTTTCTTTTGATACCATTGCATTAAATTTGTTGCATATTTTATTAACTTTCGTATTATTTTTCGTATCATATTTTTGTACGATTTTTATCATTGTTTTACTGTCTTTTAAGCATTTAACTTTTACAGACGTCTACACATTTGCAAAGCATATTTAATAATTTATTTGCTACACATTTATTTTCTGATTTATTTTCTGATTTATTTTCTGATCTTTATTTCGTAGTTTTTATTTCGCGTTAATTACTACAAGTTTTACACACAATAATTTACAAAGTCTTCATATTTTGCTCAATTGAAAAATTTATTTTTTAACTACGGTTACTTATATTCAACCAGCCAGAAGCTATCTTTGCTTCACCAACGCTGCTACAAATTCCGCTTTAGTTATTTTTTTCTAAGCTTTTTGACCAAATTATTTTTGCTCACACTCCACATATATTTTCATCACTTTTCGTGCACAAAATTTATACACGCATATTTTAATATTATCGCTTGTAATATTTTGTTACAATTCGCTTTGGGCGCTAATATACACACGAAAACTTTTCGCATATCGTGTGCGGTTCACACAACTAAAGCAAATCAATTTTTGGTTCACCCAAACATACATACTCGTATGTGCACGTGTGCATGTATAAACACTTACATACACTTTGGCATAGTATTAGCTGTTGTAAGACCACAAATTACGTGCCACAATCTCCAGCGTTGCTCACAATCTCCAACGTCGCCGGCAGACATTCGCACGCTTGCCTTGCTGGGGTACACCGGGAGGTATGCGTAACTCGATTTGTAGCGCCGGTGGGTGCGACTAGTTGCAGTAGCGGCGAAATGCTTGCCCTTTTCCGTTGCGTTGGTTAACTGCTGCGTTATGGATATGCCATGGCGTTTATTAACCCGAGTGTGCGAAAAAAAATTCCCAGATTTATGGAATTCCAATAGAGAAATTAACTATTACGATATATTTGTTGTATACATTTTTGTGATATATGTAGGTGATTTATTTTGATTTTAGCGCTGAGAATGTGTTACTTTTCCAATTTGTTAGATTTCTTAATTTTCACAGTGGCTTTAGTTTTTAAAATACTTCCTTATGTTTTATTGCGCTTGTTAGCAGGAGAGAATTTCTCTTTTATAACTTATTTTAAGCACTAAACTTCGTTTTTAATACCTGAAAACGCACTTTACTGTTGGTTGAAGCAAAAGGCTATGAACTGGCAATTGCGTGAAGCAGACTTTCGCTTGCCCACAAAAATTTAACTGCTACGCGCGCTATTAAATTTAAATTGCTTTGCCATACATAAGCAAACATATACACGCATACATATAGAATGCACCAACACACTGACACTGAAATAGCCGACTTAAAAATAAAATTATTGCCACGCACAGCGAACGCACGTTTTTAAGTGCCAACGTTTGAATTGGCACACGAAATTTCTAAAATGTTTTATTAAATTGTTGTACTTTTGAAAAATCCGTGGTTTTCTTTAAACAATTTTAATTTCTTTTTGTACACACGTTTTAACCAACTTTTTCTTACTGCTTTCCTTAGCAGTGTTTCATTTATTTTCTTATTCACACACAAACTAAACATGCATATCCGCTGTAATGCTTTATTTCAATCAGAAACGGCACGAGAGAGAAGGTACCCAACGATGAACTGAATTGTTTAATGCAAGCATGTCGCAAGTAATCCTGTTGTGTGCCTTTAGGCGCGCAATAGTGGGAAATTTTCATGTACATTTTATGTTATGTGCTTTCGCTCAAAATTTGTTTTGCTAGCGTAAAATGAGAAACTTTCTCATTTGGAAAATTTATGTTTCAACAAAATATTCGCATTCAACGAATCGCTAACGTTTGTTTACATAAATACATAACACTTCAAGTTATTATTTGTAAAAAAACAAAAATATTCCTGCTTAGGAAATTTCGTTAATTTATGTACTTCATATAATATGATACATTCAAAATTTAGCGCGCTTTGATAAATTTATCTTCCCTAGGGAAATTCTCCCTCCTGTATTTAATAAACACAAAATTATTAAACTTGTTTTGTCTGCACACTGCAAATGCTTTGCAGGCAGCAAAACGTGCTTTTGCGCGTGATTTTTGGTGTTTCTGTTGTCTCTTTGTGCTACATACCTCGTAATGTGGGTTAAGCATGTGTTTATTGGCTGCGACACCACCGCCACTGACACAGCTGTTTGTTTGAACAGGGTTGATTTGATTATGTTTGCTAGCGTATGACTGTTGTTATATATTGGTTTGTATGTATCTCATACAGACATACTCATAAACAAACATATGTGCCTGCATACTTACATAGGAACAAGCACAGTTTGTTTGTCAGTGAACAAGTCAAGCCTCATTCAAAGAAGTTGTAGTGTAGCTGAAAATATTTTCATTTATGTATTTACTGCATATTTCTACATTAATTTGTGCATATGCATGTACATATGTTTGTATAATTGCTATCTAGCCCGCATTCGAATATCCGCTCGAAGTTGGCCCAGGTCGATTGCATGCTATATTTAAACTTTTCACTTTTATACTACGTCACTTTGTTGTGGTCTAATGTGTTACTGTATCTTTTTTCTTTTAATTTTTAGTTTGTCTACCCTCCCTAGCAAACAGGTGTTTAACCTCTGAGGTGGGCCTTTTGTATTACTATTAATTTTTTTTTCACGCTTACAACGGATTTGTTTTATTAAACTGCTTGGATATACGGCTAAATCGTGCTGGCTAAGAAAATGCGATGAGCTTAAAATCTTGGAGCATTATTTGAGATTATTAAGGTATATATGTATGTATATCTAATATCTATATAAAATTCTCGTGTCGCGGTGTTTGTAGCAAAACTCCTCCGAAACGGCTGGCCCGATTTTTATGAAATTTTGTGTGCATATTGGGTGGGTCTGAGGATCGGTTTGATATTTTTTATACTCTTACGTGGGGTTGCAACCTGTTCAAAGAATTAAAAGCTAATTAAATTTGTTTTGCATTAATTTATTTTAGAATATTAGTATTAAATGAAAGGCATCCAAAAATGATTTCACCAAGATATGTTTTGAAATAGGGTTGCCACAAAAAAAAATTGTAACCAAAAAAAATTAAATTTTACAACATAGGTATCAAACGACAGGTAATTCAAACATATTTTACTTAGAGATATTTTAAATTGTGGTTGCCACCTACTTAAAAGATTAAAAACAAAATAAACTTTGATCTTTTAGAATATTGGCATCAACTGAGATGCAAAAGTGTCGTAATTATTGATAGATATAATATTAAGGAATAAATTATAACAAATTAAAAAGATTAATGTTTGGGCAACTCTCATCTCAATTTTATTCTCATAGTGAATTTATCAATTTTTCTTGATTTAAATTGGCATATTCGCGCCTAATACACACTTTTTGATTAGGTTTTAAATCAATGGTTGCTTTTTCCGAACTGTTTGTCAACTGTCAAACTTGACATCTTTTCTATTATTTTTTTTCTACATTAAATGCATTAAGGTAATTGAACGTGTTTTTCTTAATCCGCGAGACCACTTCTTTTCTTGTATACATATATCATATTTAACAATTTAACATTTTGTGGAAATAGTATTTAATTAAAACAGAAACGTATACGTGGTAATTAAATATGCATGTTTATTAAATATAAGTGTTTTAAAATTGTGCAAGGGGTAAGTCAAATAATAAGCAAACGAATACAGTAATAAGTTACTGCTTTTTTCACAAAAAAGTATTTTAAATTTATTTATTTATATGTATGTTATATGTATAGGAAATGCCAGCAAGATGAAGAGGGTGCAATTTAAATCGTCGAACAATCAAATCTAGAATCATACAAGATATAAGAGCACAAAGCTTAGGTGACCAAATCCAACAAAACAATCCAAATGTGCGTGTGAGTACGGCGCATTTACGCGCGAAATGAAGGAAATCAACAAAGACGATTAGAACGAAGAGAAACGCGCCGATTCGTAATCAACAGACGTAGAGCAATTGACCAACAACGCCAACGAGTACTTCGAGCATTTACATCAGATTCATTCCTTCGACTAGCATTCCAGTATGAGCCTGATGTCGAATATTATGCTCATTCCAAAGTGGTCATTGATACTTTGGACAAGGAATGTCCGCATTGTCTTGCACTTAAATTTCAAAATGAGCCAGTCGGGATGTGTTGCTCATCAGGAAAAGTGCAACTAACGGAAATTGAAACGCCACCTGAACCATTACACAACTTATTATCGGTACGGATCCAGATTACAGCCTGTTCCTAAAGTCAATTCGCAAATTTAATTCGTCTTTCCAAATGTCATCGTTCGGAGCAACAGAAATAGTTAAAAACGTTGCTGCAAACTGTGAACAATTTAATTATACGTTAAAAATCAAAGGCCAAATTTATTACAATGTGGGCTCATTGCTGCCAATGCCAAACGTTTCTCATAAATTTTTACAAATTTACTTTATGGGTGGCGAGTACTCCGAACGCGCATTCGCCAATCGCGTGGATTAACGTTGCGACTACAATAACCTCAATTCACCTTTTGCCAGGCGCATCGTAGGCGAGCTGGATGCTCTGTTAAATGAGCACAATGAATTGTTGAAATTATTCAAATCCCACATGCACAATCTACAAAGTGACAATCACGCTATTGTTATCAATCCTGATAGAACACCAACTGGAGAGCATATACGTAGATTCAACGCACCTGTTGTTGACGACGTTGCTGGAATCATGGTTGGCGACCGCACCGCTACGCGACAAATCGTGATTCGACGAAGAAATAATAATCTTCAGTTCATTGCTGATACCAACCGCTCATATGACGCTCTCCAATATCCACTCATTTTCTAGAAGGGACAAGACGGATACTGCATAAACATTAAACAACGAGATCCCATAATATGTAAATTATTCATTTTAAGAACAAAGTGAATTTGTTATTATATAATAAATCGTAAATTAGTTTAAATTGATACTATTAAGGAGCCGAAACAAACAAGAACGTTAGCTCAAAAGATTATTTTGCGTATCGTTTGATGATTATACGCGGTCAAGACAACGTCATTTTACGATGTCGTGAGTTTTGTCAATAATTCATGGTGGACATGTACGTGAAGATAGAGAGTGAACGACTACGATACTTGCGACATAACCAACATAAGCTGGGTGCGGAAGAATACATTCATTTACGGGATGCTATTGCGAAAAACGCTGATACTGCCGAAATTGGCAACTCTGTAATTCTACTATCATCGCACATAGGTAGTCCATGTCATATGCAAGAATATATACAGGATGCAACGACTTTCGTGAGCGAATATGGACGGCCGTGTTTTTTTATTACTTTTACATGTAATCCAAAATGGCCGGAAATTACATCGATGTTATTACCAGGACAAAATGCAATGCACCTTCATGATATTACAGCACGTGTTTTTAATCAAAAATTTAAGTCTTTAATCAGCCCTATTACAGAATTAAATGTTTTTGGCCACACACGTTGTTGGATGTACTCGATTGAGTGGCAAAACGAGGATTACCCCATGCTCACATTTTGATTTGGTTCAATGAAAAAATACGTCCTGAAGACATCGATAGTTTAATTTCTGCAGAAATTCCAGATCCCTCTGCAGATCAATTACTGTTTGATATTGTTACTACAAACATGATTCACGGCCCATGCGGAGATCTGAATCGTTCATCGCCTTGCGTGGCAGACGGAAAGTGTACGTTTTCCTAAAGCGTTTTCCTAAAGATTTCACCAACGATACGGCCACACATGTTGACGGATATCCAATTTATCGTCGAAGAAGTACCGATAATGGCGGACAATCATTCATTAAAACTATCAGTAACAAAGATATTGACATTGACAATCGTTGGGTGGTACTATATTCACCTCTGCTGAGCAAAACATTCGATGCTCATATTAACGTTGAGTTCTGCAGTTCGATGAAGAGAATCAAATATATTTGCAAGTATAATAAAGGAAGTGATATGGCTGTTTTTAGAATTGAAAACACTAATGTAAATAGTCCTCCTTTAAATAAAAATGATGAAATAACAAATTACCAAATTGGTCGGTATATCAGCTCCAATGATGCTGTCTGGCGTATCTTCGGTTTCCCAATTCACGAACGGGATCCAGCAGTTATCCATTTAGCCGTGCATCTTGAAAACGGCCAGCCAGCGCTTGATCGTGCCGTAAATCCACCAAAAACTACGCTCACCGAATTTTTGAATTGTGTAATCTTGCGGATGCTTTTGGTGCCTTCGCACAAACACTGCTCTATTCAGAAGTACCATGCTATTTTACATGGGCTCAATCGAAAAAATGGAAGCCCCAAAAGCAAGGCACAGAAGTTGGTGCATGCCCCGGTTTATTTAAATCAAATACTTTCGGTCGTGTATATACAGTCAGTCGAAGGCAGACTGAGTGCTTTTATCTGCGACTGTTGTTGGTTAATATCACCGGACCAATTGTCATTTTAAGATGTACGTAAAGTAAATGGACCACAGTATCCAACGTATAAAGATGCATGCTAGGCTTGCTAGAAGAGGACAATCATTTGGACAATATGCTTGCTGAAGCAGCATTAAACTGCACAGGAACACAAATTCGTTTACTATTTGCCATAGTACTGACTACATGTTTCCCGGCCCGGGCACAAATGTTGTGGGATAATCACAAAGATTCAATGACTGATGATATATTGTATCGCCATCGTACAAGGTACAACGATCTAAGGATATCATTCAGTGACGCAATGTACAATGAAGCATTGATTGCTATAGAGAATTATTGCATTGCCATTTCGAACTTACCAATCAGTCATTTCGGTATGAGTTCGCCAAATCGAAGTGCATCTGATTTAAGCAACACAGACATGAATTCTGAACTGCAGTATAATGCTGTAGAACTGGCAGCGGTTGTAACTCGCAATGTTCCACTACTTAATGATGAATACAAAGCAATTTACGACCGTATTATGCTGGCAGTTTCGGCAGGGCAAGGGGGATTCTTTTTTTTTGGATGCACCAGGTGGAACTGGCAAAACATTCCTTATTTCGCTACTTCTTGCAGAGATACGATCAAAAAATGGCATCGGATTGGCCGTAGCATCATCTGGCATTGCAGCAACTTTGTTAGATGGAGGCAGAACAGCTCATTCATCATTTAAGCTGCCATTAAACATTCAAAATAACCCAGATGCAGTATGCAACATAAAAAAGCCATCGTCCATGGTCACGGTGCTGAAACAGTGGATAGGATATTGAGAGACATAAAAAACAACGACATACTATTTGGCGGTACTCAGTTACTCCTTTCAGGTGATTTCCGACAGACACTGCCCGTTATTCCACGTTCAACGTACGCTGATGAAATGAACGCTTGCTTAAAATCATCGCGACTGTGGCGTAATGTTGAAAAAGTACAACTGACAGTAAACATACGCGTTCAAATGCTTCAGGATCCATCCGCCGAAACTTTCTCAAAACAACTGTTAGATATTGGCAATGGAAAAGTTGCTGTACATGAGAATACTGGATGCATCAAACTGCCAACCAATATCTGCACAATCATCAACTCGCAAAGTACTCTTTTCGACCACATATTTCCGGATGTACACACACAATACAAAAATCTTGAGTGGCTGGCAGAAAGAGTGATTTTGGCAGAAAAAAATGTGGACGATTAAATTCAAAGATACAACAGCTGTTGCCAGGGGGCTTATAATATAATATAATTTTGGCGCGTACACTATATAGCTCAGTGTTTGGCCGAGCTTCTCCTACCATTTGTGGTGTGCGTCTTTATATTATACCACAAATGGAGGGACCTACAGTTTTGTGCCGACTCCGAACGGCAGATGTATTTAATGAGAAGCTTTTTCATGGCAGAAATACCCTCGGAGGTTTGCCATTGCCTGCCGAGGGGTGACCGCTATTAGAAAAAACTTTTTCACCTGGGGACTTGGTGTCATACAAATCTGTCGATGCAGTTTGCGATGCCAACGAAGCTGTGAATTATCCAATTGAGTTTTTTAATTAATTGGATATGCCAGGCATGCCACCGCACTATTTACAATTAAAGGTTGGGTCTCCGGTTATTTAGCTTCGTAATTTGAACCCACCACGGCTTTGCAATGGCACACGATTAGTCATTAAAAAATTAATGAAAACGTTATCGAAGCCAGCATTTTAAATGGCAAGTTCCGAGGCGAAAATGTATTACTGCCACGAATCCCCATAAATCCTACAGATGTGCTAATTGAAATCAAGCGCATTCAATTCCCATTTAGATTAGCATTCGCAATAACGATCAATAAGTCACAAGGCCAAACGTTGTCTGTTTGTGGCATAGATTTGGGTACACCATGCTTTTCCCACGGACAACTATATGTGGCATGTTCTCGAGTGGGTAAACCATCCAGTTTGTTTGTATTGGCTAAAGATGGGCTGACCAAAAATATTGTACACTCCATTGCGCTAGCAGATTAATCTGTGTTTAACTTTTAATTACCATAATTAGTAAAAATATGAATAACTATTTTCGATGTACATAAATATTGCTATCAACAATTGTGATTTAATATATATTTGTTAATTTATTAAAGAATTATTTATTAATTTAAATATACTTTAATTGTTCACCACGTATTAGTTATTATTTTATTGTTGTTCCTAGAAATAATGTATGTACATATATTGTACTTAAGTATATTAGATATAATATTAAGGAACAAATTATAATAAATTAAATCCGAGGGTCGTCGATTCGATACCAACAGCCGAAGAAGTCTGATAATTTCTACCTCTTTGATTGTTGATGTTTTTTTTCAAAAATTTTCCAAAATTAATATTGCCTCCAAGCTCATTTAGCGATTGTTAACAATAACAGAAAAGTAAATGTTAGGTGTTTTGTAATTTTTATGTTCCGTCATCGTTCTCAGCGCTCCATGACTGTTTCCCTCATATACCACATCCTCACACAATTAAAATAAGTTAGTTAATGTTTTCTATCCTACAAATCCCCTTGAAATAATTCATAAGGCAAAACAACGTTTGACGGGTCAGCTAGTATGTATTATATATTAGTGGCACTCAGTTAGCTACAGTGGGCGAAATATGTGATCTTGGTGTGGTTTTTGACTCGAAATTCCTATTTCAAAGCCATTTAAATTCCACCATTGTTAAATCATATTCTACGCTTGCCTTTATTCGACGAATCAGTTCAGATTTTAGTGATCCTTACACCTTGAAACTGTTATTTACCTCACTTGTACGCTCTAAATTAGAGTACGCTGTTTTCATTTGGAGGCCATACTTTGAACGCCATATAATGAGACTGGAAAGAATTCAAAAATCGTTTGTCAGGTTTGCTCTACGCTCCTTGCATTTTAAGGACCCTATTCCTTCCTATAGCGCCAGGTGTCAACTAATAAACTTAAAATCTCTAAACTCTAGAACAACTATACTCTCTCTCATATTTGTCTTTGACATTATAAGAGGTGCGATTGACTGTCCATTTTTATTAGAACGCATTCGTTTTAATATCCCTTCAAGAAGCCTTCGTAATCCCGAAACTTTTTTCATAGAACGAGCTAGAACGCTGTATGCTGCGAATTCTCCTATTTTAAGAACTCTAACTAAATATAATAAAATTTTGAGTTCTACTGCGCTGGATTTTTATTTCTAAAGCTAAATTTAAGGAATTGTTAAATGTGTTGGTTAAGTAATTTTTATTGTATCTTACGTACATCACAATAATCTGTATGAAAACTTTTATGTTCTCTAGATTATCTACGTTAAATAAATAAATAAATAAATAAATATACATAGTACATACGAGCATATAGTAGTTTTACATACTCCTTTTGTATTTATTTTATAGTAGAATGCAGAAAAGTGACAACTTGTAATGAAAGAGTGTAACCCAACCTAGGGAAGTGAAAAAGAAATCGATTTTTATTTTAATCGATTATTTTTTTAATTTTATCGATTTTTTATAATCGATTTTATTAGTGGTAAACATCGATTTTCAATAAATCTATTATATGAATTTTACATTTTAAATCGATTTTTGTAAATAATGCTATCTGTGCGATGGATGAAAAAAGAGGAGAGTTTACTAACGCCGCATTTCCACAGGCAAATATTATAGCCTACGAACATTCATATTTATTGCCTGATAAAAATTTGATCAGAGGCAAAACTTGTCCGTGGCCATTTTTATCTTGATAAAATCATTTGCAAAATGGCGTCACGCACGCATGTTTTAAACATAAAAGCATTTAAAACCTTAATAATTTGCATAAAGATGTTAAAAAAAGGCGAAAAAAGAGAAAACATAAATATTGGATCAATCTCAAACAAATAAACCTAAGCTTCGCGTGCATTTTGTACACTATAAGTTGACTCAATGAACTCTCAGTTGAAATGAAAAATTTTCTGTCAAATCAGCAAACTTACAGTTCATTGCAGGCAATAGTTATCAAGATAAAACCTATGATACTGAACATTTGTAATAATTATAATTTTTTTTTTTTTTTTTCGATGTTAAGTGATGTGTTTTATATTTCAGTTTTGAAACCAAACAATTGGCGTTATATTTCTAGCTCTTATAGTTTTGTACTATTATTACAACAATAAAATATTTAAGAGGGCTGAAAATGTGTATATAAATAATTCGAATATGTATTTATAATCTAAAAGTCTTCCTTTTAGTTATTTGGTTATACTTATTCTCTTGAAACGATTTTTATTGGAATCAATTGTTCATAATAAACTATCACTTGTACAAAAATCGATTATTTCTTCAAAACTCGATTTTTTCGACTCGGGCTCACATTCGTACCCCGGCCTTGAATTTTCTTTTTTGGCATACCCTTTTGAATGATGTGAGAAATCGATTAGAAAACTTCGAAAGAAAAATAAGTTTATATACGTAAAACCCAAACAACGTACATTCATTTGATTCAAGCTCTGTGAAGTTGGCGCCACCAAATGAAAACTTACAGCCAAGCTCCCAGTTTCACTTTTCAATTCCACAATGTGATTTTAAAAATTTCCTGTGAAAGTGAATTAGGGTACTCCCAATTTCACAAATTTCTTCGCATACCAGGTCATCCCTGTCACACATATCGGTTATTGTTGTGGCAATTCACAAACAGCTGTTTTTGAAATTTACCTGTCGGGTTCTGCTATGTATGCTTTTTTGAGCAGCCATCAGCAAAACACGTAAAAATACGCATATTTCAATAAATAACTAATACAGAAATGTTATAAATGGTTTCTGCAAACATCAAAGAATATTTTAAAAATTATTTCAATCGTAAATAATTAGACATTCACCCACGTTTTGTCATTTACTTTTCATTTCACATACAACCAAGCATTCGGATTCAATTCACAAAAATGTATGTGAATGTAAAATTATTAAAGAAATATTTAACATAAAAATAAAAATTCAAACGAAGGGTGGTAAAATTTTTGGTGGACAAACAAACGCTATATATTTCTTTCTAAAACTCGGATTTGATTGTGCCAACTTCCATGTGCAGTTACTAATATTCCGAAGACTTCTTAATCTTTATAAAACAATCATACTAGTCGTAGCACGAAAGAATGTAAAATTGAGTCCATCTCATTTGTCAACTCTAACACACGACGGATTGGATGCTTCTATAATCACTCCATTATCTGATATTTGTTTTGTAAACTTTTTTTTTTGCCGCAAGAAAGCTTTGTTTTTCAATTTCCGACTTCAAAGTAGCACTTGTAAAGAAGTGCTACTCTTTGCTTTTGGGGCACTGTATGGCTCAGAGTTTCGCCGAGCTTATCAACAGGATATTAGTTCATCAAATAAATATAACTAAATGTTCGAATCTGGTATAATAGCAGTTTGAATGCCAACTTTACAATTATTGTATATACTCCATTAATAAAAAAATCGTCTTACTTAATAAGTTGTACGCAAAACCTTTTGTTTAGGCACATGACTATAATTCATAGAAATACATGCAATTTTAATTCCCACTGGCGCTAAAAATCCAATCAAATCATATGATTTATATACATTTATGTGGGAATGTATGAACTTATGTATTCACATATAGTATGTGTGTATGTATATATCTATATATTTTTTTTTTAAGTTTACATAACAATAAAAATATTACATAAACGACACTAATGATTTTCCGTAACAAATTCCGAAATTTAAATAACAGCGGTTTTATGTTGTCCTCTTCATGTTGCCCTTTTTGTACTTGCATTGTAAAGCAAAATCCAATAAAAACACTGACAACACTAAACGCCCATCAAAAGCTCAACTTGAACGTATTTAACTATTGATTTAGACAACGTCGACAATTGACCAAAATAAGTATTACGAAAAACAATTGACAGAAAAATTGCCAATTTAGTGACAGCCGACAGCGATAGGCAAAAGTTAAACAACAAATAGCAATTTTCTAAAAAGCAAGGGTAAATAAATAAATACTGTCTTTAAATGCAGTTGATTTTGCTGGGGTACTGTAATTTGCTGTGATGTTATAACAAATAGACCACCTTAATATGCTAATATGTTTTGTTTTTCGAAATGGAAACATTTTCATAAAAATTAGGTGTCCTCTCGTGATGAGAAATTTCTGTGTAAGTGGCTTAACAGTTTGAATTATATTCAGTCTTAAAATATGCAACATTTAAACCAATCGCAGAAAATCCTAGGTCTGTACAATCAAAAGAGCTCTAAGACGTAGTTTTGGTCAGAGCTCGGGCTATCTGTCAAAATACCATCGGAACCATGAAATATTCTAAATAGTGTCTACAAAGTGTTAATATCAAATAGCTTTCGTTAGAAAAGGTTGAAGGTGTGAAGTTAAATTACGTTATAATGGCTCCAAAACAGATGATGGCTCATACAATAGCAGACAATTTTTAGATTTCTTCTTCGTCTCGGCTGGTGCAACAGAAAACGTTTGCTGACGTCCCATTCTAGTGCCTTTTTTCTCGAGAAGTTTCCTATAGCCTTTCTTAGTTGAGGGTGTTCCAGATAAAGGAAGATTTTAGACCTATCCTTGGCAAGCCATATTTTACTTAGTCCATTTTTTGTTGACAATATGAACGAGGCAAGTTTAAGGCAAATCTTCACAGGAAGAAAGCACTTTTTCCGCTTGTTTACAGTTTTTTTGACAGCGACCAACGTATGAACAAAAATAGATATTGATTTATCCTCGTTATAGCCAATAATATAAACAACAACATTAAAAAGAGACCTTCATGCCAATAATTCACAATTTCAATTAAGTTAAAAACGAAAGTAAACAAAATAAGGAAGGTGAAAAAAATAAGGACAATGAAAATGATAGTGCTTCGGTCAATGAAACGGAAGTAAGCGTGCGTTGAAATGAATTAAGCGGAAAGAGTTTTCAACCTCCAATTTATTAATATCACAAAGGGATAATTTAGGCATTTTTATGTGAAAATGTTACTTTACGGCGTTTATACTCATATATTGGCATTTTTATATCCGAGCGTACTTGTAAACAAGGGTATATTAACTTTGCTCGTATTACTGTTTTTTGTAACAGTCACAAATTATCGAGATAGACATATACATATATATATCAAAATTATTTTTTATTTTATTTATTTATTTATTCCATTTCAGTCTACAGAAAAAACATCTTACAGACTAGTTACGATAAAAAAAAAGAAAAAGGTATCTTACAGACTAATTGAATACACTAAAGAGATTAAGTTTAAATCTTTCTAAATTAACATTGAAATCTACGATATCACTATAAGCATTGCATAATCGGAGAGATATTTCAGAATTTTGTCGTGTTCGGACGTGTTTGTTGGTTGCTCCACTGCAATTGTTTATTTACATTGTTTCATTTGCGCTGCCGAGCTTTGCGCTAATAACAACTTGTGTGCATATCATCATTAAATAAATTTGAGAACACTAAAAGCTTTATTTTGAGCTAAATTCGAAATATACTATATAATTATATTTGGATTTATTTCGTGTGAATCTCTGTGTTTAGCCAAAATGACAACAACAACCGCATCAACATCTTTAAAGCGGCGCGCTAGTAGAGAATCCCCGTTTGCTAAGGCTGCTAAGCTTGATGAGATTTCTGCTCTTCCTGCTGTTTTGGCGGCAGTTAAAGAGCTGGAGGAAAGAGTGAAGCTGCAAACCGAGAAGCTAAGTTCTCTCTTTGAAAGCCTCTCTTCGAAAATTACGGAGTTAGAAGAGAAGCTTGTAAAGAGGATGGATAGTGAAGTGGCTGCATTAACAACAAAAGCGATGGAGTCAGCTAAGCGTATTTCCCAACTAGAGGCGGCCATAACAAAGCAAGAAGGTGAGATGTTAAAACTACGCACGTCTCTTGAAAGTGTGCTGTTGCAGAAGGCAGTTTCCGACTACGTTGCTGATGCTGTTGCGTTTGGGGTGCCATATGTGGAATGGGAAAATTTGAAGAGCGTCTTTAATCAGATCTGTCTCTCCATTGATTTCATGGTACCCCAAATTAAAGATATTTTCCGCACTAAAACTTCTTCTGTGAGTACTAACGGTGCCATCATAATAAAGTTTTACTCTCCCCATGACCGTAATCGCACTCTTCGCGCGTTCTCTGAATACCGCAAGCGAATTAAATCTGCTATCACTCTTAATAATTTGGGTATTGATGGAAGGTTTAGCATATATGAGAGCCTCTCTGCAGAAAATAGAAAACTACTGCAATATGCTATCAAAATCAGACGGGAAGAGAAGCTGATGGCTGTGTTTACGAGAGGAGGTTCTGTTTTCGTTCGGGTTAATAAGAGCGAGCCTCCGATTAAGATCGCTGATATTAGTGACCTGCAGAGATTTCGCTAGTAATATGTGCATAAATACAAGTTGTTATTTCTATCTCTGTTCTATTTGTTATTTATATAAATATGTAAAGGTGGTCATTCTCTTAATTTATTGTTGTTACTCTTTTAAATTTGGAGTTGCTTTTGCTTGTATTTCTCATGAGCTTGCAGGGCAAGTCTCCTAGTGCTGTTGAATTCAGTCTTGCTATGTTAAATGTTTTATGTAGCCAACAAAATGGGTTTAACATAGTGCATTTTAATGCTCGGAGTTTAAATTTTGATAAAATGGACTATGTTAGAAATGTGTTTGAGTGTTCGTCAATAGATGTTGTATGTGTATCTGAAACATGGTTTGATTCTTGTATTTCTTCTTCATCTGTTGACATGAAGAATTATTGCCTTTTACGCAATGATAGACCTAACAAAAGAGGTGGCGGAGTTGCTATTTATTGTAGAAGTGATCTTCAAATGAAACTCCTAACTAAGTCAGAGGGAGATGGTACTGAGTTCCTTGTCGCAGAAGTGGGAGGTAAAAATTTTAAAACCCTTGTTTCCTGTGTCTACAATCCACATAAAAAATTTTCTTTAAGCTCCTTTTTTGACTCCATATATATATTTCTTCTTGACTATGATCATAATGTTATCTGTGGCGATTTTAATGTAAATACCCTCGTGAGTGATTGTTATAGTGATAGTTTTCTAGATTATGTTGCTAGCTTAGGACTTTCCTTAGTAAATACTGCGTTACCAACAAGATATGCTATGAATTGCAATCCAAGCCTACTTGACTATTTCATTGTCTCCGACTTGGCAAGCGTTTTAAAATTTGACCAATTAACTTTTTTATCTGACCATGATTTAATTTTCTGCTGTTTGGATATTAATATCGAGCGTAATTGTGATGTTCGGACTTTCTCGTATAGAGACTTTCGAAATCTTAATGTAGATGCACTACTTTCGGACCTAGGCAGTACTGATTGGAAGACATGCTGGTTCTTTGATACTGTAGATAAAAAACTTGACTTCCTGGTTAGTAAGCTAAAACCCGCCTTTGACAAACATGTACCTGTTCGTGTTGTCCCTGTGAAATGTTCGGCCTGTCCGTGGTATAACAAAAAAGTCCAGTTCGCTATTAAGCTGAGGAATAAATTGCATAGTAGATGGAAGAAAAATCGGACTTTATCAAACTGGGAGGCATTTAAAAGTGCCAGAAATAAAGCTACTAAAGTTACAAGGCATGCAAAGCGGGCATACTTTGAAACTAAACTTGATCCTAATCTGCCACCGGATGTTTTGTGGAAGAACATCAAAAGTTTAAAAGTACGTAGTAAACAAGATGTAAGATGTACGTTACCTCCTGACACCATTAACGATGCCTTTCTTGGTACTTGTCGTTCAAGTGAAGTCGTTCTCCCATTTTCTCCATGTTGCAGTTTGTGTGTTGATAGTGCACTGTTTGAGTTTTCTGCTGTTAATGAATTTGATGTAGGGAGGTGTGTTCTCGATATAAGTTCAAATGCTGTGGGTGAAGATGGACTTCCTATTAAATTCATAAAGGTTGTGCTGCCCCTTATCATAGGAACACTTACCCACATCATAAACCATTGTATTGCAACTTCTTGTTTTCCTCATCAATGGAAAATTGCCAGTGTCTTGCCTGTCGCAAAAAAGAATTCCGCGTGTTGTCTGAATGATTTCCGTCCAATTAGTATCTTGTCTGCCCTTTCCAAAGTCTTTGAGAAAATTATGGCTGAGCAGATTACAATACATATACAGACTTATAATCTTCTCTCAGTTTTCCAATCTGGTTTTCGAAAACACCATAGTTGTATACTGCTGTATTAAAAATACTGGACGATATTCGACAACCCTTTGATAGGAACCATTTGACTTTGCTCTGTCTACTAGACTTCTCAAAAGCTTTTGATTCTGTTAATCATGTACTATTATGCAAAAAACTAAAACATTACTTCGGTTTCAGCAAAAGTGCTCTGCAACTAATGACTAGTTACCTATCAGGTCGACTTCAACGGGTACGAATTGGGTCTGAGGTTTCGCAATTGAAGTTAGTACCCGCTGGGGTTCCGCAGGGGTCTATACTTGGTCCGCTTTTATTCAGCTTATTTGTTAATGACGTGTTTCTTGTTTGCCAGTCTGCAAATCTTCATGCATATGCTGATGACATTCAGCTTTACTTGTCCGCACCTCTATCGCAGGTGGATCGTTTGTATTCTGATGTTAACACAGAGCTATCTAATATCTTTTTTTGGGCGAATGCCAATGGTTTACATCTAAACTCTAGTAAGTCATTGATCTTGCCAATTATAAACAAAAAATTCAAAAATACAAATTTCCTACCTCCGATTCACATTGACAACAGTCCACTGAAGATTGTGACTAAAGTAACAAATCTTGGATTTGTTATAAACTCTAACTTAACATGCAAAGATCATGTCAATGCGTTGGTTGGAAAAGTGTATTCCACTCTGCGAAATTTAAAGATGTCTGGGTATTATACTCCACTAAGAACTAGACGTCGGCTAGCTTTACAAGTCATTATGCCTCAAATTACATACGCTGAGGTAGTTTATAGTAGGCTTGATGGTGACTCGATGCGTAAAGTTGAGGTATTATTTAATAATGTAACTCGCTACGTCTACGGGCTATCAAGATTTGAGCACATCTCGCCGTGGAAAAGAAGTCTCCTGGGATGCGAAATATCGGCATATCTAAAAGCCCGAAACTGCATATTTTTATATAGGATTATCACCCAAAAATCTCCTAACTACCTGTACGAAAAGCTATTATTTACTAAGTCAGTTCGAGTAACAGATCTTATAGTCCCTTACTTTAGCACTTTAGCATCGGCGAGACTGTTTTTTGTCAGCGCTATCCGTTTTTGGAATTCTATTCCTGCTAATGTAAGAAACAAACTAAGCAAGAGCAACTTTAAGAAATCCATCTTTAATTATTTTAGTGACCTACAATAGGACAGACTGACCATCTATCTATCTTTACTATTATTTGTTTCAAATCCCTATGTAATTATTTTTTTGATTATTTCTGTAGTTACTAGTTTAATTCGTTAAGTTTACTTAATGTTAATCTTAAGGTGAAAATTCTATAATACTAAGTTCTAAAAATGTACAGGTTATTTTATCTTGTTGTACTAGAAAAGATCTTATTATCTTAGTGTACTAATGTTTTCAATAATAAATGAAAAATGTCAATTTTGAATCTATGGGAAGCAGATTTTGCGAAAATTCCTACTGATCTCAAGTCGATTGAAGGCGAGAATAAAGATTATCCACATTTAAAAATGCAGTTGATTTTGCTGGGGTACTGTAATTTGCTGTGATGTTATAACAAATAGACCACCTTAATATGCTAATATGTTTTGTTTTTCGAAATGGAAACATTTTCATAAAAATTAGGTGTCCTCTCGTGATGAGAAATTTCTGTGTAAGTGGCTTAACAGTTTGAATTATATTCAGTCTTAAAATATGCAACATTTAAACCAATCGCAGAAAATCCTAGGTCTGTACAATCAAAAGAGCTCTAAGACGTAGTTTTGGTCAGAGCTCGGGCTATCTGTCAAAATACCATCGGAACCATGAAATATTCTAAATAGTGTCTACAAAGTGTTAATATCAAATAGCTTTCGTTAGAAAAGGTTGAAGGCGTGAATTTAAATTACGTTATAATGGCTCCAAAACAGATGATGGCTCATACAATAGCAGACAATTTTTAGATTTCTTCTTCGTCTCGGCTGGTGCAACAGAAAACGTTTGCTGACGTCCCATTCTAGTGCCTTTTTTCTCGAGAAGTTTCCTATAGCCTTTCTTAGTTGAGGGTGTTCCAGATAAAGGAAGATTTTAGACCTATCCTTGGCAAGCCATATTTTACTTAGTCCATCTTTTGTTGACAATATGAACGAGCAGGTTTAAGGCAAATCTTCACAGGAAGAAAGCACTTTTTCCGCTTGTTTACAGTTTTTTTGACAGCGACCAACGTATGAACAAAAATTTATATTGATTTATCCTCGTTATAGCCAATAATATAAACAACAACATTAAAAAGAGACCTTCATGCCAATAATTCACAATTTCAATTAAGTTGAAAACGAAAGTAAACAAAATAAGGAAGGTGAAAAAAATAAGGACAATGAAAATGATAGTGCTTCGGTCAATGAAACGGAAGTAAGTGGCGTTGAAATGAATTAAGCGGAAAGAGTTTTCAACCTCCAATTTATTAATATCACAAAGGCATAATTTAGGCATTTTTATGTGAAAATGTTACTTTACAGCGTTTATACTCGTATATTGGCATTTTTATATCCGAGCGTACTTGTAAACAAGGGTATATTAACTTTGCTCGTATTACTGTTTTTTGTAACAGTCACAAATTATCGAGATAGACATATACATATATATATCAAAATTATTTTTTATTTTATTTATTTATTTATTCCATTTCAGTCTACAGAAAAAACATCTTACAGACTAGTTACGATAAAAAAAAAGAAAAAGGTATCTTACAGACTAATTGAATACACTAAAGAGATTAAGTTTAAATCTTTCTAAATTAACATTGAAATCTACAATATCACTATAAGCATTGCATAATCGGGCACATCGTACAATAGGTTCGTTCAATGAGTAATTAGTTTTGTAAGTTGGAAGACCAAATATATGACTATTTCTTAGACATCGAGGAGGAATATGAGATTGAAATAGGTTAGCCAACTCATTGCAGTTAATGTTCTCATTGATAACATTGTAAACGAAAATTAATGAAAAGTAAATACATTTTGCACATGGCGAACCTGGTAAATACTATCTGTACCTTTCAATTTTATGGAATGGACCTCATAGTATGGATTCTATATTAGCGAGCAGTATTCGAGCCGGCTTCTTACTTAGGCAACATAAAGAGACTTCAAGGTTTGAGGATCTTTAAAACCACCAGTGTTTCTTCTAATGAAACCGATCATTGCAAATGACTTGGAAACAATATAGTCAATATGTTTGGAGAAGGATAGCTTGGAGTCAAAAATAACACCTAGATCTTTCATTTCGTGACAGCGATTAAGGAAACAGTGGTTTAATTTGTAATTAAACATTGAAATAGATGTGTTTCTGGTGAATGTTACCACGAAGCATTTCTTAACATTTAGATGTATATGGTTTGTTGCACACCACAGTTCAAAAGCATCTAGATCGGACTGCAGTTTGTTACTGTCTGATAAACTGTGTACCTCTAAGGGCCAGTTTTTCAGTGCAAGAGGAACTCTGTTTGTCGTTTAAACTAAGTTTAAACTAAGTATGCAGTTTTTCAGTCAACTTTAAACGGAGTTTAAACTGAGTTTAAACGGCCGATTGGGCACAGTTAAACTTAGTTTAACTTATGAGCTGCGTGCTGACTATTTCGTTTTGGTTGCAACAAATTTAATTGAGTACAAGAAAACTAAGTTTAAATTTAAACTGAGTTTAACTAAACTTAGTTTAAACTGAGTTTAAACCAGCACTGAAAAACTGGCCCTAAGAGGAGATTTATGTCGTCTGAAAACATTAGACACTTTGCAAACTTAAAGTGGTTCACCAAGTCATTTATGAAAATAATAAATAGCAATGGGCCACAGTGAGTTCCTTGTGGAATGCCCGACCACGCCTCAATTAATAAAATAAATAAAATAATTTTCTGTTAAATAGAAAATTGGCGAAGAACTCTGAAAGTGTATTCTTGACTCCAAAGTGCTTCAACTTGTATAATAAAATTGAGTGGTCTACTTTGTCAAACGCCTTCGAGAAATCTGTATATATTACGTCTAATTGAGCATGGTTACTAAATGACTTAATTATTTGATTTGTGGCTAAAGCTAAATTTGTGCATGTTGATCTACCAGGCATAAATCCATGTTGACAGTTACAGATAACTTTACTCATGTGATCAAATGGTTTTGATTGAACTATCTGATCAAATAGTTTGGCCATGGTAGTTTGCTTAACGATAGGCCTATAATTGCTTACATCATTACGGTCGCCTGATTTATAAATAGGTTCAATTGAGCAAAGCTTCCACGAGTCTATAAATGTGCCATTATCTAAACATTTCTTGAATAAGATCGCAAGGGGATAAGCTGCAGTATCGGAGCAGGTTTTGAAGAATTGAGGGGAAAACCCTTCACAATTTATTTTTGAACTAGGATTTAATGACGAAATCGCAATCTGAACATCATTCACGCAAATATCAAAGGTGGTAATAGTTTTTAACGGATGAGAGGTCAAATGTGGATATGTTGTATTGTCATACTTTTCATAAACTTTTTGAAAGAAGCTCGCAAATAGATCGCATGTTTCCTGGGTATTGTTTGAAACAACGCCATACGACAAGCTCGATGGAAAACCATTGGTCTTTCTTTCAGAGGTAATAAAATTCCAAAAGCTTTTTGGATTGGATTTAAGTTTATTTTCAACAGAAATCATATTATCTTTAAACAAGACATTGGGCGGCTGTCGAACTCTTTCCTCAACTTCAGATAATGCTGGTGATCTACTTCAGTTCTACTCGATTTGTATTTTTTGTACGCTTTATTTTTTAGATTTTTTGAAGTTGCATAGCTTATAGTTAAACAATGGTGGTTTATTATTCGTTTTTACTAATTTAGAGGCACGAAACAAGAGATCGCATGTGAGAGCTTTTGACAAAAAGTGTCATAAGATGCCGTTAGATCATCGGAGATGCTCAAAAACTCCCAGTCAGTTGCTTTAAAAAACTCGTTAACTGCTACGTAATTTCCTTTTGAGTAATTGTATTCATGT
This sequence comes from Philophylla caesio, assembly GCA_963971545.1. Lineage (NCBI taxonomy): Eukaryota > Metazoa > Arthropoda > Insecta > Diptera > Tephritidae > Philophylla > Philophylla caesio. The sequence continues at coordinate 15,694,977 of OZ020609.1, forward strand.
GATATAGTAGCGGGTTAAGTCTCGTAATGGTAGAACCGAAAAATTACTTTTATTGCTTTATGGTGCTGAGCTAAGTGGGTCTACCCTTAGGAGGTACCCAGTCCGAGGAACGCCTCAAGGAGGAGTAATCTCACCACTCCTCTGGAATGTAGCGGTAAACGGGCTCCTCCAAAAACTCGAAGAGGCGGGTGGCAAAATAATTGCATACGCGGATGACATCGTCATAGCAATCTCAGGCAAACCCCTCTCCACAATAACGGACCTGCTTCAAAGATCGTTAAATAGCTTAACTCTGTGGTGCAGTAGCCGAGGACTTGGAGTAAATGCATCAAAGACGGACCTGGTGCTCTTCTCTAGGAAGCACAAAACCCCAGATCTCATGCAAATAACTCTAGAAGGAAACACCCTCGTAGTAAAGGAACAGACCAAGTATCTGGGACTCATTTTGGACAGGAAGCTTAACTGGAAGCCAGCGACAATAGCTCTCTACTCCTGCAGCAGGACAATTGGGACAAGGCGGACAATGCAACCAAGAATTATATACTGGTTATACACAGCGGTGATCAGGCCGATCCTATGTTACGGCATAGTAGTATGGTGGGACTCCCTCCAGAAAGGTTTTGTTCTTTTTTTTTTTTTTTTTTTTCAGGGGCGCTGTGGTAGCGCACTACACTCAAGTGGCCCTTTGAAACCAGGATGAACCTGTTTTCGTCGAAATTACGCTCCCCGCGGGACTGCCGTCAAGCATTACATCATGGGGGGGAAAGGCGGTTAGTCGCCGCTGCTACGCTTTTGTCTTGATAGTTCTCAACCTCTTCATTTCTTCTGCTATTGCCTCACAAGCTTTCTTCCATTTTTCGCTACTGTTAAAGAAGGCCGTCGGAACGGACGAGGTTCCAAGCAGCAACTTCCCTGGGTAATCTGGGGGCTGTCGGAATAAACAAGATTCCGAGCAGCCTAAAAGTGAGCTTCACATTTTGAAGGATGTCGGAACGGACGGGGTTCCGAGCATCGTTCGCTGGTTTCTTGAGCTGTCGGGGTAGACGAGATTCCGAGCTTAATGTTTGCAGTTCTTTATTTTGTTTAGAAACGGTTAATTTCCACTGCGACGCCGCTGCTGCTCTAATATTCTAAGCTGCTCCAAAATCGAGGCAATTATGTCGCTTATTGCCGTCCATTCCTTTTCTCCTTTAAGCATGCAGTTTACTACCGAAGGTGGTGAAAAGTTTTCGCCCACCGCAGCTTTCAATTTATCTCTTTGTCGGATGAACCTTGGGCATTCGAAGAATACGTGGTAAACATCTTCATCAACACCGTCTCCGCAATCGTCGCAGTGGGGTCGACATCGTGCTTAAACTTGTATAAATATGACTTGAAGCACCCGTGCCCACTTAGAAATTGGCATAGGTAAAAATCTACTTCACCATGTTTTCTTTTTATCCAGGTATCAAGTCTTGGGATAAATCTATGTGTCCAGCGCCCTTTCGATGCATTATCCCAGTGGTTTTGCCAATCAGCTATATAGCTCTCCCTTGCCAGCTTTCTGTCGCTTTCTTTTGTTGGGCGTGGACCAGCCCAGAGTTCAGCCGCTTCTTTGGCCAGTAGATAAACGGGTGGCATGCTGGAGATGACAAGAGCTGCCTCGTCTGACACCGTTCTAAAAGCACTACATACTCTGAGAGCGCACACGCGGTACGTTGAATTTAATCCCCGACAAAAAGAAGGGCATTCCATTGCGCTTGGCCAGATGGGGGCTCCATATAGAATTTGGCTAGTTACAACGCTGGCTAGAAGTCGGTGCCGCTTCTGCTTAGGCGAGTGTTCAGCATTATTCTCGATAAAGCCGTGACTGTTGCCGCTGCTTGGTATGGTATGGTATGGTATGTGTGGCTGTCACCGTTGCTTCAGCGACCCACTTAGGCCATAATTGGAGGCCCGTTGTGATACCACTAGCTAAGTGTTCATTCCCCTTTGCTGAACCATTTTGAGCTCTTGACGAATCTCGCCAAGCATCTTGGGTCTATAGAACCTAATTCTCCGAGGTCTCCAAAAAGTGGTACCCCTAGAAATCGTAGCCTGCTTCTTGCTAGCGCTGGACAATTGCATAGAAGATGGAGAACAGTTTCCTCCTCTTCATAATTTTTTCAGCTTCTACAGCATCTGTGAAAGGGTACACCGAGACGCCCCGCGTGGTTGCCTATGAGGCAGTGCCCCGTAAGGGCTCCAATGACCTGAGATATATCATCCCGTTTTAAGGTGTACAGACCACGCGACCGTTTACGATCCCATCTAGGCCAAGTCTGCCTAGATATCGTACAAGTCGTGGTCTGTGCCCACCTCTCATTCGCACGAGCATAAGCATATTCTTTTGAGAGCAGCCTGCAAGTACCAAAGGGCATACCAATGCGTTCTTTACCAGGAAGAATCTGCTTGGTTGTCCCTTCCCTCGCAAGTTCATCCGCTATACAGTTACCCTCGATGTCCCTGTGGCCTGGAACCCAGATGCGGTTTAGTCTGTTCTGCTTAGCCATCTCCTGAAGAGATCGGCGGCAGTCCAGTACAATCTTTGAAGTTATCGCAGCTGAGCTCACTGCTCTAATTGCCACTTGGCTATCGCTAAATATAAAAACGTTGTTGGCTTTTAAGACGGTTTGCAACCTGTCCACAGCCTCCTTAATGGCTGAAACCTCAGATTGAAAAACACTACAGTGATCCGGCAGCCTAAAAGAACAGCTCAGAGATAAGACTCGCGAGAAGACCCCTCCTCCCACTCTGCCATTCAGCTTCGAACCATCTGTGAACACCGTAATACTTCCAGGTGGGGTATAGAAATTTTTAGACCACTCCTCTCTACCTGGAATCAACATCGCGAAGTTTCTGTCTGGGACCATGGTATCGACGCAGCGATCAGTGCAGTCCGGAAGGAAGCTATACTTACTCAGTATGCTTGAGTGCCCACATAGGGTAGACTCCCATTGATATGTCTCTCTTAGTCGAAGCGCGGCAAGAGCCGCCATCTGTTGACCCACTAAGTCGAGGTATAGAAGGTCCAGAAAAACATTCAAGGCGTCGTTTGGTGTTGTTCGTAAAGCTCCGCTAATGCAGATAATACTGGCTCTTTGTACTTTACTAAGTAGATTGAGGTTAGCATTTTTGCTCAAGGCAGGCCACCATACGATGACTCCATAAAGAAGAATTGGTCTTACTACCGCTGTATAGATGCCGCTGCTTTGTTCCTTGCATATCCCAAATGTGCTCTGAAGGTCAACCTCTTGTCTAGAATCACTCCTAGGTATTTAATGGAGGACTTGGTATTTACTATATGGCCGCCAACATTTACAACCACTTCTTCTGGCTTTTTCCTACTAGAAATAACCATTGCTTCTGTCTTATGGTCTGCAAGACGCAGACCGGACGCTTTTAGCCATTCTTTTATTATGCTGACTGATATGTCCGCCTTAACTTTTATGTCACTGAGATGCTTTGCGGTGACTACTATTGCGATATCGTCCGCAAAACCAGTTATCCTTGAACCTTCGGGCAATTTTACTCGCAGAACTCCATCATACATGATATTCCAAAGCATTGGGCCTAGAACGGATCCCTGTGGGACGCCACCGGTGACCTCCGTGTGTTTTCTGCCCTCTTCCGTTTCGTACAGTAGCATTCGATTACTAAAGTAACTGCGAAGATAATAAGAAACACCAATCTGTTCTAGTCTGTCGAGAATTTTCGCTCAGCTAGCGGTGTTAAAGGCGTATACTCTTTCTCTCCTCCTAGTCATCGGGTGCCACTAATTGCCTCTCTTGCTATGTCAACCACTCTTGATACGGCATCAATTGTAGATTTTCCCTTTCTAAAGCCAAACTGGTTTGCCGAGATACCTTCCCTTTCTTGAACTTCAAGCTCTAATCGCTTTGAGATCATGTGCTCCAGGACTTTGCCTGCTGATTCTAGCAAGCATATAGGTCTAAGACTAGAAGGATCATCTAGTGGTTTACCCGGCTTAGGGATTAAGATCAATTTCTGTATTTTCCAGTCTTGTGGGAAAACACCTTCTTTAAAACATAAGTTGTACAGTTTTACAAACTCTGGCATAAGATAGCGCATCGCGAGTTTAAGAGCCTTGTTTGGTACCACATCGGGCCCGGGGGCTTTTTATCTTCTAGTTTATTAACGGCCAGTAAAACCTCATCCGAATGAAAGGGCTCGAAAGAGCACTGTAGCCCCCAATTCATATTCGAAACTAAGCGCCGTTGGGGAGGAAACAAGGTATCAACAGCCACTTTCAAATCCCTTGCGCTTCTCGGCGACATAACATTGCTTTTTAGCTTTTTGGTAACAATTTTGTATGCTGTGCCCCAGGGGTTTCGATCTGCGTCGTCACATAGTTCCAGAAAACATCTTCGCTTGCTGCATTTGATAGCTTTTTTTAAATCGTCGCGTGCACTTTTATAGGCTTCTCTGTATTGAGGGAAGCAAGGGTTGCCCCTTGCGCGTTGGTATTTTCGCCTTGCTTTTAAGCATAGCTTCCTTAACTCTTCGATCTCATATGTCCACCAATAAGCGGGTTTATGATGTCCTTTTAAGACTTTTCTAGCCATTGATGCGTCACATGCGGTACTTATGTCGGCCATGATCTCTTTGGCCCTACTATTTGCGGATCCATTGTATTGACGAGATGGCAGCATTGCAATGAATAGGTCAGGGTCAAGAGTGCGCGCTTTCCAACCTCGAGCTATGCTGTTGGTTTGTACTTCTGTTTCTATTAATCGTGCAGGTAATTGCATAATGATCGCTTTGTGTAAAGCGAGAACTTATTTTACAGTCCACTGATCTGTATAATGTGGCGCTTGCGAAGGTCAGGTCGATTATTGACCCAAACCCGTTTCGACTAAAGGTATGTTCGGTGCCGGTGTTTAGAAGTGCGACATCGAGGCTTGCCAGGGCCTCTAAAAGTGCTCTACCCTTGGGACGTGTGCTCGGGCAGCCCCACTCTTGCGCCCAAGCATTAAAATCGCCCGCTATAAGAGCATTTGTTCTGCCTCTTGCATCGATGGAGAGCTTTCCGACAATCTGTTCAAATACTTGCACAGTGGTGCTAGGGGGTATATAGCAACTATAGATGTATAGATCTCTTATACTTGCACCCACAAAGCCAGTTTCAGATACGACATCGTACATCCAGCTAGCGGGGTTGCCGCATGTCCATATGGCTGCTTTGCCGCTCTTATCGTGTGCCCAACATTGTGACCGTTTCACTTTATAGGGTTCGCTGAGTATCGCGACATCCACGTTTTCCTCACTGATGGTTTGCGACAGGAGGTCCTGCACTGCCTGACAGTGGTTTAGGTTGAGTTGCAGTATCTTCATTTTGTCTTATATTTTCTGAGAGCTGCTTGATAGGTAGGGCACTTGAAAACTCCGGTTATGTGGTCAGTAGCGAGCACGCCGCGTTTCGCACATACCAAGCACTTGGGGGGGTTGCTACAGTCCTTTGCCATGTGTCCAGGGCCACCACACTTAAAGCAGGATTTTGTGAAGTCTTCACTGCTCCGACAGTTCATAGACACGTGGCCGAACTCGAGGCATTTGGAGCAACGTCTTGGCTGTTCTTTACCTCGGATGCGACAGATCACCCAGCCGATTCTAATTTTGCCTAGTGAGATCACCTTATTGACACTACTCGCCGGTAGAAGCAACAACGCGATTTGAGTGCCTCCGTAAGCTTTACGCATGGATCGTAGTCCGACTCTTGGACCTTGATGGAATCAAGCTTTGCATTTAAAGCTAAGCACACTTCTCCGCGAGTTGTGACTTCATCTATGTCGTGGATTTCCAGGAAGGTTTGCTGTGTTAGGGTTCTAACTTCCGCTTTACCCGATAGCATTTCTCCCACCGCGGCTTGCAGTTTGGCGGTATTTGTGCTCTCTGCCTTGTTGAGCTGGAACAAGAGGTCTCCTTTGGCAGTTTTCCTAATATTGCGGACGTTTTCACCTAGGTCCCTCAGTCTCTCGTCACTTTTGACAAATTTGAGGATTTCCGCATACGAGCACTCCCCGGAGGACTTGATTACGATTGCGTCCGGACGAGGGGCTTTTTTCCTTTGGCGCTTTACGTTCGACACTGTAGTCCACGCTGCTTCTTGAGTTGTGGGAATGTCGGTGTTAATAAAAGATTGCTCTTTCCCCTTTTCTAGGGCCGCGCGGGCAATCGGTTTCTCCCGGCCGCTCTTCGAGTATTGCTGCTCGGGTCGCCGATCTTGCATTCCCGGTGAGTGGGCTCTTGTACGCTTCCCCAGTGACTGACAGTTGTTCGATGCAGTGGTATCACCTCCGTTGTTTGGTCTACCCCGCTTTCCTTGCGTGACCTCCTTGGATGGCGATGCTGTCTGCTTAGCTTTTGATGAGAAGCTCGCTCTCTTTGACCCTGCATCGCTATTTTCGATTTCCTCAAAAAGTTTACAAATACTTGTCAGCATGCTCTTCATCTGCTGGTTTACGTGCCGTTGACTGTCCATCATCCTTCTCATTTCGCTTAATTTTCCGCCCATCATGCGGACAGCTTCTTTGTACCTGTTGCCAGAGAACACGAACGGTTGAATACTGCGTGGCTCTTCTGTACTCGTATTGTTCATCGGTGACGCCGGTGAGGACATGATCTCCACCAAGCCATCAGCTTGAACGAGGACTTCTCTTTCGCTTTGCGGTCCCTTAGGTAAGGGCGCACTGGAGAACGCTGGGTCCTGCCGCTTTTTTGGAAAGGGCTTCCGGAGCTATAGCCTTGGTTTTTGTTGACTTCTGACATGTTCCTTGCTGCCAGAAATCAGAATTAATTTAGTTTGTTTAGGGTATTATCTATTATAAATGTTATATTTCGTTTTTATTTATTTAATTTAATTTTTTATTTATCTATTATTAATGTGGTTTATTAAACTTTGTATATATATTTATATTTATTATTATTTTATATTTATTTATTTTATTTATTTATTTATTTTATTTATTTATTTATTTAATTTTTTAGTTTTATTTATATTATTATAGACGTAAATAAATATTTATTCTTATTTCAGTTTAGTTTGTACAGTGTTGATTTAATATTTTCATATTATTATTTATTGTTATTTATAAATCTTTATTATTTAATTTATTTGAGTTTTATTTATATTATTATAGATGTAAATATTTATTCTTATTTCAGTTTAGTTTGTACAATGTTTATTGAATATTTTTATATTATTATTATTATTAATCTTTATTTATATATTTAATTGTTTATTTTTATTTTATTATAGATATTTTTTAGTATTATTATTATTATTTAAGTTTAATTATTTACTTTATATTGTTTTATTTGATTTATATTATTATTGATTGCTTTTATTTTATTTGCGATTTTTATTTGTACATATTTAAGCAATGAAGCTATAAAAGTGTAAAGTGTGCACCCCACGTAAGACCACTTTGATGGGTTTGGGACTACACTAAGTGGGGTCACTTACTGCAGTCAGATTTGCAAAGCAGATCTGTTCCCACTTTCGGGAGAGGAGATCAGCTGCTGATGGCAGGGTTTGCTACAATCGCGCAACTTTATGTATTCTATCTCCCTCGCTTGCTACTTCCAGTAAAAATATAAAAAAGTTATAAATTCCCTTTAATATCAAGAAGTTAAAATTATGAGAAGTGAGGAAAACGAGCCTGCACTGGACGACGCCAACATGGAACGGACTCACCGAACTCCTTCAGGATTTGACTATCGCCTTTTGATTTGTAAACACCAGGTATTTTCGTAGGTTTTTGCTGTTTTTCCTTCCCTTGTGAAGAGCTGCGTCCACTCACTTGTATATACACGTACGCATATACACGTACGCAGAAAGGTGTAAACTTTAAAATGATGGATAAAGTTCAGAGAACTGGTGCGATGAAAACAACGGCATCGAAGTCATTATATACCGTACTAAATCTACTTCCAATAGACCTGCATGCCAAACAGGTAGCAAGTGCTACGGCGATACGCTTAAACATCATAAAGAAATGGTCAAACAGTACCTACGGTCACGGCAAGATACTAGCGGAATTCTCGGTGCTTCCTGGTCTGGTGGATTATGCGCTTCCGTCCGCTGCCCTCACCACGGCGCTTACGACCCTCCTACCTTCAAAGGAAGAGTGGAAACTGAACGCAGTTGGTAATAGCGAGTCCATCCATGTATACACAGATGGATCAAAGCTTGAGGGTAAGGTGGGTGGAGGTGTATATCCCCGGCATCTGGGGATCTGCTATAGCTTTCGTCTTCCAGACCACTGCAGCGTCTTTCAGGCGGAACTGATGGCGATATATAAGGCCACACAACTGGTAAAGTGTGATACGACCTCCATTGTGGCAATGAAATGCCGCGCATCTCTTAACGAGATAGCTGAGTCATTTCGCCTGAGGGTGACATGGGTCCCAGGTCACAGCGGTATAGAGGGAAATTGTAAGGCCGACGAGCTAGCCCGACTCGGTACTGGGCTTTCGACCGAAGATATATGCTAGTTCATCGCATACCCTTGCAAACTTGCAAGCTTCGTATAGCCGAAAGGTTTACAAAATTATCGAACGATAGATGGCGGCAGGAAACAACCTGCAAAATATCGAAGCAACTATGGCCGGCTCTCAGCGCAAAACGCACAGGGCAACTACTAAACATGAATAAACACGACTTGAGCATGGTAATATCGGTCATAACAGGACACTGTCTTATAGGTAAACACGCCTTTCGATTAGGGCTGAGACTGTACGACTTCTGTAGAAGCTGTCACGACGAAGAGGAGGAAGAAACGATCTTGCACCTTCTGTGCCAATGTCCTGCTCTATCCCGAAGAAGACTCTCCACTATGGGCAGACAGTTCTTCAACGACCTGGAAGAGCTTGGGGAGATTGAAATAAGAGATCTCCTTAAGTTCCTTCGAAGCACTGATTGGTTTTAGGGGGTGGTTCCTTCGTGGGGAGTTACAACCCCCAAATGCGGCATCACAATGGGCCACGAGCCTAAGTGTGTCTGTAACGACAACCGCACTAACCTAACCTAACATTATGGTGCAAAGTATTTCTAGAAATAGGAGCTTCGCATTATTCACAAGAAATCTTTAAATCATTGGAAGTGAATACAAGATAAAGAAATTTGCCGTAATTATTTAAAATAGATTTGCACTGATTGAGATTTTGCGAAAATAGAGTACTAATAAACAATATATCGATTTTCGATTTGAGGTTAGTTGGTAATAAATTATTGCTATGTTCTCACCAGTACAAGTTACTTAAGTTGAAATCACCTAGATAGATTATTTCATCATACTTAACAACACCCATTACGTGGACTAAATTTGTTAAATATCTAAGTCACTATAATCAGGAATATATGACAATATAAATATAATTGATTTATTGTTTGAAAACATAACGATGACACAGATTTGCTCTACTTTGCCTTCAGCATTGTTAATTTTAATTTCCTTGCAGCGTAAGTCCGCTCTAATCGCTAATAGTACACCACCGCCTTTACTAAAGCCAGTAGCCTGTGTAATTTATTGTATATAAATATACATATGTATGTATATATGTACATATGTAATGATTTACTAAAGGCTTTTTCTTTTATAATAGAGGAGCATTGTAGAGCACGATGAAAGTCACTTCGTGACCGGGTCGTGCGGGAGGTGACAGCAAAGATATAATTCCCTTATCCACATTTTCCGCCTTGATATGTTTTTTAAACATAATAAGGCTTCGTGAAGTAAAAGAACTATTAACAAAACTTCCATAATGTGCCGAATGTATGTACATATGTTTATAAAGTTCCGTGCGATTTTCACAACTCACAATAAACAAACGAAAAGTATGTATTGTCAAAGTTTTATTGTGGCATACCTTTTGCGTTTTTCGCTTTTCTGACAATGTTACAAATGTCACGTATAGCGAAGCAAGTCTTATGTGGCATGGCCTTTACTGCCACTTTTCTCAGTAACAACTGAGTGAGAGTAACTAGCGACATCAATAGCGGGAGAAGGCGAGACAGAAGGTGTGTTAACCGCAGACGAAGGAGAGGCATCGGCCGCACAGTTATTGCAGAAGTAGTTATAATTAGATCTGAGTAAAAATTCTGAAACATCTGGCAAAACACCAACACATTCCATATGAAAAAAGTCGTTGCATTTTCCACACTTCACTTTGGCTTTGTTGATCGCAACATGGCATTTTATGCATATAATTTAGTATAATATTTAAGATGAATCTTTAATTAGAGTCACTGTCTCAAGCACATTAATTTTATATTACGTTTGGTTTAATCTGAGTCCATTTCAAATAGGAAACGCTAAAGAAACGAGGAGCAAAATAATAACACGTCCGCTCTCTTCACAACTCGTGAATCAAAAGACCAATCGATTTAACCCTGACTGTCTCTCCGTCCGCCCGTCCGTCCGTCTGTCCGTGGAAACTATAACTTGAGTAAAAATTTATACTTCTTAATGAAACTTGGTTCATAGATTGCTTCTTGGCTAGACAAGGAACATACCGAAACTCGCGACTCCTTATCTCACCACAACTTTACCTTAACTCATTAAATCTTATCTCACCACACCTGGGCTCATTATATCCAGGCTCATCACACCCAAACTAACCACATTATAACTCTCCAAACGTCAATTATCTTTACCTCAGCTTAACTCTTCTCTTTAACATCTCCTCAACTACCATACTCCATTTATCTCACCACTATATAACACTTTTAAGTAATGAATTAAGAAAAGTTTGACTTTCAAGCTCGACTCACACACACTCTCTCTCCTATATATCTAAAAGAAGAAATAGCGTATATAATTCTAAAAACGGAATTAACCATCGATTTCAGTAAGCAACCTCAGTCTCAAATTAAGACAAAAGTCACAATTTTAGACAAGTTGGCATTCATTAGTCTTAAAATAAAGTCTCTAAATTGTGACCTGGTGGTGAGTACGTCACAAAAAATTAAAATAAAAACAAAATAAAAACACGTGAATGCGAGGAAAAGCAATAATCTCTAGCTCATTTTGAGACTTGAGATGATACCAAGTTACTGAATTTCGGCATACAAGTATTTATCTATATACATACATATGTATATAAAAATGGTGCGAAAAATCTATAGTAATACATCAATTGGGAACGGCTGGGCCGATTTGGCTTAAACAATATCACTGTCCAACAAATGAAGACTTTTTGAATGGAACAGAATAGCGAACCCATAATTCTGAAAGGGTATGTTGAGTAGATCATTTTTGTAGAACAAACTTGTGGTCCAGCACGTCTGAGTTTTTTTTACAGTGGGTCAAAGTTTTCATTTTTTGGTCAAAGGGAGCATTATACTATATGAAAAAAATGTTGTAAGTTAATGTCTGAGCGAATTCTTATGGTCAGAGTTGTATTGTGGAATTGTATGAGGATTATTTTTGTGGAAGATCTTAACCCTCTAACTGGTCTCTTTATGGGTCAATTTGACCCTTTTTCGAGAAAATCAAAAAATATCCTTTAAAAAAGGACATTTAAGGATTAAAATATTCTACGAAAATTTTTGGCGGAAAATTTCAGTGGGGGTCACCAAAGACACCATTTTTGTAAATAAAGCTCTTTACGATTAATTGGCAAAATTACACGCCAACTTCTATAAAAAAATTATAATTTTGTTTTAATAGTGGTTTATTATAGCATGTACATTAGGGTGACAATTAAATGTATGGAGTATTTTTTTTTCTTTATTGTTTTGGTCTCAGTGTTTTTTTGTGTGTAGTTTTATTTAAAAAAAATTCTAGTAAAATTTCAAGGTCGTAGGAAGAGGATTAGGGGGCGCGTCGGCCCCCCAAAGTTACACAAAATGCGTTTTTTCACGCAAATTCTTACTTTGACTGCTTGTAACTTTCTCTGTGTTTTTTTTTTTTTAAACATTACTGGCGAAAGATGTTCATTAATATGTCTACAATAACATCTGTCAATAACATTTTTGTTTAATGTTAATATTTAATGAAAAAAACTTAAATATAGGAGAAAAAGTACGCCTCAATGTCGATTTATTATACTTAAATAAAACTACTTATGTATATGATTTCTCTTTTTATTAATATTGTTTAAAGCACTTGAGACAATGTCTTTTTATTACAGTCCGGAAACCGATGGCGGTAATCGCTAACAATTTTTAAAACAAATTGTTTTTGGCGTTAATTTTTGGTAAATAGTTTATTATACTCTTCCATCAATTTAACCCCCCTTTCGGCAGTGTCATTTGTAACATTTAATTTTTTCATCAGTTCAGCCGCTTTACAATAAGATTGGTCCTGCTCCCATTTGTCTGGGTTTAATTTAAAAAAATCAGTATTTATTTGAAATCTTTCAAATAATGCTTTTGTTTCGGCAGAGACGAACTGTTCAATTCCGTCATGGAATATTTCAACGATTTCTCTATCATTTATTGTAGCTCGCTTTGTGTTTTGCTCTTGTTCAAAATCATTTTCCAAAGCCGCCACCATTTTTTGTTTTGAAAAAAGGGATACGTTGCTGTCAAAAAATGCAAGACCAACCGCCTCAGGGCTTAAATACCACAAGTGGTTCCTGAACTTTTTAAGAGCAACATAAGATATAGCAGCATCAATTTTTTTGAAGTTTTCAAGTTTTTGTAAAAATAAAAAATCTTGATATGGCGCTTTAATGGCCAAAGGAGCAGAAAACCACGCTTCGACATAGACTTCAGCAATAAAAACACAAATTTGACGAAGCCCATTTAATTCAGTTGCTGAAAGCTGGAACTCGTTACGGAATAAAAATATTTTTAGACAGTAAATCGCTTTTGCCATCCACCTTGCATGGTGAACAGCTCCTGGCGATCGAAACATTAGGCTGTTTGGATGTGTCTTTTCTGGTTTTTGACCCAGGAAGAGCAAAGTGAGTTCCAAGAATTCTTTATAGTCTTCCCTGGGTTGTTTTTCTTCCAAGATATTATTTACTGCACCGATAATGCGAACAGCAGACTCTTTCATGTACGTCTTGACAGTTGGATCGTTGATGCCATACTCATAGTTTTTAGCATCAATCTTAGCCCAAGCATTTTTAAATTTCTCAAACATTTTAACGTTTGGACTTCCATAACAGCTTATTTTTTCTTCGAAAACGCATCTTAAAACAATCTCGTATATATGATGACGGCATGGTAACCATAAAAGTTGTATTTGTAAATTATTTTCAATTAACGTACAGGTACCATTGAAACGCCCAGTATTGACCGCTGTTGTATCAAACACTAAAGCTTTGATGTGATTTTGCAGACCATATTCATAAATAGCATCGCATACAGCGGATGCCTGTTCTTTTCCAGTACCGGAATCAAGTGCAGGTATTTCAAGAAGCTGTTCAACTTTACCGCTCGATATTATTATAGGCAACCTATCAACTTTATCATTTCCCATCAGCGCCGGCAAAAGTTTACCATCCCAATGAAGGCAGATAGCGTCGAGCTCATTTAATTTTAATTTATTTTTTAATGCTGAAATTCTTTCTTCACGGATTTGTTCCCTTTCCTGGTGTACAGACGTTCGGTTTAAAATATAATCTTCAACATTATTACCCAGAGCTTCAACGACTGCGCTTATTAGATGAACCGCATGTCTGTCACTGATTTTACAGACATCGAGTGCGGCCGCCAGTTTTGGTGTTAGTATTTTATTTGTTCCCCTACATTTTTTGGCTGGAGGTTGACTACAACGTGGGTCACATTCCATATCTGGAAAACTGTTATCATTCTCTGAAGATTCAGATGACAGCAACTCTGCAGTTTCATCTAATAAAAACGACTTAATTTAAAGAAAATAAAAAATAAACAATAACATACAACGAACCAATTAATGCAATTTCACGATTATTCCGCTCCACTTGTTGTAATAAATTGTTGTTGCGTTCTTCAAATCGGCACTCTCGGCGTACTTCTTCGTAATCGATACCATACATAAAGCCTGGGCGCCCCGTTTTTCGTTGACTTATCAAGAAATCAATATCTTCTTGATTCGACATTATTTTTAATGCACTTGCATGCGCCACGTCAAAAAGCATATCCAATTTTTCTTTCCACGTGTTTACTTTGCTCTTATGGAAATTAGAAGTCTTCTTTGAATCTTTTTGAAAGCTTTGCCATTCTTTATACAATTTCTCTACATTTGTAATGCAGTGTTGTTTATCCTTGACCGGAATGCGGGCTTTTTCCCAGAACACGAATAGTTCTTTTACAACTAAATCTGAACTTTCCCGTAAATTTTTTTTTACTACACGTAAATTGAAAAACAAAACTTTCAACACTTCTATATTGGAGGGTAGTTTACTTCCCGTTAATGAGTTGGTACAATAACCAATTAAATATAAGCGTTCACGTAAATTTCTAGCAGACATTTTCGACTTTTCACATTCAAATATTCACTTCGAATGATTTTTTTGCAAATTTAATGCTATTAAAAAATGTTTGCGGCTGCTGCATATAACTGTAAAATAAGAATCTATTTTCCGAGAAACATTGGTGCTGATTTTTTGTCGGTAGCTTACGCAAGCATTGAGAATAATATTGTTGAGGTTGTAACGGGAATATTCTCGGTCACAATTGTCAATATTATAGATCGCTTCAGCATACAGGCAAAAAAAATTTGAAGCAAACTTTTAAAGACGTAAACAAAAAAAGTCTGAAGTTCGGACTAGCGAGGTCTTACTGTATATAATTGTTGAAGCTACTCTTACGTAAATCATAAGGAATTTTCTATATGAATCTTTAATTAAATAAATCTGAACAAAATCCAAAATTTGAATCATATAAGTAATTTTATTTAAGTATAATAAATCGACATTGAGGCGTACTTTTTCTCCTATATTTAAGTTTTTTTCATTAAATATTAACATTAGACAAAAATGTTATTGACAGATGTTATTGTAGACATATTAATGAACATCTTTCGCCAGTAATGTTTAAAAAAAAAAAACACAGAGAAAGTTACAAGCAGTCAAAGTAAGAATTTGCGTGAAAAAACGTATTTTGTGTAACTTTGGGGGGCCGACGCGCCCCCTAATCCTCTTCCTACGACCTGGAAATTTTACTAGAATTTTTTTTAAATAAAACTACACACAAAAAAATACTGAGACCAAAGAAAATATCACTTTCGAAATTAACTGTCACCCTAATGTACATATTTATTTTTTTGCTTCAGCAGTAGTATGACAATGGATTAAAGATTAAACTTAATATGCTTTCTGTATTTAGCTTGACGTGAACGTTCCGATGTGTCAAGGTTTCTGTACAAGCAGCAAGCATTACACTTTGAGATTTCCCTTTGAATCTTTCTTCCAATACCTTTATATCCTGATAAAACCTTTCACCGTGTTCATCTGAAACCGCTCCAAGGTTTTCTTTAAACAAATTGAGATGAAAGTGCAGAAAATGCAGCTTTAGTGACATCTTAACGCCAATATTGTTAAAACCGATTAGCATGCTTTCAATATTTTCTGCATAGTTTTGTGCTTTTGAGTTTCCAAGGAATTCTGATATAACCAGCTGCATAAAATCAAATGCTGTCTTTTGCATATCCGACAGATGGCCATAAAATTCTTCATCTTGTAATAATTTTCTTATATCGGGTCCAACGAGCATTCCTCGAAAAGGTAATTTACATTAAATGAAATAAATTATTTCTTAAAACCGTATTTTACCTTCTTTTAATTTGGCTGCAGATAATCTGGGGAAAATTGTTTGAAAGTAACTTATATCTGATATGTTTTCAACCGCCGCTGTTATTTCTGTATTGGCGTATGTCATATTGGCCGAAAATGTATGTGTAGGCGGTTGAGGCACCGGAACACCTTCACAGCGCACTTCTGGTAAAATGATATTATTTGTTGCTTCGTATGTCATTATCGCGTAGTGCCTTTGGCTTCTACCAAATTTGTAATTTACGCAGAAATAGCATGTATCTGATTTGTGATCTTCAGGTTCAATCCATATAATAGGCGCAGAAAATGGCAGTGCCTTAGTACCGCCTTTGTACCAGGTCAAAAGACCACTTTCGCAAGGAGTACATACAGTTTTTGGTATCCAAGCTTCACATAAAAATCGTATTCCAAAGAAAAGAAAATATGGTTCTTCAATTGTAGGGAATATCTTTCTTCTGCTTTGATGGTGCGTAAAATGTCCATAAAACAAAACCAATCTCTTAATTTGCAAACAGAATCCGCCATGCTTATTTAAGCTTTAATTGTTCTTTTTTTATATCAATTTTAGTAAAAATCACACCCGATATGTACTGTTTAGTAGCTCAATTATGCTTAATTTTATCACACCCGATTTGTAAGTCACAGCTGACTAAACTTGACGACGTTTTCACCTGCTTTGTATTTATATGTTGGCGTGTAATTTTGCCAATTAATCGTAAAGAGCCTTATTTACAACAATGGTGTCTTTGGTGACCCCCACTGAAATTTTCCGCCAAACATTTTCGTATAATATTTTAATCCTTAAATGCCCCTTTTTAAAGGATATTTTTTGATTTTCTCGAAAAAAGGGTCAAATTGACCCATAAAGAGACCAGTTAGAGGGTTAAGATCTTCCACAAAAATAATCCTCATACAGTTCCACAATACAACTCTGACCGGCTGTGCGTCAGATCGCCCAAAACCTAATCGCCCAAAACCGAAAAATGTCAAATCGCCCAAAAAGTTGGGCGATTGGAAATAATGTCTAATTTCCTAAATGACAGATCGCCCAAAAAGTTGGGTGATTAGACATATGTCTAATTGCCCAAATGACAGATCGCCCAAATGTCTAATCACCCAAATGTCAAATCGCCCAAAATTGCAAAAAACTTCTTGTCAACTTCTGTAAAAGGGAAAATGGTTAGTTCTTTGAAAATTTTTAAATCTAATTTTCCCTTTTACAAACGCAAACAGGCAGTGGCGTAGGTGGCTATTGTGAGGGAAGCTGACTTAACGCCGTAGGACACTTTCATGTCAACATTTTGTAAAAGGGTGAATTAATAGTTTTCCTGTAATAATTTTCCCTTTTACAAAATGTTTACTTCTTCATGCCAACATATTGTAAAAGGGTGAATTAATAATTCTCCTCTATAATTCTCCCTTTTACAAAATGTTTACTTCTGTAAAATAAAATATTAGTAAAATACATAATTATAATGCTAATTAATCTTAATTTATATTTTGCTACATATTTATTCACACAATTTCATAACATAACCCCTAACATAGAGCTATACAACCCCTAAAACCCCCCACTTACTACGATACTGAAAGTAAAAGGGAAAAAAAATCTGAGAGGGTATTGCTTTTAGTTGAGAGCATATTTACCGTACTTTTATTTTATTATTTTGACAAATTTGCTAAAAACAGAAAATGTCAAATCGCCCAAATGTCTCACTGCACAAATGACAGATCGCCCAAAAAGTTGGGCGATTGGACATATGTCACATCGCCCAAATGTCTAATCGCCCAAAAAGTTGGGCGATTTGACATATGTCTAATTGCCCAAATGACAGATCGCCCAAATTTTTTTTTTGGGCGATTTGACATTTTTGCTTTTGGGCGATTAGGTTTTGGGCGATGTGACGCACAGCCACTCTGACCATAAGAATTCTCTTAGACATTAACTTACAACATTTTTTTCATATAGTATAATGCTCCCTTCGACCAAAAAATGAAAACTTTGACCCACTGTAAAAAAAAACTCAGACGTGCTGGATCATAAGTTTGTTCTACAAAAATGATCTACTCAACATACCCTTTCAGAATTATAGGGTCGCTATTCTGTTCCAAAAATGCTGTTGGACAGTGTATTTAGTGGTTCGAAATTTCCAGGAGAAAGATTTTACGAAATTTTGGAAAACACTCTGGAAAAGATGGAAAATCGTAAATTACCTTTTTAATGGAATTTTGTGTATAATTGTTTCGGAATGGCTTTTCGACTGAAGAAAAAAGTTATAAGTGGAAAACTCGATTCGCAATATTCGATGCTTTTGGACGATGCAATAGTGGAAAATTAAGTGGCCGCTGTGGTCGAGTGGGTGGCGGTGCGGGCTATTACTCGATATGCCGCTGGGTTCGAAGTTCGAATCTCAGCCAGGGCAAGTTAAATCTAAGTCATAGAAAAAGTTTTTTCTAAAAGCGGTCATCCCTCGGCAGGCAGTGGCAAACCTCCGATGGTATTTCCGCCATGAAAAAGATTCTCATAAATACATATGCCGTTTGGAGTCGGCACAAAATTATAGGTCCCTTTATTTGTGGTATAATGTAAAGACGCACCCAAACTTTTTTTTTTTTTTTTTTATTATAATTTTATTTACAGTTTGTCGTGCGACAATAAGCAAATTTATTAAAAGGTACAGAATAGCTTAACTGGACTTAACATATAACATATAACTCATCTCTGTTGAGACGAGTATAACGAAAACAATAAAAAAACAAAAAAATAGTATTATGAAATAGATAAACAAATGCTATCATATAATATTAGACATGTATGTTTTTTATATAAATAGCAAAATTTTATGATCTAAATGGTAGCTCAAGTATGTGCCATTTTTTAAGTCTGTAAGTTTCATTATTCTCGTCTAAAAGAAGTATGGCCTCAGCATTTTCATGGTGGTGCAAACGGTCAAGGTATCTAGCGCTGAATTTCTTGATTTCATCTACATATGACAAGTTGTATATTTAAGTCTTTGTGGATATTTATATTTCTCTTATACCATGGAGCGTTTGCAATTTTTCTTAAGCATTTTGATTGGAACCGTTGCAGTATTTCAATATTTGAATTGCTTGTTGGGCCCCATAGCTGAATGACATATGTAGGTCCATGTTGGTTTTAGTATTACTTTATATAATAAGATTTCATTCTCAATGCTGAGTTCCGATTTTTTCTTTATAAAAAGTAATGCGACAATGCCAGGCACTACATGTACAATGGAAGGATTCGTTTTAACACGGAAAAGATTAAAAACTTTTTTCCGATACTCGACGGGAGAAGAACTATTTAAAGGCGTAGCCATAATGAGAAGGGTGATCGGGGAATTGTGAGACATGGGGGGCCATGAGACACGCTCATAGCACTGAATTAAGAAGTGCGCCCTCTACCAATGACTGTCAAACTTCTTGCTCAATTCGCATTGTCATTTTTATGTGGCCGCTGTGGTCGAGATGGTAGTGGTGCGTGCTATCACTTGATATTCCGCTGGGTTTGAGGTGCGAATCTCAGCCAGGGCAAGTTAAATCTAAATCAAAGAAAAGTTTTTTCTAATAGCGGTCATCCTTCGGCAGGCAATGGCAAACTTCCGAGTGTATTTCTGCCATGAAAAAGCTTCTCATAAAATGCATCTGCCGTTTGGAGTCGGCACAAAAATGTAGGCCCCTCTATTTGTTGTATAATATAAAGACGCACACCACAAATGATAGGAGAAGCGCGGCCAAACACAGCTATACAGTGTAAGCGTCAAATTATTATTATTATTAATGGTGGAAAATTCGTTGTGAAGTTTAGAAAATTTCAGATAATTGTGAAGTTCATTGTGATAAAAGACGTTTTGCGTGCATTTTGGGAGGGGAAGTTCACGAGATTATTAATTGATTAATGGCACAACCCGATAAATGGGGTTATACTTTGACTTAGGCTGTGCGAAATTCGACAGGTGTCCTTTTCATTGTCATTTTCTATTATGCTATTTTTCTTGAATTGCAATCAATTTAAATTCATTATCAGCGATATTTATGAATTCGATAATTTTTTCAGAAAATAAGTTTGCGTGAAAAAAGTGAGGTTACGGTAACTCATTCCGAATCGTTCATTGAGTAGGTTTTTTTTTAATTTTCTTTTGAATGGGATTGGTCAAAAATGGCTTTGTTGGTTTTTAGGGAGAGTTAGTTGCTTGATGGCTTGGTGGCCGCTGTGGTCGAGTTGGTAGCGGTGCGTGCTATAACTCGATATGCTTGTGAATTCGAGGTTCGAATCTCAGTCAGGGCAAGCAAAATCTTAGAAAATGTTTTTTCTAATAGCGGTCACCCCTTGACAGGAAATGGCAAACCTCCGTGGGTATTCCTGCCATTAAAAAAATAAAAAATCCGAAATCGCGTGCAAAGATATTTTCTGCGTTGATATTGGTTGATTATCTGCCGTATGCCACCATTGCAATGCATTGAAGTTTCAATCGGAATCTGAATCATCCGAAATTGTGCAACGATACGCGGTTGTCCGTCCAGAAACTCATAAACAATGTGATGCATGCGACGATCATCAAAGGCAAATTCAAAGGAGATTTTGCAAAGACAATCAATATATCGCAAAACCAATCGTTAAAAGTCTGTGGGATTAATCTCGAACTTTCCTATTTTTCACACGGTCAGCTGAACATTAGCTGTTCGCGGATTGGCAAACCGTTTTCGATGTTTGTTATTGCGCTGGAAAACAAATCGAAAAACATTTTTTATCATATCGCTCCCAACTGATTTCGGCACTCTGGAGTTTATCTGAATGCTTTAAATTGGGGCGAGACGAAGTTTGCGGGGTCCGCTAGTTTTAAATATAAGTACTTGAAGGTGTTCATGGTATAAAATTTAAACCAAAACCAGCGCTCAACTAGCAGTACGGCAAAATGTCTAAGGCTTAAGATATTCAGTCCAGAATCTTTTGATCTATTTAGTGATAAAAACTAACCCGTTTGTTGGAAGGATGTCAGTTTTGAAAAGGTATAATAAAAAAAAATTTGGCATTAAGTATGCAAAAATTTAAGCTCGGTTGAAACTTTGCTATTGATTTTAAGCTATCTACCCTTTGGGATGAGAACTTGAGAGAATAAAAGAGGAATTGAGTCGCCATGGAAAGAGGTAAGTTTATAAAAAATGTGTCCTCTAGATGGCGGGTAGATTGATATACATACAAATACGGAAAATGGTTACGATGATGGAATATGCAGAAAACTTCATATAAGGTAACTCATCAGAAGAGGAATGGATGAGATAATGTCATCTCATCATCTTATAGTGTTGTGCATTTTCAAGCTCATTCTTTAAAGTCAATTATAATTGCATTTTAATTTGTGTTCTTTTGTTTCTCCTCCTTTACTATTTTCACTTTTCGCCTTGAAATTATTGCATGCGTAATTTTGTTTTATGTCCTTCATTACAAGGGCTTGCTCGGTTGTATTGCTGTTATGGTAGCCGTTGGTATCAAGGAAATTTACATTCACAAACATTCCCAATATATTAACTTCCAATCTCCTTTATAAGCCATTACATATTTCGACTGTCAAATCCGAGAAGTATCGCGCTTGACTACCTGATGCGGTTCTCTTTTCTTAGTCAAAACAGTTTTTCTTTTTTTCGGTAATAAAAAGAGACCGATTTTTACTATAAACGGATTGTCCTTCGAAATGTTTTTCCGTCCAAACACTTCTGCCTTAAAAGATAGTTTCCAGTAGTTGTTTGCTCAGAAAAGTTTATATACAAAAATTAAGCGAAGTCTATTAATTTAGCTGCCTTGATTATGGGTCAGTTTTCTGGAATGTGCGTGGCGAACCTTTTATTGTTTATATTGAAAGGAGTTATACAATCAACAGCTAACTTTTTAAAGCAAGAGAGTTTTCTTTTTACTACTGTTCCACAGTGTTGTTGTTATTGGCCTTGTAAAAAAAGTAAAGAAGGTATATATTTAACATATATGTATGTACGTATGCCAGCGGATTGGCAAACCGTTTTCGATGTTTGTTATTGCGCTGGAAAACAAATCGAAAAACATTTTTTATCATATCGCTCCCAACTGATTTCGGCACTCTGGAGTTTATCTGAATGCTTTAAATTGGGGCGAGACGAAGTTTGCGGGGTCCGCTAGTTTTAAATATAAGTACTTGAAGGTGTTCATGGTATAAAATTTAAACCAAAACCAGCGCTCAACTAGCAGTACGGCAAAATGTCTAAGGCTTAAGATATTCAGTCCAGAATCTTTTGATCTATTTAGTGATAAAAACTAACCCGTTTGTTGGAAGGATGTCAGTTTTGAAAAGGTATAATAAAAAAAAATTTGGCATTAAGTATGCAAAAATTTAAGCTCGGTTGAAACTTTGCTATTGATTTTAAGCTATCTACCCTTTGGGATGAGAACTTGAGAGAATAAAAGAGGAATTGAGTCGCCATGGAAAGAGGTAAGTTTATAAAAAATGTGTCCTCTAGATGGCGGGTAGATTGATATACATACAAATACGGAAAATGGTTACGATGATGGAATATGCAGAAAACTTCATATAAGGTAACTCATCAGAAGAGGAATGGATGAGATAATGTCATCTCATCATCTTATAGTGTTGTGCATTTTCAAGCTCATTCTTTAAAGTCAATTATAATTGCATTTTAATTTGTGTTCTTTTGTTTCTCCTCCTTTACTATTTTCACTTTTCGCCTTGAAATTATTGCATGCGTAATTTTGTTTTATGTCCTTCATTACAAGGGCTTGCTCGGTTGTATTGCTGTTATGGTAGCCGTTGGTATCAAGGAAATTTACATTCACAAACATTCCCAATATATTAACTTCCAATCTCCTTTATAAGCCATTACATATTTCGACTGTCAAATCCGAGAAGTATCGCGCTTGACTACCTGATGCGGTTCTCTTTTCTTAGTCAAAACAGTTTTTCTTTTTTTCGGTAATAAAAAGAGACCGATTTTTACTATAAACGGATTGTCCTTCGAAATGTTTTTCCGTCCAAACACTTCTGCCTTAAAAGATAGTTTCCAGTAGTTGTTTGCTCAGAAAAGTTTATATACAAAAATTAAGCGAAGTCTATTAATTTAGCTGCCTTGATTATGGGTCAGTTTTCTGGAATGTGCGTGGCGAACCTTTTATTGTTTATATTGAAAGGAGTTATACAATCAACAGCTAACTTTTTAAAGCAAGAGAGTTTTCTTTTTACTACTGTTCTACAGTGTTGTTGTTATTGGCCTTGTAAAAAAAGTAAAGAAGGTATATATTTAACATATATGTACGTATGCCAGCGGATTGGCAAACCGTTTTCGATGTTTGTTATTGCGCTGGAAAACAAATCGAAAAACATTTTTTATCATATCGCTCCCAACTGATTTCGGCACTCTGGAGTTTATCTGAATGCTTTAAATTGAGGCGAGACGAAGTTTGCGGGGTCCGCTAGTTTTAAATATAAGTACTTGAAGGTGTTCATGGTATAAAATTTAAACCAAAACCAGCGCTCAACTAGCAGTACGGCAAAATGTCTAAGGCTTAAGATATTCAGTCCAGAATCTTTTGATCTATTTAGTGATAAAAACTAACCCGTTTGTTGGAAGGATGTCAGTTTTGAAAAGGTATAATAAAAAAAAATTTGGCATTAAGTATGCAAAAATTTAAGCTCGGTTGAAACTTTGCTATTGATTTTAAGCTATCTACCCTTTGGGATGAGAACTTGAGAGAATAAAAGAGGAATTGAGTCGCCATGGAAAGAGGTAAGTTTATAAAAAATGTGTCCTCTAGATGGCGGGTAGATTGATATACATACAAATACGGAAAATGGTTACGATGATGGAATATGCAGAAAACTTCATATAAGGTAACTCATCAGAAGAGGAATGGATGAGATAATGTCATCTCATCATCTTATAGACTATACATCTAATATATAAGCAGAGAGAATACCGACTTAGACACAAGTACCTGGTTGACTTTAAAGCCGTGGGACCTAGGCTTTTGTGCGCAACATTTAACAGTCTTGGGCTTTAATAGCCTTTGAATATCTAAGAAGAAACACATTTCTCTTTAAAAGATATTACATTTAAGCCTCAAAAGGGGTTCCTACCCATTCTCGAATATATTCACAAGGGCAATTACTTACCTTTGAATATCTAAGAAGAAACACATTTCTCTTTAAAAGATATTACATTTAAGCCTCAAAAGGGGTTCCTACCCATTCTCGAATATATTCACAAGGGCAATTACTTACCTACATACATATGCAGTATTTAATGTTAAATTGAATGATTAAAAGTATTTTCGTTTGATAGTCTCATTTTTAAGACTATGGCATTCTTCCAGCAATGATATATGTACGTATGTACATACGTATGAGTATATATGGTATCTGTGAGTAAAGGATTTACAATCAGTTAAAAATGTCAACACATATTCTTGAATATAGTTATTCATATACTTATGTATTTTTAATTTTTTCTGCAGCTGTTAAAGCTGTAACCGCGTACATTTCTCTGTTGCAGTAGTCACATAAATGCATACACACGTACATTTATGTATATTTTTTATAAACCTTTTCCATTATTATTTCAGTTGCTTACTGAACTAAAGTTTTCTGTTTCTTCAATATGAGTTTTCGTACGTATCCGTTCAACCAGTGAATAAATGTTTTTTTTTCTGCTTCACATTTTCATTTTATTTAGTGTAATTTAATTATTTTTATTTCGATTTAATATTTTTTTCTTTTTGGTTCCTTTACTTTTACTACTCTTTCACTTCTCAACCCTGGCTCTTCCGTTCACTCCTAGCCATGGTCAGTTGTTCATATTCTTCGCTTTCAAGCAAATTTATGCTGCTGCAATTGTTTTCGATTTTTTTTTATGCAAATTAAGCTTCGTATTCGCTTTTTGTGAGCATTTTCATGTACATAGGTACATATACATACATGCACACATACATATGTATTCTTAGCTTACTCTTTTTGGTATTGTCCTGCCATGCATTTTTTGCACGAAGTATTTAAAATTACATTCGTCTTAACCACTTCTTGTTGGTAAGAAAATTCCATTTTGTTCCTTCTCGAGATTCATTCATAGTGGTAATTTGTAGAATTTTAACTCCACTTTAAATAGCACTTCACAATCCAATATACGGTTATTTCGTGTTGTGCATTTTCAAGCTCATTCTGTAAAGTCAATTATAATTGCATTTTAATTTGTGTTCTTTTGTTTCTCCTCTTTTACTATTTTCACTTTTCGCCTTGAAATTATTGCATGCGTAATTTTGTTTAATGACCGATTTTTACTATAAACGGATTTTCCTTCGAAATGCTTTTCCGTCCAAACACTTCTGCCTTAAAAGATAGTTTCCAGTAGTTGTTTGCTCAGAAAAGTTTATATACAAAAATTAAGCGAAGTCTATTAATTTAGCTGCCTTGATTATGGGTCAGTTTTCTGGAATGTGCGTGGCGAACCTTTTATTGTTTATATTGAAAGGATTTATACAATCAACAGCTAACTTTTTAAAGCAAGAGAGTTTTCTTTTTACTTCTGTTCCACAGTGTTGTTGTTATTGGCCTTGTAAAAAAAGTAAAGAAGGTATATATTTAACATATACTGAGTTTTTTCTTTCTTCAAGATCTGTTTGGTGATGAAATTCCTAATTAAAAAATTGCGGGTAAGTAATTCTAGCAGCTCAACTAAATAAACAAGGAACCAAACTTCCGTTTTCCAAATTTGAAATTTTTAAAAAGAAGCTATACATAAAAATTAGAGAATTCATTTAAGAAATTAAAAATAAATCTCAAAGAAATCAAATGCAATTTGTCCTTTTTTATACCTTTTACAGGCTTAAGGTGGCTGTAAACGGTGAGAGTAATTCTTATGAGAATGTATAATTTGCCTCATCCTCATCGTGTACACAGCGTTGAGAACGCATTCTCATTCTCAACATAGACGCATTCTCATTCTCAATGTTTTCACCATACGGCGATCTAGCAAGTAAATATAATCGCCCATATGTTTCACAAAACAAGCGATCATCAGGCATCATAATTCCAAAACCAAAATAAATACACATCCTCTTTTTTAAAGGGAAAAAGACCACAGTCAGAAAAAACCCTATCTTTTATTCAACACTGGCACACACACGACCGGCACACTTTACATTCCAACTTCGACTGACATTCGTCCAGTGACGACAGTCCCTGCGCGACATCGTCCCTGTACGAAACAGTGCCAGCGAAAACCTCTGGTTTTCCATTCGCTTGAACACATACATATACAATAATCTTAGCTCTAGTTAAATTTCTAATTCTGCTCCACATTGACCGGTTCCATCGGCAGTATGCACAACTTCTGTACCGGCCTGGTTAATCGGCTCGTCTGCGTCTCCACCACTACGGATCTCACCAGCTTGTCCTTGCTCACAATTATCTCGCTCACTCGACCGAGAGCCCACTGTGCAGGTGGAAAGTTTTCCGCCTTAATCAGCACAAGTTGGCCAACTCTCAGATTTTCTCGCTCTCTGCGCCATTTCTTTCTCTCTTGCAGACTGTTCAAATAATCAACTTGCCATCTTGCCCAAAAATGCCGCAGCATAGTTTGGCGTTGCTCCCAAAGTCTAAGTCCCCTAGCACCAGACTGCTTTTCTAGCACAAATGGAGGAGGTAGCACCAAAGGCTCTCCTATAAGGAAGTGGCCTGGTGTCAATGCTTGCACATCATCTGGATCATCAGATAGCGGGTACAATGGTCGAGAATTGAGGATTGCCTCAATCTCAACCAACAATGTCGCAAGCTGATCTTGTGCCAGCGTTTTCTGGCCCACTATTCTAGTCAAATGAAACTTCATAGACTTTACAGCTGCTTCATAAATCCCTCCTTGATGCGGAGCGGCAGGCACCATAAAATGCCATTCAGTTCCCTTCATATTTAAATATTCTAGCACCTCTCGCTCCCTCCAGTATCCGATTGCTGCCTTTATCATTCTACTAGCACCGACAAACGTTGTGGCATTATCGCTGTAGATCTTTTCGCAGCGCCCACGCCTTCCAATTAACCTCTCATAGCACGCAATGAATGCCTGGGTCGTCAAGTCTAGCACCATATCGATATGAATCGCACGCGTTTTCAGGCACACAAAAATCACAATCCAACACTTGCTTTTCGCCACATAATCGTCTCGCACCCTTATGTGCACATTAAGTGGCCCTGCATAATCTAACCCAGAGTGCAAGAAAGCCTTACCAGAAGAAACTCTATCAGTCGGCAAGTCCGCCATTAACTGTTGTTGTAGCCTATAATTATAGCGCACGCACACCACACATTTGTGTAAGAATTTTCTCAGCTCATCTCTTAAACGCGGAATCCAATATTTTTGACGTATAAACTGCGTCATTACTTGCACCGCACCATGTTTTGTCTGTCTATGCGCATAGTCCGCTATCAATTGGGCTAGCCTCGAACCCTTCGCTACGATAACTTGATGTTTCATTTCATATTCTTGCTCCGCATTTGCTAACCGACCTCCAACTCTTAATAAACCATTTTTATCTAAGATCGGTCTTAGCGATTCTATCTTGCTATGTTCTGGGATTCGATGCTCCCTTTCTATCATGGCTAGCTCCTTACGAAAATGCTGCTCTTGCGATTTTCGCAACAAATATTCCATTCCCCACAATTTCTCCTCTTTATTTGGAATCAGAAAAAATTATTCCTCATTCCTCTTTCTTAGCACCGTTTTCGACTTCCTGGTTCTATCTCTTGTTAAACTTCTAGCTTTCATGTTTTCTACAAACCGTTTTACATATCCTAATATGTTCAGTATGCGCTCTAACTTACTCTCATAATGTGTAAGAGGAACAAGCTCACCGCTTCCCCCCATTTTTGGCACAAAAATGCAAAGTTCTTCTTGGTAAACGCTCACTATATTTACCTTAACTTCTGCTTGCACCTCGTTTGGGCTTTTCATCTTAGCTTGTTCAAACTTGTCTACCGGCCACTGCGCCTTTGGCTTAGTAAGCCATTGTGGACCTTCTAACCACAACCGGTTATTCACTAGCTCATCTGCACTCATCCCTCGACTCAATAAATCCGCTGGATTATCTGTCGTACCAACATGCTTCCAATTTCTAGCACCAGCGTATTCTTGTATTGTTGAAACTCTATTTGCAACAAAAGTTTTTAAATCTCTTGGACTTTTCTCCAACCAATACAGCACCACCATCGAATCTGTCCACAACGTATAACTAACATCCCTCCATTCCATTGCTCTCTTGACTTCCATTATCAGCTTTGTCAATAACTCACAAGCCGATAATTCTAATCGTGGAATTGTTATTCTCTTAACAGGCGCCACTCGTGTGTTTGACACTAACAATCTACATGTACTAGCACAATTTACATGCTCCGTTCTAATGTATATCACTGCTCCATAAGCAGCCTCTGATGCATCTGCAAAACCATGCACCTCAACTTTCTCTTTAGCACTTGCACCAATCCATCTAGGAATCCTGAATCTTTCAAGACGCTTTATACCATACCAATAATCTCTAAACTTGTTTTCAAGCTCCAACGGCAATCTCGCATCCCATAATATCTTGAGGCGCCATAAGTCCTGTATCAGTATTTTGCCGATTATGGTTACCGGCGATATATACCCGTTTGGGTCGAATAATTGCGCGACATGGCTCACCACTACACGCTTAGTTACCACTTCTGGTATGGTTGGTGTCTTCACGATAAATGTATACCTATCTTCCGTTACCAGCCACACTAATCCTAGCACCTTTGCTTCGCTATCAAATTGTACAACAGCCTCCTTGTCAAACGAATTCATTGCCTTCATCAATGCTTTATTGTTGGATTTCCATTTGCAAAGCTTGAAGCCTGCACCACCCAGGATATGCTCCATCTGCCTTGCCAACTTAATCGTCCATATACATATCATTCACAATCGCACCCGCAGCTTCTGGATATTCTTCTTGCACGTCTCTAGCACACTGGATTACCGCTCTTACAGCATTGTATGCCGAAGACGTCATCCCATATGTAACGACGGTTAACCAATATTCCTTTAATGGTTCGTATCTGTTCTTGCGCCAAAAAATTCGTTGCAAATCCCATTGGTGTCTAGCAATCTTAACTTGACGGAACATCATTTTGATATCCGCACTGAACGCTACCTTGTGACGTCTAAAACGCATTATTGTCTCGCTCAAATCTCTCTGCAACTTCTCGCCCAATAGTTGTACCTCATTTAAGGAGATTCCTTTATTTGTGCGACAACTCGCATCAAATACCACACGAAATTTTTTCACCACACAATGATGTGGAATATAATATCTTAGCTGATCTGGTTTTACCTGCTCCTCAACAAGTCGCATATGCCCCAGCTCCTCATATTCTCTCATAAATTCGCTATACTGTGCTCTCAATTCTGAGTCTTTCTCTAGTCTCTTCTCTAGATATAAAAACCGACGCAAAGCAATCTCTTTGGAGTCACCAATATCTTGCACATCTTTTAAGGGTATAGTAACCACAAATCTGCCCTCACTATCTCTATAATAAGTGCTCATGAAAATATTTTCAACTAACTCCTCTTCTGCTGTTCTAATTGGTTGTTCGTTAATGTGTTCTAGCTCCCAAAATTTCCTTAACAATTTCTCTAGCTCCCTGTCGTCTTACTCAATCATAGATATTAGCTCACCTGTCTGTTCATTACGCCGCTGACCATGCTCGCCAAAAACGACAACACCCAGCATTATTTCTACTAAAGCTGTGCCTTCTGCGCCTTCTTTCCTTACTCCAATAATACTTCTAGCTACAAAATTTGCTCCCAGCAATACGTGCACCTCTTTCGCCATCCA
Organism: Philophylla caesio; assembly: GCA_963971545.1. Taxonomy (NCBI): domain Eukaryota; kingdom Metazoa; phylum Arthropoda; class Insecta; order Diptera; family Tephritidae; genus Philophylla; species Philophylla caesio. Next base: position 15,724,624 of record OZ020609.1, read on the forward strand.
GTACTCTGGATCAGCAAGCATTACATCTGATGAATTATGCATTGGTGTAACTCTTGCCCCTGACGAAGGTAATATCGGGCACCACTGGCTCTCTTTAGGTAAGACCCAAAATTCTGCACTCATCTGATTGGTTGAGGAATACCAAGGCCTAACTAACAGATTTGTTTTCTTGCTCACTTTTAACGGCTCACCTTCTATCCCAATCATCTTTTGCTTAATATGCTCTGTAAATATACCATATTTCTTTTGAAAAGCAAACGTAATTAAATTAACTTGCGCCCCCGTATCTGGCCCATATAACCGGTCATTGACCTGAACCCTGATCATTGCTGTCGGCAATAAAGCCTCAACATGTTCTCGCACCGAATTAAAATTCATTGTATAATGTTCAATATAGGAATTATTATTTGCTTGATTCTCTTGCTCACAACCGTTCACATAATGAATCTCGCTCGCTATTTTTGGCCTTTTAGCCACATTGGGTTTATTTTTTATTAATTCGTCACGATCATCTAGTGACCTTAACTTCCGCTCTATCAGACGGATACACTCTGCAGTCACTTGCTTACTATCATCTCGCACACTGTTGAGCCGCACTTGCTCTCTTCTAGCTCCGTCTCTTGCACCACCCTGGCGTCAATCCATTTTCCTCTTCTGCTTGCTCTGGCTTCGGACTTCGCTTCCGGCTTGTACGTTGGTCACGACTCGGGCAAAGTGCACTGTTATGTTTGGGTCTGCCTGGGCACTTCCAGCATTCCCCTTGATAACAGGCATCTGCACCATGCCCTTTTTTGAAACAATTCGGGCAAAGATTGCGCCGAACCACATACTCCTTACGTGCCCTTAATGTCAATGACATAAATTCCGGGCAATGATAAAGCATGTGATTCTCATTGCACACTTCACATACCGTCTGCCGCAATGCAGCTGCCTTTGACGTAGATGCACCTTCATCTAGACCTCTGGCACCTCTAGCATCTCTAGCATCTCTAGCACCAATCGAAGTCGTTTGCTTGTTCCTGTCCGGCACGACTACTGCCGACTCAACACGCCTGCGATTTCCCGCAGAATTCGCCAACGCTAAAGCCTGCTTATCCAAGAAGGCCAGCATCTGATCAACTTTCGGGGTATCACACCATAGCATTTATCTTCTCCTGCAATATTGCAGAAACTTCACAATAGTAGCCCTCAACTAGCGCCAAATTTTCCTCATCAAACTTTTCTAGCGCATCGGTGTCTACATCTTCAATCGCCATTGCATATTCATTATTATACGCCTGCCATGCAGACTCTAGCACCCTCATTCGCACCTCCATCTGGCTCACCGCTACCTGCTCAGCTATATCTTCAGCTTTCGCAAAATCTAGTGCCCGTTTAATTGTTGCCGCGAACGACTTTAACTTCTTATTTTCTGCCATTCTAAAATGAAAACAACAAAATAATCAACATTGATGGATAACCTCGTATCCCTTGCCCCCATGCACACAATTCTTGCTCGCTTCAACATAAACACCATAAATATGTACATGCACACCATTCTTTAACATTCTGGCGCTCATGAACATATGCACACCATATACATACATATATCGCATCTATTAACTGGCACGCAATTCTTTTACATTCTAGCACTCGTAATCACATGCACACTATAAATATAATATCTATTAACTGGCACACAATTAATATTCTGGCCCGCTCTAATGTGCACCGCAATGGTTTAAACCAAACCTTGCTTGCAGCTCTTGCCCAACATTTCTGTTCCCAACTAGCATCTATGTTTGAAAAAATTCAAGCTCCCAAAAACCATGCTTATTCATATCTGGCGCCTGCTCAAACATGCTATGTTGGAATTCTAGCACCACCTGCAGGATTTCTGGCACTCTGCGATTTTCTTTTCGCTTTTGATCTACGATCAACATGCTCACGCACCAATATATGTATTCCAGCTCACATACATACTGACATATGCACATAAATTATGTATATCTCTAATATATTCTTGCACACACATTGACATACATACATATGTATATAACTTATGTCTATCTCCAATATATTCTTGCACACACATTGACATACATACATATGTATATAACTTATGCCTGGCACTCAACGTCTTGTTACAATAACATAAACTCTCATGCGATTATTTTGCATACTAAGATTTTTCTCGCACCTCGAAATCTTCTCATCATTTTTTGTGCATACCCCAAACTACTCTCAACATTTCTTTTCTTTTTTCGCATAACTACGATTACACACAGGCACCACGCGCACACAACTCCAAAACGCCGTTGCCAAAAACAACCACCGCTGCGCAATGGAAATTTCCAGAACTGGCAAGAACAATAACAATTTTTTCGCTTTCATAAATTCAAAATCATGCTCAAACATGCACACCCAGCCAATTATTAGATTTTCAACTTATTTGCTATTATATTTTCTCTACTTTAATTAACTTAAGCACACATTCTAAATATTTTCACTCCAGCACCATCTGCTACTACTGATATGCATGTATGTATACATTTCACATACATATATGTACATATTTCCTTGCACCCCGCACACTACACTTCGCTACAAGTGGACTGTATCAACTTACTTGAGAGTTGTCCTTATTTCAATTTTTTACAAAATTAAATAAACTTTAAATCTTCCAAGAATACGAGTAATCAACTAAATTGCTCCGCAATGTCAACGCTTCAAAAACTTTTTCCACAATAAAATAAAAATGCAATTCATCCAGCCTAACAGTTGACCATGCATTTTGCTCTCACCGCTCTCATTTTTCGCCTCCATTTTGAAGTGAAAAAAAAAAATAACCAAAGGCACCGAATCCGGCTCGAAGGACCAATGTTTTCACCATACGGCGATCTAGCAAGTAAATATAATCGCCCATATGTTTCACAAAACAAGCGATCATCAGGCATCATAATTCCAAAACCAAAATAAATACACATCCTCTTTTTTAAAGGGAAAAAGACCACAGTCAGAAAAAACCCTTATACTTATCTTTTATTCAACACTGGCACACACACGACCGGCACACTTTACATTCCAACTTCGACTGACATTCGTCCAGTGACGACAGTCCCTGCGCGAAATCGAGCATTCGCACAGTGACATCGTCCCTGTACGAAACACTCAATGAGACCAATTACGTCATTCTCATAAGAATTACTCTCACCGACGAAATCAAGGCAGCAAGCAAACAGCAAAAAGTTGCTAACAAAAAAGTTAAGGTAGATAGCATACAATTTACTATTTTCTTTGCGCTTAACTCGTTTGCGCCTTATCAACTTTTCTTTCCGCCCTTAGTAGGCCAAGAGAGCATTAAGAAAATGCATTTAAGGGGTCATCGAAAAACGTATAAAGTAGAACAAAAGAAGTGGTACCTATCTTTATACATACATATATAATGACATACGTATTTTTAGTATATAAGTATGTTAGGAAGTATATTAATGGTATCGAATAGAAAATGAAAGTTAGTAAAGCGGAAGCTTTGATTTCGATGCAGAATACATAGCTGCGTAAGAAGAAATTGTAAAAAATTTAAAGAGTAACCAATGAACCTCACTCGAGTTAAATAGTTTTTGTGTTGAGGTCAATGTGGCGTGTAATTAATTATATAAACAATGCTTTGTAGAACAAAACAATAGTTGACTAAAGTCTTAAGGGAATTAGAAAACTGTAGATAAAGTACTGAAATTGCAATTCTAATTTAATACGGCAAATGTAAGTTAAATTTTATTTATGGTAAGGACAATTTATTTTAGGCAAGCATATCGAAAACAACTTACTAAATTAATTAGTTCTGAGCTTTAAGGCCGATTGGTTTCTTTGGAAAATTATTACTAAAAAACAACAATACTCAAAGCGGTAGAAGTTATAGTACTATTTCGGAAATCACCATATTTCCTCATCAGACTTCTTTCTGCTTGGCTTCTGCGGGAGTCAAACCCGCAACAACATGCGCAATACTTAAGCCGGCAGCTAAACGCATTCAGCTAAGCTTACGCTGTGTGAGCTGTTGTTATTTTGCCTGCTGTCCCTTCACAACTTACTCCAATCAAGTGCGGCTGTACTGACGCTATTTCTACTTGACTGTGTAGTTGTTGTTTGTACAATTTCTATTATGTTAGAATTTCTTTGTATAATGCTGGCTCATACTTTTATACATTTTATTTGTTATTGTTTGGCCATATAACAATTAATTAAAATATTTTTGAGCTTTAAGGCCGATTGGTTTATTCGTAAATTATTAGGAAAACCAATAATACTCAAAGCGGTAGAAGTTATAGTACTATTTCGGAAATCACCCCATTTCCTCAACAGACTTCTTTCTTCTTGGCTCTCCTTTATGCTATGTTGCTTTTTCAAGAAGGTTTTAAGCTTTTGTCACAGCTGTGGTATGACTGAGGCTAAAATGATTATCCAAGGCTTTTAACCATTGCCACCATCCTGATACCACCTACACCTCCATTGTAGCCATGAAATGCCGAACATCTCTTCACGAGAAGACTGATTTATTTCACCCATGCAAGTTTTGCATTTTCGATAAACAGCACCCTGCTCTTTCTAGACGAGGACCCTTCACTCTGGGCAGACAATTCTTCTACGAGCTTAGGTACGTGGAAATCAGAGACCTTCCAAAAAAAAATTCATAGAGCTGAATTTGATTTAAGGAAAGACAATCACAAGGGATCCTGTGTCTGCGTGTCTCCTCAGGAACAGCCGCGCTAATCTAAGATTATAATTCAGCACATTGATTGCCATAACAAAACTGTGTCATATCAGCGCTGATCTGCAAGATTTATTCTATTTTTATTGGAGCAACAATTACTATAATCCCCGAAGCATAAATATTAACCATGTTGGCATTTCTAGTGCAACAATTATTTTTGGCTTTCTTTTTCACAATTCAAACACTTCTTTATGCGATTTTCGCTACGCTGCTCGACACTTAATGCCGAGTGTGTTGACCCGACGCAACCATTTCTTGTAAGATTGTACTGAAATAATAAAATTTATTGTCTACTTATGGGCGTTTTATTACATTTATTTAGAGATACGAGCTGCCAAGTGCTTTCGGTTCAGTGGGGTCACATGATTTTATGACAGATTTTTATTGCTATGCTACAAGATAAATAAGTGCTAATATATATGTAGTACACACATTTATAATCGTGTGTGTATATATATAGTTTTGTTAAAGAAATGTTAGAGGCCTTTATGTATGCACATTTACATATATTTACAAATTGTATACTGTTTTCATTTGTGCATTTGGCTTCTAGGTACACAAACATCTCGTATTTAAGTTTAATAAGCTAAAGCAAGAAAAAAGAAAAAATATAACAAGAGTTGACTTATTCAATTGGACGGCAAGGCATTAATTTTATGAGGCGTCAACGTCTTTATTATGATTTGGTAACACAACGCATACATTTTTAAACTTATACATATAATTATCTATTTATTATCGAGGCAGCAGTAGGTGATTTTGTACAGGTATGTATCTTCAAAGGTGCCGCATAAGGATTAATGTACCTCTGCCTGCCATGTCGTTTCAGAAATTCGGCGAAAGATTTTAGATCAACACCGCAATTGCTTAGAGATTAGGAGAGAAGGAAGTCTGAATCTTTTTATTGGTATTTTGATCTTTGACGTATGATATTAGGCTGCAACTTGCGAGTTCTTTCACCTACTTAGAAGCTCCGACACATATCCTCTGGACAATTCATAGAAAGTTCGAGGGCTACTTTGGTCTCCGCATTTTGCGAGTGTAACATCCCTTTCGTAGCCAACAAAGCTATTTTCATACAGAACCAAAAAAAAGTTTACTCGCTCGATCGCCTCTTTGTTAAAATTTAAAATTTCTAACAACGTGAAATATAGTAAAAATAAAATGATCAGGCAAGAAAACGGTTCAAATAATCACCCTTATCGTGAGTTCCGCCCGGAAAAAAATCCGCCCGAAATTTTTTCATTCGCCCGAATTGAATCCGCCTATTGTAAGTTTCGCCCGGAATAAATTTCGCTTCGAAAAATTCGAACATGGAAATTGCAACTCAGAAAATTTGTTTACTTGTTTAATGAAAGTGTACAATAATCAAATAAACAAAGCAAATAGTAATTTTGCAAAATGTATTCCATTGCAATGAGAATTTTATGCGAAGATGGAGAAAACTCGCTTTAACGAGCAGGAAGCACTGGAAATGCCAGAGACTTTGTAAGAAATTATGGGTGAACATTCATGCAACTATTAATAAAATTATAATTCTTTCAGGTTTTTGAAATATTACAGAGTCAATAAAGATGCGTTTAAGTATTTACTGGACGTGCTGACCACTTTGTTACCACCAGTACAACAAAAATTTTCCATTCCGCCAGTTGTTAAGCTCAGCGCTTGCTTGCGGTTTCTCGCTGAAGGTGGATTCCAAAAAGGTGTTGGTAAGGATTGTGAAATTGGGCAGACGCAATCGTCTTTTAGTCAGGTTCTCTCTAAAGTTTTGCTTTTCTTGCATTCTACTCAAAAGTATCTCACTTTGAACTTTATTGATTGTTTTACTCCTGGAATTATAGATTACATATGTAAAAATTTGCTATTAATAATTGTTATATATCTTATATAAAAACAGATGCAACTTACATTTGGAATCCGTGTATATTGTTCGCCTCTCAAAAAATTGTGAAAAAATTCAATTGAAATGGCTACTTTTTTCGCCCGGAATGAGTGCTGCCGATAAGGCGAAACAATGTTCGAAAGCGGAAAATTTCCGCCCGAAACTCATAATAAGCGAACAGTGAAAAGTGAACTATTTCGGGCGAAAACGAAACTCAGGATAAGGGTGAATATGTTTTGAATACTCGTGCAGGAAATGTTGAAAGCGGTATAAGAGACTGGTGCTATTTTGGAGATTACTTCAGCTTGCGGCTTGTGAAAGACGAGGAATTGATCGCTGATGGGTACAAAAAATATATTTTCAAAAAATCCGCTTGAAATATTGTTAATTGCAACAATTTTAAGTTGGAAACAGCTTTTTAATAATTTTCTACGGAATTTGTGTCAAGAAAACCACTTCTCACTTTAGAATCGACATTATATTCTCTATAACTACACCGCAATACGAAAAGGTTTTAATAAATTTAAACTAATAAAATTCTACAAAATCATAATTTCCACAACCAACTACGCTCTAGCTTCGTTAATATTTCAACAAGCTTACCAAACCAAAATATCTCTATTAAAAAATACCAAAATATCAGCAAATATTAACAAAAATGCTCAGATTCAAGGCAGCCACAAGTTATCCTTTGCTGCAACTAAAAACCAATTTTATGCTTTTCACATTTTGCTTGAAAGCGCTGAAAGTAAGAGAACTAGCCAAACTCAAAATAATTGGCTGCCTTAGGATGTATTAGTACACAAACGCGCACAAGTATGCCTTTATACATAAAATTTGTGTGAAAACTGATTTACTTACATACATACATACATACATACAAATAAATATATAAAATGTATGTCCTGAGTGTGTGTGTGTGCAAGAATTCAGTTTCATGGCTATTTGCCCAACAGCTTAAAGCATCTCCTGCTGCTTGGTGAGATTTTTTTCGTATCCTTTTTTTTTTGAATGCCAGAAAAAGTAGGTTACTTTGATAAAATTATTTGCCTTCAACGTACAGAATTTATTTTTTATAACAATATGCATATACTGGGATATGTGTGTACATGTATGCATATATGTATTAAGATATACGTATTTAAATATATATAAGCATACGTACATACATATGTACATAGCTACGTATGCATTATACTATATCTATGTGTTTTGTGTGTGTACGAATTCGCAGAAGCGAAAGGACTTGTGACCGGGCTTGTGTATGGGCGTGAAAATACCAACATTTTGCGAAATATTCGTAGAGACTTACCACCTTATATTAGTGTTGCAGACCCACTTGTGAGTGTACACTTATGTATGTACATACAAGTAGAGTGTGCGACATTGGAATAACAAAAATAACAACATAGATCTTGACAACTAGTTTTTATTTTAAATGTAATTTAATTTTAACCAGGTGGCAACTCTCTTTGAAAGTGTTTTATAAATTAGTATGCGATTTCATTGAATCTAATATCTTGAATAGGTGGCAACTCTCCTTGAAACACTCCTCGTAATAAAATTCTCTTAAATCATGTCGTCTCCCATCCATAATAAAATATGTGTGTATATCAAAAATCCATTTATTAATTTAATTAAATCACAGTTTTAACAGATTGGAGCGCCCTCTGAAAACATGTTTTTAATGAAGCTTACAAAAATATCTTTTGTTGGACCTCATATATAGAATATTATTTGATAAGAATTAATAATTTAGTCTCATTAAAGTTAATAATTCAAACTTTTCAGACATACAATATATTAAAAATTAAACATAACAAATTATTGAAAAATAATTTTTTAAATTTAAAATTTTTTCTATGAATATAAAATAAATTTCCTTAATCAAGTGGAAACTTAACACACATGCTTGTATTTAAAACTTTTTTTAAATATAAAACTGATAAATATGTATTTCAGTATTTGGTTCAACTCCTTGATTCAATTTATTTTTTTTTTAGACAAGTTGTTACTCTCTAAGACTAAGCTTTCTTAAATATCTGTCGTTTGACTCCCATATTCAAATATATGGTTTAACTTATTAATTTAATGTACCTTTTATATAAATGGCAACTGTCCTCGAAAATATCATTAGGGTATCAGTTATTTTTCAAAACTGTTATTTTAAAATGCATATACTCAAATTTTGTTCATTTATCCCTAAAACGCTCAAAAATAAATTTTCATTTGAATTGAAATACTGCAACCGGTGCCGACTTACGCAGATAACTGTTCACAAAAGTTGTATCGCAGTCGACCCTTTCAATTCCAATCAACCAATCCGCGTAGGTCATATTTTTTTATTTTGATAAAAATGAAATATGTTATTTTTAGGTTGATTTTATGAGACATGTATTTTTTTTTTTGGCTTTACAAAAATTGTTTCTTCCATTCATTTATATAATTATACAAAAAAATTACCCTTTTTTCAAAAACTGTTTTTTAAGAAGTGTATTTTTTATTATTTGAAAATTTTTTGTCAATGGACAGATAGTTTGATCTGCATTATGGCAAAGCGGCTATTAGCGAAAATTCTTTTTTTTTTTTGAACTGGTTAAATTAATTGTACGTGAAGATTACCGAGAGCTTATATTACTATCTATTTTTTTTTTAGGGTGAATGCTGAAAACAAAATTAAAACCAGACCTCCAGGAGCATTGTATCAAGTGCGATGGATCTCAATTTGAAATCAATGCTAAGGATAATAAATCGATTTCTTTATTTATTGTTACCATTTATGTGAAGCCTGGCTGGGATGCAGTTCAACGGTAAAAACCCCGAATTAAAATTTGTGTTTCCTAAAGACCCAACGAAAATATGAAATAGTTGACATGTTGATTTCTGAAGAGACTCTAACCAAATTCAGTCAGCACCTGTGGTATTTATCAGAGAAAACCAATTTTTTACGACAAAGTTGAAGAAGTGAAACATTGTAGCAATCTTGCATAGAGAAGCTTATGTGATTCTAGGAAAAGATATATTCTATCGAAGAAAGTGTTAGCTATTTATTTATACAGTAAGTGATATTGTGTTTTTTATTTTTAAATTCATTTATTTTATTACTACTTTATTTCTTGTTTTAGCGAAAAGCTAAGCAGGACAAAAACTTAATTTTGCAGTTGAAAATTTACAGTAGTTTTCTTCGGGGAAATATATTATCTTGGGAACAAAATGCAGCGTTTTTAGAGCTAAAAAACGGTTTTAAGCTTAAGAGCAGTAAACGATGCAGCGAAACGGCCTTTTAACTTATACAAGGCTTTTTAGCTTATATGGCTTGATAACTGCAGTTGAAGAGCAAAAAATGATTGTAAAAAGGATACGTTAAAAAGAAAATTTGCATAAACAGAGGAAATCATTTAACTTTAGAAGTTTAAGAAAGTATTGCCCATATTTGTGTGTATACGAAGAATAATTTCCTTTGTAAAATTTTGAAGACCTGTCGGCACGGGTTGAAATAAACATAGCAGAAAGGAATTGTATATTTGAATAGCATAAAATTTGATCAGCACAAAAAACAATTGTTTACACATTCGGAAGGCTTGCCGATAAAATCGTTTTTAGATTTGATCTACACAAAAATTTATGTAATAATAATAAAAAAATCATGAATATAATTATCACTATTATAGCTCCTTCTATTTAAGTCCAATAATGTTTAAATTTGCACATTATAGACTAACATGAATGTGGTATAAAACTGAATACTCGAAAAACTCTAAAAACACTTTAAAAATAATAATTCGAAATTTTGAGAAAAAGCTGCTTATTATTATTTTTTTAAACCTGTTTCTCAGCGGTTCTTGTATTTTAATTCAAAAATAAAGGAAATTAAAAAATATATTACATCGTGAATGTGGGGTGGACTTATCATATTGTCGCGCACTCTATACAAACATACATACATACATTCATACACACACATACGAATGTATTTATTACATTTCATGAACCCGCATTTTGTTGTTCAGTCTATTTTGCTTGAATTATGCACAAAAATGTGGACACAAGCGAACATATAAACGTTAATCAATAAATATATGCACACACACGCAGATGCATACGTACATATGCGTATGTACTTGGTTATATAAATTTTTATGTACATAACCTATAAATTCCGTTTCATTTTATGTCAACCATCAATTTTACGAGCATCATTAGTTAGACTCCCTTTTTTTAGTCTTCAAAAAATAATGACGCATACGTAAATATGAATATATATGAAAAATTTGCATAGCTCCCACTTGCAAATATGTACATATTGTACATATGTATGTATGTATGTGGCATGCATTTTTTTTTGCTCCTGCACATCCATATTTAATAAAATAAAATTAAACATATGCTCGCAGTTAACTAATAAAAAAAACTCTAGATTAAAATTTTACGATTTACATAGTATGAAAAGTTATTCAGCATTTATGTACATACATGCACACAATGTACGTATGTATGTGTGCATTAATTTTCGACTCATTCAACCAATTTGTGCGAGATGTCTTCATTGCCTGCAAGAGTACGTGTATCTGATTTGTATACTTCGTATTCGCGATTCAATAAAATTCGTTTGCCTACTTGTGATTGCGCAACAAAAATAAACAAATGACATTTACACAGGACTAGAGCGGAAGAACTGGAAAGGTAGGGTTCTACGAAGTTAGAAAAAGTGCGCTCCGCTTAATATTTCCATTTGTAAAATTCAAATCGAATTTCACTTGATATTTTATATCGCTTTTAAGAAAATTAAAGCATCAGCGCAAACAGATGCCTATGGGTTCTGGCCTATCCTTTTCAAATGTATGGCCCTTATTAAACCATTAACGCTTATTTTTAACTCATCCCTATCGCAAGGTACTTTTATTAATGACTGGAAAATAACACTTATTACTCCGATTTTTAAAAGCGGAAACAAAAATGATATATCTAATTATAGACCTATTGCAAAATTAACTACGTTTGCCAAACTCTTTAAATGCATTATTAAGGAAAAAATGAGGCATGCTGTACAGAACATGATGAGTCCATACCAGCATGGATTTGTTAAAGGTAGATCTACTGTCTCAAATCTGACTATTTTCTACCAAGACTGCCTTGCGAGTTTTGAATCAGGATTTCAAGTCGCTACAGTATATACCGACTTTTTTAAGGTCTTCGATAAGGTATCACATCAAATTTTGATCACTATATGCCAATTTAGTTGGTTTTCATTCAAAGTTCCTCGCTTGGATAAGCTCCTATATCTGCGATAAGTATTGTGCGGTGGCACTAGAAAATATAGTTTCCCGTTCTTTTCATGGCCTTAGATAATCTCAAAGTTTACTCCGCCATTAAAAATATCGAGGACTCCTTTTTTCTTCAATCAGATCTTAACAGGGTAACCTCTTGGTGTGAGCGAAACCGACTACCTCTAAATACAAGTAAATGTTATCACATGATATATTCCAGAAAGCAAAATATAATCAAAACCACATTTATTATTATCGGTAATACTCTTAAATCTGTAGTTCAGGTCAAGGATCTGGGCATTTATTTCGACTCGAAGTTGATGTTTAAAAGCCATATTGACTACATTGTATCTAACTCCTGTTCGATGTTAGCTTTTGTTCGTCGAAATAGCACAGACTTTTCAGATCCATATACACTAAAAATCCTATACGGTGCTTTTGTGAGATCACGCCTTGAATATGCGACCTTCTCACTTTGGTCCTATAAAAGGAATTGAGCGTGTGCAAAAGACTTTTATTAGGTTTGCGTTACGATCCCTCAATTTTACTGAGCCGCTACCTTCATACCCCGCACGCTGTCAGCTAATTAAGTTAAATTTACTTGAGGATAGGAGAAAGTTATTATCTTGCTCCTTCGTATTTAATGTTATTACTGGAGTTGTTGATTGCCTTATATTCTGCAGATAATACCTTTTAATATTCCGAGGCGAAATTTACGTCGTTCTGACCTTTTTTATTTGCCTTTTTCGAAGTCACTATACTCTATGAATGCTTCAATTTGTCGTGCCCATAGAGAGATAAATAATCTTAATCATATCGTGAACATTGACATATCGCTTCCAGCGTTGGCGTTGAAAAGTTAAATCTTAGAGTAACTTTAATATACTAGTTACCTACTTTTGTATTAGTCATAAGTTTTATGTTACTCATTTAGTAAGCATAGTCAGTAAGAATTTTGTAGTCATTGAATGAATTAATAAATAAATAAATAAAATTAAGTTGAAAGATTTCGACTCGCATACTCTTAATAATCCCAATTAGCTCTCAGGCTTGGAAATAATATATAATCGGGGTTTCGTGTTCACCTCGCAGCGCTTCGGCGAATAAGAAGTATACGAGTAAATAATTCAAAAAATTTTGGACAGTATTTCCATATCTAAGTGTGCGCCTACAAGGGGCAAATACTCAAATGTTACCTTACCTAATGTCGGCGAAACTGCCATTTTCCCTCCTTTAGTAGAGATAGCACCATCTGCATTTGGTTGCGTAAGGAGTGACGACGCAGTGGGCTATTGGTAAAAATCACTGCAAGTTTGATTGTGGCTTGTAGTCAAGGAAGCTCCCCAGGTTAACAAAGCAATTCTGCAGATATAAGTAAATCCTTCGTCCGATATGAAAATGAGCAACTGATTTGTGGCTAAGAGGTATTAGCAAAGAGAATTTTGCCCATCGACAACGATAACATTGATTGGATTGCGAGAGGATCACTTATCTTAAGACAGACGGACCGAAGTGAGATCCCTGTGACTTTTCCTACTTTTGTTTCACTTTTAAAATTTAAAAAGGAGATACGCGAGAAAAAAATCGTATTAAATGAAAGGAAGACGGTTGTAGAAACCACTTTCAAGAGTATTTTGAAGAATACTTTTTGAGTGGGCAAAAATTCAACAAATTCTGGTTATGTAAAGTACTTTTCGTATAATAAATGTTAAGTGCCTGATCGCTCGAATTTATCAACCGACATTGCATGCAAGTAACCAGCATTTTCTCATCTTCTCAGAATTTTTCTTAGCTTTGGGATGTACTCGTAAATAACTTTCGCAACTTGCGAATTAAGAATTAATGTGGAAATTGATAAATGCCGCCTTAGAAAACGAAATCATTGAAGAAAGATTAAATAAGCCACTCTTATCATGTCATTTAATATCAGGGTGCAAACATTTTTAGCTACCGATTCATCTTTACAGCTGTATTCAAGGAAAGTAATGTATGTATGTATATAAATAGGAATTTCCTACATCGAATAGTCCATTATACAATATTGATTATGAGCACTTACCTGACAGACTTGCCTTCGACATTTCATCTTTACCTACGGTGTACAAAGTGTTATAGAATAAATTCATAAGTGAAAAATCCAAATAAAATTAATGAAAATCAAAAGACATACAATTTACACTCATGTGTATTTGTTTCGCTTTACGCGGTCTCTAATTTGAAGTGCTTCCCTATGAAACTAATTTATCAATTTACATAGATTGGTTTTAAACGCATTTTTTATATAATACTTCTCACCAGAAAACAATAACACTTACTGCATAATAAATCACTTGTTATGCACGTCACGTTATTGCTCACACGGATCGCACGAGTTGGCGTATGTAATGAAAAATAAAAAAGTATGTTTGCAATATAAATTTATAAAACACACATATTGGGTAAGCAGACACCTATAACGTAAACACGCGAGGCGACACATAAAACGTCCTGTACATATGTATGTGCATAAGTATAGATACAATACAACCAATTTCCTAACACAAACACCCAGCAGCTGACAGGATCAAGTTTTTTTTTGTTTGTACATATGTGTGCGTTATCGAGCAGACGTGCCATGCTCGTTAGAAGCTGTTTGGCATCAGCCAAAGCCACTTGATATCCTATCAATATTTATTCCCTTTCACACAAACCACACGCACATAAACATACACGCTAACCACTAAAGAAGTATATGAGTATATGTAGATATATGTCTCAACTATCCACCCTCACTTATTCACACATGCTAAACAGTTAGGACTCAAACTTAGATTTTTTTGTTGTCACTATATAAATATGTTGTAGAACGTTGCATAGATAAAGGCGCTCCCGCAATAGTTTGCATACATAAAACGCTAGTAATTTCATGCATATGCGGTTGTTAGCAGTTTGCACTAAATATTCCTACGACTTAAGAGTGATATCTGTTCAAGCATTTAAATGTGTACATGCAGTTCAGGGGGTGATAAATGTTATTATAGCACTATGCATAAGTATGTATGTATGTATGTGTGTATGTATAACTGAGGAAATAAATGTATTCACGCAATATCTCAATTTATTGAAAACCTGTATGACATTTTGACGAACATTGTCTGCAGCAACTTCAGCGTTCATTGACTGATGCTGTTTAACTAGGTCATACAAATACCCGCGCACTTATGTATTTATGTATGTGTATATATTTAAAAAAATTGCTGTGCCAAATTGAATTAAGAAAGCAAAAAGATAAGGCTAACTAACAAATTTTTATTGCTTTATATTCGTTTTGAAATCGAGTGTATCCTTTTGGAACGACCTCTACCAGTCGTGCGTACATAATTCTATAGAACACATAGTTTTAGATAATCTTATTAAAGAGTTTCAAAGAATAAAGTCTTCGAATTTTTGGTCATAAATGTCTTAAGTGCTGCTTCGGCCTATACGTTTTTGGTCGACCGTGCTTTTCGAGTTTGCCTTGGAAATGTGCTCAATAATCGAAAGTTGTTTATATTAATTTGCAAAATAAGTATATTTAAGTACAATCCTTTTTGAATTAAAAATATTGATGCATTAATTCCGTCTAATACACTACTCATCAAATACCTATATTATGTATGTATGTATAGTGAAATAAGTTATAATTTTATGTAAGATACAGTATCTGGCAACCCCATGCGAGTTTTATGTGTATCATTAGCATGTTTAGTTTGACACTCATACTTTAAAATATCATTTTGACTGACTCTATGAATAAAAAAATCATTTAAAAATTAAAATTAAAAATCAGTAACAGCTTTAAACAATATTTTTTGTGTTGGAATGCTTCGATATATTTTTCATATTAAATACAAGTAATATTTTATTGATTCTTGAGTAGAAAATATTTTTTTTAGTTAAGTTTTTAATGGCCTTTTAAAATAGTTAATAATAATTACAAATTTTATTGAGATCTGGCCCCCGACCGAAGGTTTTATTTGAAAAAAAAAGCAACAGTTTTAGCAACAGCTTCCCTGGTTTGAACCAAGAAACCTCAGGTTGCAGAGCCAACACGCTACTTGCTGTGCTACGCCTGCCGAGTGAGAAGCGGTGATGAAGAATATAAATCATATAAAAACAAGTCTGATGAGGAAATGCGATGATCTCTAATTAATAAGGGACTCACTGAGCGAATGGTTATTTTGGGAGTTACTGTGTGCCCATAAGAATGTTTTACAAACGAATTAAAGACCAACTACGGAGAGCTCCTTAATAGCTGAAGTAGTTGAAGAGGACATTATGAGCTCATTCCATCTCATTATTGAAAAAAAGAGAGAAATAGTTTCTAGTCGATGTACACAATCAAAGAGCCCACGATTATAAGTGTCGCCTGGCTGTTAGCATATACATATTTATTTCAATATAATGTCACTTTGAAGAACTACACTCTCGTAAGTAACATGTTATTTAACGCCTGAGCACGTCAGTTATCAAGATATTTTCTTCAATATCTGATTATATAAATCAAATGATTAATCCAATTGGCAGTGGCCATCAATAACGCAAAAGCATTCTCCCGGTTCCTTGATTGGGTTCGGCGAGAATTTCAAGATCATCAGTATTAAATTTCCTTCACCCCTCTTTCTCCTACCATGGGCTTCCAAGCAAGCAACTTTTTTCATTTGTGTGGCAGTGTTGCATACTCCTCGTCCTTGCTTCGGTTAAGTCCGATAAAAAAAATTGGCGATTACACATTAGTACATACATGCATATAAGCATACTTATGTGATTTGCCTTATTTTTTGTAAAGTAGCCTCCAAAAGAATGAGAGTCGAAGGGTTGGAGGTAATCTGCTACTATTGAGCTGGAATCGAAATTTCCTTGTGGTGATCGATTTAAGACTGGTTATTTTACTTTGAAAACCGCTACCACCAGAAATGGTTTTAATCCATTACGCACAAAGCTGGTAGTTGGTTCAATTATGTGTAGTCAATTAGCTGGACAGCAGCAACCTTCTCAATAACCTTACTAACTTCAAAGTGATTGCAAAAATTTCCTTAATCTTAAGCTTCATAAAGGCTTAATTAAAGATATGTACGTGTTCCCATCGAATAGTATTGTTTAATGATTTACGTTCTGAAATGAAAATAAAAAAACTATATATACTCATATTTTTTCACATATAGATTAATGAGTTAGTAATAGTTTTCTAGTATAAAAAACCAAGGCATGTTAGAAGAGTTAATTTTGCTCTTTATCGTTCAGTCACATATGTACATATATACAGTGAGTTTTAATTCCATTTATACCGGAGCTCTGATATTACTTTTATAGTTCAATTGAAAATATGTATATTCTTCTCTTCATTAGTGGCCTTTGGAAACCTGTCTTCGCTCATTGAGCCTGCTTCATCTGTGTAGTTTATGATACTGTTCACTCACCTTTTTTCATTGATTACATTCAAACCTGTTGACATGACAATCAAGTAAGCATTTGCTGGATGTCCTTTGAAAATCTCCATTACATTTTAAGCCACAAAACCACCACTCGGTCACCAGCAGTTGCTAATATTACCATTTTACACTGTCAGTTGGACGAGTATATCACTTCGAACTGCCATTTTCCCTTCAATCACTTTGTTCTAAACAACTCTTTCAGCTGCTGCAGTTCAGTCATTTTCTCTACCTCTGCAGATTGCTTTGTGTGCATTTCCTTCATTCGCTTCAACGCCACATGAGCCCCTGAGATACTTTACATCAATGGCATAAATCTAATGTCCCATCGTATGAACATTCCTTCGACACTTCTCGCCTTAACAACTTATCTTATAGCAGATTGCGGCAACCTTATTCAACACTACCCCATTGCTTCCACTTTCACACTCACATATATATTTCGCACACATCTATGTATAAAGTTGAATTGATGCTTGTTGACGGCACCCTCTGGGTGGGTGGACGAATACTTTGCATCAATTGCCGCAGTGATCGCCCTAAAGTATGCCAACAAGCGCCGCATACTACACTTTATTAGTTTTACACTTGGCACCCTTAGGCGTGGACGAGTTTGGAGGATATATGTCAATGTACCGCCTGATTGCATGACTAACTGACTGACTGACTGATAGGAAAATACCAGCTTGTCGATGGACGGGTATGTTACACAATTATATGTACATTTTAAAATCAATGAAATTTCCTAGAGACAGCGCGCTGAAGCAACAGGCTATGCAAGCCTAAAGTAGGCAATGCAGACAATGATCATTCTCGCTGCCTTGGCTGTCAATGTATGGTTGAAATGAAGTGGTTGATGACCCACATCCATGTACCAAGAGGTTGACACACACAACACATTTATTTGACTAAATTTTTACACACAAATGTAATGACTGAAATATGTAATTCGTTTTAAGTTCAATAGTCTATACATTAAAAGAAATAAGCAGGCAAAGTTCGTGGGGTATTGTTTAAGCAATTTTAAGATTATTAGTTTTCTGAATCTTAATTTATGATCGACAAGATAACCAATAAGAGACAAATTAATCAAAAATATTCATTAACCAAAAATAATGGACTAACCAAAAACAATCTCAACATAAAAAAATAATGAACAATCGGAAGCTAAAAATTATCAAAACTCAAAAAAATAAAACAAATAATCAACATCAAAATCAAATCAAAAATCGTCAAATAAGCAATAATGAAATCATTTATTTGTTTGCTTCGAATTTTATCTTTTAATGTTATAAAATAATGATGGTTGTTGATTATTTTATTTCTAAAATAATAAGACAATTATCAAAATAATCAATAGTAACCTAGTGTAATAAATAAATGTATACGAGTATATAAATAAAAATAAGAATAATAATTAAATATATATATATATACATATATGTATATATAATATGGCGCTCACACTATATAGCTCAGTGTTTGGCCGAGCTTCTCCTACCATTTGTGGTGTGCGTCTTTATATTTTACCTACAATTTTGTGCCGACTCCGAACGGCAGATGTATTTTTATGAGACGCTTTTTCATGGCAAAAATACCCTCTCGGAGGTTTGCCATTGCCTGCCGAAGGGTGGCCGCTATTAGAAAACAATTTTTCTGTGATTAAGATTTTGCTTGCCCTGACTGAGATTCGAACCTCGAACTCACCGGCATATCGAGTTATAGCACGCGCCGCTACCAACTCGACCACAGCGGCCATAATAATAAAATAATTAAAATAAATAAATAAATCAGTTATTACCAAAATAGTCAAATATATATACAGATATAACCAAATTATCAATTGTTTACTTTCCGTACGCGTTAAGGCGTTGTGTTAGCGCGCGTGGTATTGCGGGTTCGACACACACCTTGAATAGAGAAGAAGTCTGATGATGATTTCCGAAATAGTACTATAACTTCTACAGCTTTGAGTATTTTTGTTTTTCATTATAGTATTTTCAAAACACCGGCTTTATGCTTATAAACAATTAAAAATTAAATAGTTATATGACGAAACGATAACAAAAAATATTATTTATTGTTGAATTATCCGCAATGATAAAATAATAAAAATTTTGAAACAACAAAAAGTCAATAGAAAAGTAGGATAAATTAAATATTATCAAATTATGCTTAATTTTTATAAGTATTACTATTATTTTAAGTGACCTTTCTTAAGTTCGATTATTCCGTATTAAAGCACATAATAATAACTAAACAATAAATGGGTTTTAAATGAAAAATACTCTTTTATTATTTCTAAGTTAACTTAATAAACGAATTTTTAATCTTATTATTTTCTTTAAATCGATAAATAACATAAATTATGTTAAATAAATAATTTTCACTTAAAAAATTGTCAGCTACCAAAGTTCAGCAACAAGAGAACACTTTTCCTCCTTAGCATAAGTGTATATGATTAGATATGTACATACATATAGTCACTTTTTTATTTAATAAGCATAAATTGTTGGAAAAAGGTTTTTCCATTGTTGAAAAACAATTCTTTCTCATATTCTAAACGTCATTTACATGATTTTCGCCTTAAATTTTTTTCTTGCAACTAAAATACACAACTATAAAAATTCCTACATTGATGTATGAAAATATTTCTTAGCGACTTTATGAATTTTTACATGTGCTGCATTGATACAAAATTTTTATTGCTTTATAAGTCAATTTAATATTAAGTTGATTATTATCAATTTGAACTTATTAATACATTGGATAAGTTTAAAGTTGGTTCAAGGCTTTTAAATTGTAGGCATCAACATCTCTTGATCCAATTATTTTGAATTCTGAAAAATATAGATACACAATACAAGGTATATTATTTTATTATTTCTTATACATTTTAATTGCAGAACAGCAGGTTTTGTTTTGGATTCTTAAACGCGTATACTTATCTTATTCCATGAAACAAAATTTAAATATTTTTGTACGAATCAGAAACAAATAACAAATATTCGAAATGCTGAGAGAAAACAAAAATAAAAATAGTTAATTCAAAAGTATTCTTTATGACTATCACAAAAGTAATCGCTTTTCATTATTATTAGTTTGGTGCTCACACTATTAAGCACAGTGTTTGGCTGAGTAAATGGAGGGACTTATCCTTTGGAGTTTGCCGTTAGAAAAACTTTTTCTATGATTAAGATTTTATATGAAGTTATAGACGCACCGCTACCAACTCGACCACAGCGGCCACATATATATCACATGAATATCGATTAAGCTGTCTCAAAGTTAATACAAGGTGCGCTGTTTACGATGGAGGTGTCATCCGACATTATTTTTTCGAAATCTCAATTGCATAAAAAATTACCATGGACTACACTACAGCGCCTTGATCAGCCATTTTTTACCTTCCTGAAATAAATGAGTGTAGGCAAGATATCATATGGTTTCAACAAAGTTAAGCATCTATAAATACAACCGAATTTCTGAGGGTTGCATATGCGGGTCTCCAAATCTATAGTTTTGGATGAACGGCAATATCGTTCGATTTTACCCCACCAAACTTTCTTGTATTCATGAGTCTATGCCAACGAATAGCAGGTTCCTGAAATCCCCAAAGAGAACAACTTTGAAGAATGCGATGAGCTATCGCTGAAAGTTCACAAAAGAGTTATGGAAAACTCCATAGATAAAGTTTGTATGGTTACTAATTCGGGCGGCGGATCATTTTTCAAGTTAGTAAAAAACCACTAGTACTTCAAATAAACAGAAACCTTAGGCAGAATAAAAATTTGGCACTCAAAAAGAGATTAAAGTGGAACAAATAATTTCACAGCTGACGGACTACCGGCGTTATATTTACTAAGAAAATAATTAAAAAAAAAGCTTTGTCAATGCGTTTTGCCTCTATAAACCAATTCAGATTCACTTTCCCCATTTGTATTTTTGAGCACCAACTGTAATATACATACATACACCTTTCAATTTTACCTTTCGTATTTAAGCATACCCATTTCGTAATAAAAGCATGTCCACACGTAAAAACTTTCCCCTTCATTAGATAGTATAAAAAAGCAAGAAAAGTATAAAATACGTACATACATACATACACAGGTACCTATAAGGGAGAAACTTAGCAGCTTAATTTATTTAGAATCTTAATTCCATCAATTGATGTTTGCGTGTGAAGCCGCACAAAAGGGGAGGCCATTGAACATGAAGTAGTAATTAGTTGGCATTAAATGCAGTCGGTTAAGTTGAAGAAGTTTTTTCGGTTTTTTTTATTACTTGTCAATGACACATGCCAGCATTTCAATGGCAAAGTCAATGTACAGCCATGAAAAAAGTGTCACGACTTCGTGACGTTTGATAGTTAATAATAAAACATTCACAAAAACAGAATTAATTTCTGACGCCTTAACAAACTTATAAACAGAACTTTTTCTTGCTTTTAATTCAAAAAAGCACATACATATATGTATACGTGTTTGTTGTTAAAATCAGATAATTTTTTTTTATCGACGATGTTGTGTTTTTTCCCTTTTTACAAGTAAAAGTATTAACTACTAATACGCGTTATACTCGTATGAAACAATTGGGACAACAGAAATCTCAAATATCGCCAGTGACTTTTAGTGACTTGAAACTTGAAAAACAGCATATTCGAAAATTTTATTAATCTTTAAAAACTTGTTTTTGATAGCTTCACAGTCACTTTCGCAGAACATCACAAAACAATTCATAAAATGTATAATTTAACACCAACAAGTAAGGAAAGCTAAATTCGGGCGAAACCTAATTTTATATACCCTCGCGATGTATTTTTCATAAAAACGCCGTTTCGTTGTTTCAAATCGCTGGTAGTATTAAACTTTACTCAATTTCTTCAAATAAATACTAAAAAACGAAGTCTTTTGCATTTTTAAAAATTTCCGTTATATGGAAGTTGGGCGTGGTAATGGTCCGATTTCAAAAATGTATGACGGTGATGCTAGTGATATCAAGGACAATATGTTCACCAATACCTTGTACCTTATACCTACAGATTTATTTTTCAAAATTTCATAAAGATTAAGTTTCTTAGTTAACTTTCTCTCTAAATATCAAATTTTAATTAATATGTTCCAATAGATAAAAAAAAACGGAGTTTTTGCATTTTGCAAAACTTCCGTAATATGGGAGGTGGGCGTGGTTATGATCCGATTTCAAAATTTTCTACAATAATAATAGCAATATCAAGGAAAATATGTCTACCAAATTTTGTGACGATACCTAACATTGTTATTGAGATACGGACACTATTTCATAAGTGGGCGTGGTTATTAACCGATCTTAACCATTTTCAATACCAACCTACCCTGTTCAAAGAGCAATCTATGTACCAAATTTCATTGAGATATCTCAATTTTAACTCAACTCAACTAACGGACAGACGGACGGACAGACAATCAGAGCTAAACCGATTCCTCTTTTCATTCTGATCATTTTAGTATATATATGTCTATATCTATCTCGATTATTTTTTGCTGTTACAAACAACCGGTTTGCAAATAAAGTTTTAATACCCCAACGACTAGCTTAGCAGTGTCCACTTCAAACAGCTGTTGCAAAAACACATGTGAGTGACTGCATTATAAATTCCAGAAATTGACTCACTAATGCCCCCTCTGTGTCATATCTAAAAACCATTTTGACCCAGTATTTTTAAATTTTGAACTTTTGGCTAGCTTTTTCGAATTTTCGACCACTGTGCAGCGTGAAATACTTCAGTGCAGACAGAACGACAGTAGAATAAAGAAATTCAGCAGCTCAAACACACGCATGCTAGTTTCTAAACATTTTGACATACTCTTCGTCCGAGATAAATTTGATTCAACTAATTATATGTACATATGTATGTATGTTATTTATCCATGCTCGAGAACTTACAGATGTACAAATAATAACTTCTGGCTGTAACATTGGAACTTTGGAATACATACTTTTGAGTACACACAAATTGGCTATAGGTTGGTATTTCAGCCCAGAAGCATGCCTGCTTTTAGGGCAGGACGGTCGGATGGTTGTTTTTGATACTGATTTCAGATAGATATGTATGTATCTTGCTGTTACCATGAAAAAAAAATTTAAAAATGCATGTCAATGAAATCAATATCGTCATTAAATAGCGTCTACAAAATTTTTGCCGAATTTCTATATAACTGCAAGAATGCGACACTTTACCTCGCAGACGAAGAAAAACAATAATTCTGATTAAGGATGTTTAAGATGAGTCAGAATCTGTCACACCAGAAAATCAATTTCGAAAATACTTTTTTAACTTTATTCTCTCCAAAGCTTCGAATAAATTGCAAGAACGATTCAAGCAGCTAAAGAATCATGAAAATGTGGAGTGCATTTTGAGAATATTCAGATAACAAGAGACCAGTTAACTCCTTGGCATAGTTTTCGACTAAAAATAAAATTGCTATGCAGTTTGACTTATCCAATCGAACAATTAACCCAGGCCAAACCTCTTAGAGTTTATTGCAACTACTGTTTATAATGTTTTTTTTTTTGTAAAACCCAATTTTTTTTTTAATTAGATTTGATAATACGTATTTGCAACCTATATTCTCTGTAAATTAAAAAAAGAAAAATATGAAAAAAATTTACAAAAGTATTGTAATGGGGCTCACTAATACATACATACATACATACCCTCGACACGATCCTGGAAAAAATTGTGCTAGTCTGTTAGTCTGCAAAACTGCAGTCAATTAAATTAATCAAGTAGCACACAAGTTATTTAACGAGTCCTTACATACATATCTTATATTTGTCTCCCGCTCTCTTTCACACTGAATTTTCTAACTTAGCTTTTGCTTTATGCTTCCGCACAACACTGTAAACACTTTATGTTTGTTTAAGTGTGCAAAGTGTCCTACAGAGTAATAATTTTAATACCTTTAACTGGCGACAGCTAAGCCAAGCAGAAATGAGATGATAACTCGCATAGAAAAGTGCATATATGTGTACATATTAGGCATTTCAATCCCGGCTTTTTTTAACTCCCGAATATCCCGGGATAAGTCTATTCAAATCCCGGAATTGTAGAACACAGCAAATTCAACAGCCATTTATTTTTTAAATTTTGTATCATTCTTAAAAATTCTCGTTTCAAAGACAAAACAAAGCCTTTAGAGAGTTCACAATCGACACGGCTTGTTAACTCCCTTAAGGCTTTGTTTTGTTCTTGCCATTATAAATGTGCTGGAGAATATCCCACTCTCAAAGATAAATTGCATCAAGTTTTAACGAGCAGCTCGCAATTGTCCAATAATCGAAAGGCATCAAATTTATTGGAAGACTTTGATAGTTTTTGTAATGAGGTGATAAAGGCCATGTGCTACACAGAGCATTTTACTATTTTAATTTAACAATCCAACCACCAAGTGTTGAGGCGCAGCAGTGCTTCTCCACTGTATATTTTAAATGCAACAAATTGTGTTTCAGGTTGAAGGATAACACACTTCTTTAAGATTGAATTTTGATCAAAATAAGAAATAATTCTGCCTCGCTCAAAATTGAATGGGTGATTTATTAAATCTTGATGTATTTCTTTTTTTATTGAATGATAATATATTATTTGATATTGGTCTCAAACAGTGATTAAAAATAATTTTACTGTGTGTAGTTGCAGTTGCTTCTGTAACAAATATGTATATTTGCACTTGAAGTATAACTTATTTTGTACGTGTGTAAAATTTTACGTTTATTTCCCTTTTTTTCTTTAAAAGACCAATTAATAACATATGTATATATGTACATGATTTACAACAAATCGTTCTTCTTTGTAATATGAATGTTATTTTATATACTTCTATAATACAACGATTACAGACGTGTTACATTTTTTGGCAAATTAAAAATAACGAGTCAAAACTTCGTGAAATTCGGGATCCCGTGGTTTTTTTCAGGATTTTGTTTTCAGATCTCGAACATCCCGGGATCAAGAAATTGCCCAAAATTGACATCCCTAGTACATATGTACGAGTATAAGTGACGACTTATTAGTTGCATGGCTGTAAAATATAAAGAACCCAGTTGAGCTAACTTCACACTATAAAGGGACAACTCTGAATGCACTCAGAATGAAAGCACACATCCGTATATAAACACGGCACCTCAAAAATATAACCTCACCAAAATGAAAATTTACTTTCATTATTAGTTTTAAAATAAAATACATTGCTTGCTCTAACAAAGGCCACAAAAAACCAGCAAACGTTTTAATATGTATTCCTGTTTTTAAAATTTTTTTTTTAGAATTTTGCTGAGTATCCGGTTTTTAGTTTATTTATTTTTGAGCTTAAGGCCGATCGGTTATTGGGAAGGAAAAATTATTAGGAAAAAACAATACTCAAAGCGGTAGAAGTTATAGTACTATTTCGGAAATCACCACATTTCCTCCCCGCTATTTAGTTTGGCACTATTAAATGCAGGTTTTAAGTAGCAAGAAATTACGGTGTTTTTTGACTATTTATTATACTGAAATTTAACGGGCTACAAAACTGCATACTGCATATTTGTTGGAAAAATAGTGTTCTTTGCATGAGGTGTTGTTAATTTTTTTCAGATTGTGCACCAAATTTAAAGCTTATTTTCTTATTGTTTTGTTATAGTTTATTTCAGTTAAAAATGCGATAATGAAAGGAAACTGGTAATATTTGGTGCGTTCATTATTTGAGATGGAGTAGACATATGTATATCTCATGGAATCGTACACTAACTCTGCAATAAAACAAAATATATTTGGCTCTAAGCAGTGCTTCTATGTTGTCACTCTACATATTTGGGTCGATTTGTGTGCGAGTGTCATGGAAGCAATTAAGTTCAAATGCAAACTTAATTGAAAAGAATTTATTGCTTGAAGGAAACGTTTTGGCGAAGTTACATATATAAAGTCACACATTTTGATTACATTTTGCATTTAAGCTTTGACTAGGATGATTATGAATTTTGAAAAAAGTTTTAATTTTAACGATGACAAAAACAAAACTTAAACCGACAACGATCTTCTATAACCGTAATTTTAACGATAATAATCATGATCAACAATAATGAATTCAATTGTGATTATTCAGATATTTAAAATCTTTTCACATGGGTTTCATATTTAAGGAGACAATATTTTTTAATTATAAGCACACACGATTTATTATTTTGTATACTTTTATTTATTTTAGGGATACTGGCATCCTCTAATGCCTTGAAGTGCAGTTACGTATTTATTTATTAAGACTTTGTGTCAAAGAGCATAATAAAACAAGGTTTTTAAGGTAATGTGTCGGCTTCTAAAAGGATAATATTTTCCCCATTTTTTTATAATAAAATTTTGCATTTTGATGATATCCTTAAAAACTATTAAAATTATCAGAAATCGTTACTAAGAATTAATGAAACTTTAATTAGAAATTACTTTCGCCTTTAAACTAAGCAAAATACTAACGGCCAGTTTTTCAGTGCTGGTTTAAACTGTGTTTTAACTAAGTTTAGTAACACTCAGTTTAAATTTAAACTTAGTTTCCTTGCGCTTAATTAAATTTGTTGTAACTAAAACAAAGTACTCAGCAATCAGCTGATAAGTGAAGCTAAGTTTAAGCCATATCGATCGTTTAAACTTAGTTTAAACCATGTTTAAAGTTGACTGAAAAACTACATACTGAGTTTAAACTAAGTTTAAATGACAAAGAGAGTTCAACTTGCACTGAAAAACTTGCTCTAAGTATAGTTTGCTAAAAACTTCGGATGCCAGAGACGTAAAGCTTAGTCTCGCCCACGAAGTTAAACATCTGGAGGTTGCACAGAGCTGTATATGAATTGAGCACAGAAAGCTTTTGACCAGAGTTGAAGGTTCTTTATTAAAGTTTAGGGTATGAACCTGGCTGTCATCATTTATTCTCTCCGGTATGGTGATTAGAACCCTGGTAAAATGTAAACTTTCTATGATAAGTAAACAGCAAACGATTGTGTGAATAGAAATTATTAGGGTTATGAGCGTGAACTATCGGGATTCTCATGAGTAAAAAGTTTGCTATTGAACCTCTTGAGGTCCACGACCGATACTTGCAGAAATTTTAATTGTTTTCATGAAAACATCACGTGGCTATGACTCAACTTGAAGACCGAGTGTATAACGCTGCGTAAAATTACTCGGCATGCCGCTTATTGCCATCATTCAAACTGTGCTTAATTGATTTTATTATTTTAATGGAATAAAGTGATTTACTTTTACACTTTTATATTTAAATTTTTCAAATTGTTGAGTAAGCCTATAAAGCTTTTTTCATAAATAGCATTGTTACTGGTGGCAGAAAAAATTATTATTAAATTAAAGTTGTTACTATTAAAATCACTACTCTCCCATTAACAATAAATAAAACCAATTCTCTTGCTTTTAACATCTACAACTTTTCTTGCCTTTTACTTCCTCATTAGCGTTATTGCTGCTTTTTGCAGGAATATAACTTTTATAGAGGCGGTAAAAAATGTTTGCCGATAGAATCGCTTGGCATGCGACCAAAAACATCAGCAACACGAAACTAAAATTGGGCAGTTAATTTAATTGAAATGGGATGCAATTTGTTTCGTTTATAATTTCTAAAATAAAGTAACTCATACTACATTGTATTCCGTATAAGAAAGTATACATTTTTCAAGGCACAAATATGGAGCAAAGTATTCACACTAACAATAAAAGCAATAGGTTGTTGGATTTCTAAGAATATTTTAATTTTTAAAAATTTAATTCAAGCCTGTCCGTTTCTTTTTTTTCATCTACTATTCGCTTATTAAAAACTTTGTATTAATTTAATGTATGTGTAGCAGTGCAGTTATGTTTAGTTATGTATTTTATAAGTAGCTTTACCAATATTTATTCAACTCAGCACACAATGGTTAACCAATCGTAAGCCAGCATTGAATCAACTAGCAGACTTACAAACCGACTGACAAAATAGTCAAACGATCAACCGGTGGAATAAATGTATGTTATTTAGATTCAAATAAGAGTGGGTCGAAAAAGACATATCGAAAAAACATTAATTGAGAATTATGTATGTTAATGAGATTTTTTCGCTGTTAAAGTATAATTTCATAAAAATTTAGTACAACTAATTTACCAAATGGTTTTTTAAATTCAATTGGCATTCGTCGCGCATCAAAAAAATTTTTTTTGAATATTTTAGTAAAATTTAATAGATTTTTTTATTTCAATGTTTTAAAGACAACAAAATCCGTAAGCACAACTATAAGAAATATACATATTTTACAAATAAAATATGTTACAGTCCAATGTGCATATGCACCAAACTTAGCCATGGTTACATCCACCCTACTAACTACTCAGTCGGCCAAGTAACAAACCAATTGACTAAACCAAGGAAACCGCAAATTCGCTGTATATACCCTGTCGGAAAAAAGCAGTCTGAAATATTAACCAATTTTAAAGTAGTTGGAAATCAACTGCTTTGAAACAAATGCAGCGTGCGAGTATTTAATTCTTCGTACTCGTATATTTATATGAGCGTAATACAAAATAATTTAAAAACATTTGTAGTGAAGAAAAACTAGGAAGTTGTTTAATTGAATCCGTATAGTATACATATGTATGTGTATAGTATATACATACATACACTGTACTCATAAAAACTCACATCCGCCAGCAGAAGGCTGTTGTGTCATTCACTTACAATTTCCAATAAAAACTGATGACGAATTGACAGCCGTTGTCGAAAATATTTACGAAGAAAACAAAACAATTTACGTGAGAAGCTAATATAATCATAAAATTCTAAATATCTATCTAAAGCTTTTTTCCATATATTCCATAGCTTGATGGAATGAAGTCCCTAATGAAAGGAAAACCTAAAAAGATGCTTTTGGCTCTTATGTCCAAGAACGTTGTATTGAATTTCAACCTCGATGGAACTCACGAAAAAAAAAGATTTAAAGCTTTTGTTAATTTCTATCCGCTTTTGGAAAGTAAGACAATGGGCGAGCCCATAAAATGCGTGATTCTTAAGATATTTCAATTTTTTTTTTATCATTATTAACATAGATGCCTTTTGTATCGAAAATCGTGACCCAGAGGAAGTTACTCGCAAGGCCATTCAGGCAGTAAAAAAACAATGTTTTTACGAAGTATGTATGCAGAAGAAACTAAAATGAATTTTATTTAAAACGTGTAAATGAACTGAATTCCTTACTTAGTTTAAACAAAAATACATATGTAAATATATTTTATAAAAACTAAACTAAAATGCGTTTTTATAAAGTTAGAAAAGAGTAGGTATAAAATCAAGAAGTTTAAAAACAAATCGAGTTTAAAATAGTTGTAAAAAAAGTAGCTGGAAATAAATACATACATTTTAATGCAGTTGCAAAAAAAGTAATTTTAATGTTCATTCTTTCAAATATATTTGAAAGTGGTTGAAATCAAATGCAGAGTCTGATAAATGACTTGCTCCTAGGACTTCGCCATGTTAAAAAAGTTAGTTGATGACAAGAAAATAGAATGAATTCAAACCACTTGTGGTTTTTAAATTGCTTTTAAAGTAGTTTGATTTCCGACAGAGTATGTACATCCACTCTGGCATACAATACATTAATATATACATACACAGGTATATTTATATATGTACACATACACTTATTTGTAAGGAAATATACAAATGTGAGTTTATTTTTACTGGCACAAATTCGTAAATACATATGCACATATGTACATATTTACATATTTTGTACAATTGAACATTTGAGAGAACTCAGCAAAAAATCGGAAATCGCTTTCATAAGCAAATTGTTCCAGAAGGCATTGCCTTAGAATGTCTTGCAATGATCTCACTTCTTTTACGCATTGCTGATAATGCATAGTAGAAGTTAAGTAAGTTAAGTAAGGGCATACGCCCAATGACATGCTTATGTTAAAGTTGTTTATTTCGATTTCACTTTCGCTTCTGTGGTAGCAGAAAACATGCTGGGAAGCTATGTATCAAGTACAAATATGTTACATGCATTTGTAGGTATGAATATACTACTTACGTGGTTAATGTTTGGTTGAAAGCCACATTTGAGACACTGTTTGGTTCAATATCAGGATCGATTTTAATACGTACATACAGTTCCCACGAGATAACTGAAGAGTGCGGTCACGTTAGTGCAATCGCATGTGCAGTATTTAGTGTCGACTTCAAATAATACTTGAAAAAGTGTCTTCTTTAAGCTACAATTTACTATTAAATTTTTTCAAACAAACACCGGTTAACAAAAATCACCCAGCCAGAGGCAGGATCAACAAACCACCATGGAGGAAGACCCCGGAGTGGGCAGAAGTAACTACTTCGCCATCCTAGGCGAACCACCAAAAACAAAACGCAAAGCATACAACGTAAACAACAACTACGACTTTCCAACACTTAAACTCAACAAACAAGCAAGTACTCAACAAAACTCCCCATGCCCAAAGTTTCTTCTAATAAAAAGCAAAACCGAAAAACCATTGAAATCGTATAACATTTTCGCAGTCAGCAAAGCACTAGAATCAATCACAACCGAAAAACCCCTAGAAATATCATTTACAAGAGATGGAGACTTGCTTTTACTTGCAAAAACTCAACAACAAGCGAATAAATACCTAAAAGCAACACAATTATCAAATATCTGCAATATTTCTGTCTCGCTCCACCCAACGCTTAATATATCCAAAGGTGTAGTTTACTCTGGAGTTCTAAAACATCTAAGTGAAGAGGAAATCGTAGAAGGTCTAAAACAACAGGGTGCAGTGGAATGTAAAAAAATCAGAAAATACATAGAAGGAAAACTCACTGACACCCCGCTTCACATCGTCTCCTTCAACACCTTTACTCCACCAAAAGAAGTGAATGTAGGATGGCTGAAAGTAAAAGTAGAACCATATATCCCATCGCCCATGCAATGCAAAAACTGTTTTTTAATCGGCCACACAGCTAAACATTGCACCTCTGAAGCAAAATGCAATGTATGTTCATCCACCATTCACGACTCTACACCATGTTCAAAAGTGCAATGCATCAACTGCAAACAAAACCATCGTTCTAACAACAAACAATGCCCCACGTACAAAAAAAGACAAGATATTATGAAACACAAAACAATAAATAAATGCTCATTCAGAGAAGCTATAGAAACAATTAACAAAAATAATACTGACTACAGCAAAAATGTACCAGAAGAATGCATCGAAGAAGCAACACAAAAAAGAATTAAAAAAACACAAACAAATGCAAACCACACCAATAACGCCAATAAACATAACCAAACAAATACAATGCCTTTACAAAGCGCAAACTACGAACCAAATAGAAAAGAAAACACGTATCAAACTCCAATCAATTCCACAATATCATCAACCGAATTACATTTACAACCGAATTTTCTACAGCATCTCGAACAATATAACCTTATTAGCAATTTCAACAACCCAACAAACACACCAATTACAACAAATACCCACATCCCACTCACAAACTTAGATTCCACAAGCTTAGGGTCCACAATCGAAACAATAGAATACAATACTGAAACACAACAATATTAAAACAGCTTCCTCTCACCTATAGATCTCATTGCTATACGATAGAAGAGGAAAACAAATTAATAAATTATTCTCATTATGGTACTTAAAGTTCTCCAGTGGAACATTAATGGATACCACAACAATAATAATGAACTACGCCTACTTATAAAAGAAAATAACTATAAAATCGTAGCTCTACAGGAAACTCATCTTAAGGAAAGCCCTCTCACAAGATACATACCAAAAAACTCTATATACGGAAATAATAACATATCAACAGAAGAAAATGCTAAACGAGGTGTCGCTTTCCTTGTAGCAGACAATATAGAATTTACTCCCCTCGAACTCCATACTCGTTTACTCGCAATAGCAATCAAAGTTAAGTCTCAGATAAATTTCACCTTTTTAAACATATATTCACCACCTGATGAACAAATTGCTGAGTATGACTTGCACGAACTCATTTCATACGTGAATGGACCACTACTAATAATGGGAGATCTGAATGCTTGGAGCCCAATATGGGGATCTCCACGATTCAACAACAAGGGTAAAATTGTCACTAAATTTATTGAAAATACAGACCTTTTAGTTTTAAATGACAAAAGTCCTACGCACTGCACACTAACACACATTGATATCACCATGTGTACTTCACCTCTTAATATTGCATCAAATTGGAAAGTTAACGATGAATTATGCGGTAGCGATCACTTTCCGATTAGCTTAACATTGTTCAACACGACACCTAACACGACTTACCACATTCCCAAAAAATTCAGATTAAAAGATGCAAACTGGCCCCAATACCAAACCCTTCTAACAAGCGAGCTAGAAACCATGAGTTTCAATTCGATAAATCCCAACAAAGCCGCTGCTGTGTTTACCAAGAAAATTAAGCAAAGTGCATACAAAACGATTCCAATGTCAACCCCGAATAAAAGAAAACACACAACATATTGGTGGAATGATACTTTAACTACACTAAGAAAAGCAAAACAAGATCTGTGGAAACTGGTAAAGCAACACCCCACTTCTGATAATGTACTAAAATATAAAAAAGCGAATGCTAAATTTAAGCGCGAAGTAAAAATCTCAAAAAGAGTTGCCTTTGCGACCTTCACTAAAGATATAAATTTCAACACTCCATCAAAAGTTCTATGGGATAAAGTAAATTTACTTCACGGGAACCGCGCACACAATCTTATTCACTCAATTGAAAAGGAAAACAATTCGCCAACCTCCGATCCTCTTGAAATAGGCAATACGTTAGCAAGAGCGTGGTCTAACTACTCAAAAAACTCTAATTTTTCGGAACAGTTCGTAGGACACAAAAACCGATACAAAAATGTTATAAATGTAGTATACCCACTAAATAAAAAAGCCATCGCAATTGAAGAACAATTTTCTACACAAGAACTCGATGGATGCCTAGCTTCGCTAAAAGGAAAATGTCCCGGGCAAGATAATATCCCTTATGAATTGCTGAAGCAACTTCCTTTAGTTGGCAAAAGCAAGCTCTGTGAGCTGTATAACCGCATCTTTGCCACACATACCATACCGCAACAATGGAAAATTGCGCTTACGGTACCTATACCGAAACCTAATAAGCCGAAAAATATGACCGAAGGATATAGACCTATATCACTTATCTCTTGCTTATCAAAAGTCATGGAAAAAATGATATCTCGTATGCTTATGTGGTACCTTCACACAAACAAGTTACTCTCGAGCAACCAAACCGCCTTTATACCCGGAAGCAATACCACAAACGCATTACTCCGCCTAGACGAACATATCGCCGATTGTATTTCCAGCAGGAACCACTCCTCTCTTATATCCCTAGACATGGAAAAGGCATTCGATAGAGTCGGTTTGCATTCCATACTGGACCAAATTTTAGCCTGGAAGTTAGGCCCCAAAATAACAAATTTTATTAAAAACTTTTTGTTAAATCGAAAATTCAGAGTAAAAGCAAACCATGCCATAACAGACTGTTGGCCGTTGGAAAACGGCATCCCTCAAGGTTCGCCATTATCCGTCACCCTTTTTCTAGTTGCATTTGACAGGCTGAGTCGTGTAATAGATGAAAACAAATTCTTCAAACATGTCTTATACGCAGACGACTTATGCATATACGCCAGAGTTCAAAATGTAACGGTATTGCAAACCAAATTCAATACCCTTCTAGTAGATATAACAAACTGGTGCAATATCAGCGGAGCTAAGATATCCATAGACAAATCTAATCATCTGCATATTTGCAACAAACATAATTGCCAAAGTTTTACTTTAAACCTAGAAGATATCTACATAAGAAATGTTACATCACTCAAGATACTTGGCATATTCTTTAATAACAAATACAACTGGAACGACCATATTAACAATTTACAAAAATCACTACAAAATAGGCTTAATATCATAAAATGCCTAAGCAACATCAAGCTGAAAAGTAACACAAACGCACTACTAAAGATTGTAAAAGCCACAATACTTGGAAAAATCGATTACGGCCTGCCATTTTACTGCACCATGTCACCAGCAAACCTATCAAAAATATCGGCTATATACCACTCTGCTGTTCGCTTGGCGCTGGGTGCTTTTCGCACCACTCCCACTCTCAACCTTCTCACCGAAGCGGGACTTCCCTCGCTCAAAGATAGGATAAAATATATTTCAGGTTGTATGGCAATTAAGCTCACACAAAATAATGACACAGCGTTGAAATCATTAATCAAAAAGAGGCTGAAACGAAAACGTAAAAAACGTTATGAACCAACAATAGAAAGACTAATTGCAACAGCAAAATACCATGACATGCCACTGGAACATAATGCCACCGTAAATAATCAAAACCCACCATGGGCACTCCCTGCAAACTGCATCTTACTGCAATTAACAAAATTCAAGAAAGAAAACACTCCAATTTCAATGTATCTCCAGCACTTTCATTGTATACGCAGCAAATACCACGATTGGTCTACTTTATATACCGACGGCTCCAAATATAAGGACATAACTGCATATAGCGTCGTTAACGAGGACGAAATACTATCCACCGCCATACTACCACCTTACGCTTCTGTATATACAGCAGAAGCAACTGCAGTTCATCACGCCTGTAAAATAGCAAAAAAAACAAAGGGAAATGGCTTATCTTTAGCGACTCACTCTCAACTCTGCTTTCGGTTAAAAACATTAACAACAACGATACCGTGATATCGCAAATCAGAGATACACTAACTTCTAACGCTACAAAAATTAAATTGATATGGATTCCCAGTCACATCGGTATAAAGGGCAATACCTCGGCAGACGCTGCAGCAAAACTTGCCACCAACTCTCCGTTACACATAACACTCAGCTTTAACAAGAAAGACTTTAAAAACACAATCAATAAAGTAAATCAGAAATTAATGAGTGAACATTGGCAAAATAAAAACCACTTCTACAAATGCGTAAATCCAAACCTTGTTCCTCCAATCTTCCCAACAACAATTTCAAGGAGAGACATCATAATATACACTCGATTTCGCCTCGGGCACACACGCATAACTCACAAGCATCTTTTTCAAAAAAACAATCCCCAAACTTGTCAATTCTGCAACGAAGAGATACTTACTATCAAACACATCGCCACAGGCTGTACAGCATTACATTCAATAAGACAATCAACAACAAACCGCACAATAGAAGAACTCCTTACGCAAGTTAACGAAGAAAACATAGAGCGATTCATATACTTTATAAACAAACTTAGATTGTACTTTGAAATATAAATGTTATATTAATATTACAACCGTAAAAACGTAGAGCTGATGGCTTAACCGCTAGAGCTACATTTATATATTGTGATTGTAATTCATTACACTTTCAATTTAAAAAAAAAAAAAAAAAAAAAAAAAAAAAAAAAAAAAAAAAAAAAATACGTACATAGACATCGTAGTCGTGATACCTACACACATACATACGTATTTGCAAATTGTATTCAGTAAAACTGAATATTAGTGAAAACAACCTTTACAATGGTTATGAAACACGACAGTTTAATAAACACTTCGAGGTTAACCGTTAAATATAAGGTTTACAGTTTATTGATCAAGTGTGTGGGATAGTAAATAGGAGTTATGTTAATCGAATCAGCCAATTGGTAGCAATCATAAATTTTAATACTCTTCAAAAGCCTTGGAAAATAAACCTCTTACGAAATACTGTCAATAATTTTATTTGAAAGTTTTTTAGAGCTTAGTTCAATGTTGATTAAAGTTCTCATAGAGTCTGCAACTTTATTTACTTGGAACCAATCTCTATTAGTCTAAATTACTCCCATAGTCGGATCCATTCTTTGTCAACCATCATAGTAAAAACAACTCTCTTCCAATCTTTCAGCATGAGTTGTTTCCTGATCTTTTTGTTTACGATTATGTGGTCGTATTAGATATTGTGTTTGTGAAAGCGCAGAGGACGATTCATTTCTAGTCGGTTGTAATTTGTTGGAAAGCAAAAGTTTCTTAGCCGCTCATATGTACATATATTTTGTGTTATTGCCAAAAACTATGAACTTGTTCTTTTTACATTTTTACTAAATTGGTATAAGAACCGCTCCAAGGTTAATCGAGTTCTATTTTTATATATATTTTGTAAAAATCGACGGTAAATATAAGCCACCTGAAACTAAACTATATTTGACCCAAATTGAATGCTGTACAAAACTGAAAACTGAATAGGTACTCAAAAGTTTTTTGAAAAATTCTAATTAAAAATGAATACGGTTTGATGACAATTTACTTAATTTGTATAATATTATATGAAGGCTTTACAATATTTATAATTAGTTAAGGCAATAACTTACTGTCAAACTTTGTAATTATAAATCACTGCCAGAGTGGCAAGTGACTCATGTGACAGATGGAGTTCCTCCTCTACTGCAGCTGGAACTTGACCAAAATAATGAAGGTCATGCTGGTTAAATTGCTTATCAGTAATTGTCATTTATGAGCTTCTCTCGAAATTTCTTGAAACGAAAAAAACTCTATTAATTAAAAGTTATTTAAAAACCGAAAACAAATTATACTGGTCCATGTCCTGCCACCATAAATATTTGTTTTTCCACCAATTGTTTACAATTTATTTAAGAAATATTATTTTATTGTAAACCCAAAATACGGACATGCGCTGCTCTTTCGCAGCGCTCTAATTACTTGACTAACCGCAGTACATACTATGAAGTAAACAAAATTGGAGCATATCAATAAAATGGTCGACCATTACATTGTTGCTTCTGCAGCCCAAAGTCTTCATTGCTCTTCAAATCGATTGTTCCAATTTCAACGTAATTAATTACCCTTTTCTAAGCAATTTCTTAATTAACTTCCTTGTGTGCTGCGCAACTCAAAGACATTGACAACTGTTGTACTTTCACCTTTCTCTTTTGTGCATTTAACTTTCAGACACACAAACAAACTAAAACACTCGTAACTCAAACTGCAGCGTGTTTTTAAACGATGGTGATCGGTCGCCCGCTTGGAAACCAACCAGTGGCATGCCTTAGCATTTCACATTGAAAACATTAATTCAAGTGCAACGAATTTATTTGATATTGACTGCAGTTTACAGTCGATATGCGCAGAGCATATGTATGTATGTACATATGTCCGTGCAGCAAGACGATATACCTACTATATATTTCTACTCGTATGTACATATATATTGATGTGGGTGTAATTTCATCGCATGTGAATCGCAATAAACCAAATGCAATTCAATTGCATTCTGATGCTTATTGTTTCGCACTTAGTACAATCGCTGTATTTTTTTCCTTTATTGATCCTAATACGTTGAGCATTCCAGTGGTACACATTTTGTGATATTTGCACTGCATAAAGGGCCGTACACATAAGACTTTCGCTTTGCTTTGCTTCAGAGTTTCGCTTTGACAGATAAGTTGAAGACCTGTTGATATATGAGTGCTGCTAAATACAAGGCGAGAAAAGTGAAGCAAAGCAAAACGAAGCAAAATCATTGCGAACTCTCAACTTTTGTACACTTTGACAACCAAATGTTTACATTTCCATTTTATTTCTGCGTGCATATACACACGATTTAGAGAATTCACTTGTATTTATAATTTTCGCATATATAATTACTTTTTAAAAGAGAAAAGAAGAGAAATATGAACAAATAGCAAATGAAACACCTCTTTGTTAACCACCCTCATCGTTTTCCTAAAATCCCCTGGATCGGTTTTATTTATTTTGTCGAAAGATGCTGCAAGAAGACTTGTTACATCTCAGTCTTAATAAAGTTTATTACACTCGCGAATTTCAAACATACATAAGTAGATGTAAAACACATTTCTTATTCTTTTTTAATGAAAATACTCGGAATAAGCACATATCGCAATTCAAAACAAACAATTATCGCAGAAACTGTCAAAGCTTTCTATGTAGCAAACCTTCTACACCTCATGCTTTGTTGTTAAAGTTCGAATTGTCAAGTAAAGCGAGGTAAGTTGTATGTGTACGGCCCTTAATAGCAATAGATGGTAGAGTGTGGTAGAGTAGGTGCATGCTTATACATAGTAGACGTCTGCATGAATGTACTCATTGGCCGTTTTAACACATTCACACGTAAGCGCAACATTCTACGCATTCTGCTCACAGCAAGCGAGATGACTGAATGAGTGTGCAGATAGCTGAGAATACTGCCCTCAGTCGCATTCAGAAAAAGAGGCATTCGTTGTACAAAGAGAGCCAAATATGTTGTACAACTAGCCATGCGCATTCGGATGTATGAGACCACATCCGGGTCTATGAGACACATTCGACTGAAAGATTTTATGACGGCGCCAATTTTTGCAAATGATAGCGGCTACATTATGAAAGCAATTTAATAGAAAAAATTCAATAATTGCATGTCTCTTCATATTTATGTACATATCGCACCCTAAACCAAAAACCGTCACAACTCAAAATTTTTTTAAATCGCTTTTATCTCATAAACCTATTCCCAGAATACTTCCCAACATGCTCCGAAAATTTCTTCATCGTAACTATCTTATTTACTGGAAAAGTACGTTTAAAATATTACAATCATTTTTACATACAATTTTTTACTTCTCTTGGATATTAAAAAAAAAAAAATTTATATCCTTTTTCCACATAAACTAATTCACGAAATACTTCCCCAACTGCTCCAGAAATATTTTCGTAGTTACCATCTTCTTTTACTGGAAAAGTATGATTATAAAATTATCATCATTATTGTAGAGACTGTTTGCTTTGCCTCTCCTGAACATTTGCGATTTTTTGAGTTGTGACTGTTTTTGGTTTAGGGTGCGATATGTACATGCATAATCTACATTGAATTTTACTGAAGTTAATTAGTAACTTTAAAATAAATGCATACACTTATAATAAAGTCAATGCACATTTGTATGAAAATATGTTCATATGTAGGCGCAAATGTAAATGGAAAGAAAACATATTTAGAAAAAATTTTCGCAATGTTTTTATATACAGAATTTCTTAAGACTCTCATCAAAATGTTAGAAATTTTCAATTTCTCATTTCTCATTCATCCTGCGATTGAATTGTCATACGAGATCATAGACGGAGAGCGGGTTTCTGGATCGAAAGCTTTTAATTCTAATGACAGCTTCGATTTTACAAAAGCTAATTTTAAAAAATTATACTGTGACTTATCTAAAATAACTTGGCCTTACTACAATGGCGATATTGAGCGTAATGTTTTGGACTTCAACAATACTTTATACAACTTATTTCTTAAAAATGTACCTTAAGGTTCTTGTATTCGTGATGAATCAGCCCCTTTATGGTTCACTAAAGACTTGAGAACTTTAAAAAATAAAAAATCGCGTTCTTTTAAAATATATAAAAGTACTGGTCGTCATGTGGATTATCTTAATTATTCAGTCTTGCGACATAAATATCTAGAATTAAATAAAAACTGTTATGAAAAATACTTGAATAAAATAAAAATGAACATTATCCACGACCCGAAAGCTTTCTATGGTTTCGTTAATTCTAAGCGCAGAGTAAATGCATTCCCTTCCGCAATGAAATATCAAAATACTGT
Source organism: Philophylla caesio (assembly GCA_963971545.1). Lineage (NCBI taxonomy): Eukaryota > Metazoa > Arthropoda > Insecta > Diptera > Tephritidae > Philophylla > Philophylla caesio. The sequence goes on from OZ020609.1 coordinate 15,764,672, forward strand.
GTCATGTGATAACGAGATTATTGCCAATCTATTTGCCCAGTTCTTTAAATCTAACTACACCACTCAATTTAAATATAACTGTATTTCCTATCCATACAAGCTGAGCCCCAATAACTCTATTAATATTCCAGTCATATCATCAGATGATGTTTTTCATTATTTAATATCTTTAAAAGAATCATTCAAGTACGGCCCTGATATGATCCCGACATGTTTCCTAAAAAAATGTGCAAAGCACCTGTACCTGCCATTATCGAACTTGTTTAATTTGTCCCTCCAGCAAGGAGTTTTTCCGTCAATATGGAAACAGTCTTACAGAATCCCCCTTCATAAATCTGGAAGCAGGTCTTCTATTGAAAACTATCGTGGTATAGCTAAACTCTCTGCTATCCCGAAGTTGTTTGAAGCTATTGTTACCAATCAAATGACCGTTCCGATTTCCTCAATAATTGCAAAATGCCAACATGGCTTCTGTAAGGGCAAATCAGCCATTACAAATTTACTTGAATTTACCACCCATGTTTCAAATGGGTTTAGGGAATGCATTGATTATATATACCGATTTTAGTAAAGCATTTGACAAAGTATGTCACTCTTTACTCATCCGTAAACTAGATCTGCTTGGTTTTCAACCTGGTATCCTCTGTTGGATGTCTTCTTATCTCTCCGGTAGGACGCAAAAGGTATTTTTAAAAATTTTCATTCTGGGATCATCGATGTTTCCTCGGGAGATCCTCAGGGCAGTCACCTCAGACCGATTCTGTTCCTGCTATTCATAAACGACATTTCTACAGTAGTAAAGTATTCTAAAATATTGATGTACGCGGATGATGTTAAACTTTTTAAGACTTATGCCTCGGCTGAAGAAAGATCCTTGCTACAGCAAGATTTGGACAGCATAGTCAATTGGTGCAGCATTAATTATATGCCGCTTAACCTTAACAAATGTAAATTCATGTGCTTTTCTCGACGAACCATTCAGCCGGCCTCCTACAAAATAAATAACTACGTCCTAGAACATGTAAACAGTTTTGTTGACCTGGGTGTTGGTATGGATTGTAAACTCAATTTTAATTTTCATATTAGTTCCACAGTTAATAAAGCAAGGGGTGTACTGGCGTTTGTAAAGCGTTGGTCAAAGGAATTCCGCGACCCGTATATAACTAAAACACTTTTTACTTCATTAGTTAGACCAATACTGGAGTATGGTTCCATAGTTTGGAGTCCTCGTTATCAGGTCCACTCAGACCAACTAGAGTCAATACAAAAACAATTCTTACTTTATGCTTTGAGAAATCTTCAATGGGATTCGCCATACAATCTTCCCCCTTACACTAGTCGTTTAAAACTTATTAATCTTCCTACTCTTTCGAGTCGCAGAGAAATGTTAGGTATAATATTTCTGGTAAAATTAGTCAATGGATGGATCTCAAGTCCATTTCTTCTAGAGCAAATTAATTTTAATGTACCCTCCCGTGCAACGAGAAACTTTAAACCACTTTTCTTGAAACTATGCAGAACTAACTTTGAGTTGAATGAACCGTTTCGGGGTTTATGTCAAGACTTTAACAATCATTCCAGCACCTTTGATGTATCGGACTCACTTTTTATAATTAAAAGAACTATTCTATCCTCTCTTAATAACAGCTAACGATCCAATTTTCTTACTTTGCATTTCTCTAACTTTGTATTCGGCTGATGAATTCTTATTCTGTAGCTGAGCAGCTTGGGATCTCGACGCTTAACAAACTTTCTTCCGTCACGACTCGGCACCTAAGATTTGTATATTTAAAAAACATCCGTACGTTATGCGGATTGAGCCCCTCGTGCCGGTTGGGCGGAAAAGTGGGTTTCCGTTGGGTTATAATAATTATAATAAACATTAGAAATTTTGGATGGAAAACTTTGATATTTGGAAAATGTTTGCACTCTGTACAAGTTTTGAAACTTCCATTTGCTCAACTTGGTGATTATCCCTTTTGTATTTATGTACACACATATGTACATATGTACATACATGTGTATTGTGCGTATGCATAGTGTGCGTCTGCGCTTGTGAACACATATGTTTTTTTTTTTTTTTTGGGTTGACGCCCGGGGAGAGGTAACTCTCATGAGTACTGCTATGCCGCCATAGCAGCATGCACGACTTGCAGCCTCTAAGCTTCACCTACGATACTAAACCCTCTCCACCACGACCATTCTCCCCGCGGAACTGCCAAAAAAGGTATTACCTCACGGGGCTGGTTAGCTTATTTGCTCCTTACGTGTTTCGTTGGCGACGTCTTGCCATCTCTGCGTTTCTCAGGTCTATGTGAATGCGCGTTACATGAGCGCATATTTCATTCCACTTTTCATTTGACTGAAGCATGGAGTCAATGAAGGTTTCTCCGTTCAAAATTGCCCGGATTTGAGGAGCATAGCGTGGGCATTGGAACATAATATGTTCTGCGTCTTCGTCGCTGAGTCTGCATATTGGGCAGCAAGGGGAGCTATCGTGTCCAAATTTGTTTAAATATTTTCGATACACCCCATGGTCCGAGAGAAACTGTGTTAAATGAAAGTTTGTGTCACCGTGGTTTCTCTCAACCCATTTGCTGATATTTGGTATCAGCTCGTAGGTCCACCTGCCCTTCGGGGAGCTATTCCAACGAGCCTGCCAAATGTTCATTGAGTTTTCCCTTTCTTCTGCCTTTACTACTTTTGGGTTTAATCTTCCATTGCTTTCGGAAAGCTTATCATAAATTCGTTTCATTTCATGGGCCATAATATCTACTGGCATCAGTCCAGCTATGACAAAAGAGGCTTCGTCTGAAATTGTGCGGAAGCCGCAGACTGCTCGTAAGGCGCTTAGCCGATGGACAGTTGTTATCTTTTTCGCGTTGCTTTTTACGATCAGAGCGTCTGCCCAGATTGGGGCCGCATATAGGAGGATTGAGCTAATAACCCTACTATAAAGAACTCGTTTGTTGTGCCTTGGTCCTCCGTTGTTTGACATAATACGCGACAAGCTTGACTGCACTGTCGAGGCTTTCTTTGAAACGAACTCTAAATGGGACTTGAAGCTAAGTCGTGAGTCAATCATTACACCTAGGTATTTGATAGCGGGCTTTGACGTAATGATCTCTGTCCCCACGCGAATATTCAGAAACTCCACTGTCTTTCTGCTGCTTATCAAAAGTGCCTCGGTCTTGTGGTCGGCCAACGTTAGGTGCATTAAGTTAAGCCACGTTTTGATTTTTAAAACAGCTTCTCCGGCTGCAGCTTCAATTTGATGTAGATGTTTTGCCACCACTACTACCGCAACATCGTCTGCGAAAGCCCCCACTTTTGTACGTCGAGGCATTTCCAGGCTCAAGACACCATCGTACATAAGGTTCCACAGGAGTGGTCCAAGGACAGATCCTTGTGGGACCCCTGCTGTCACGTTATACATCTCCGGCCCATTATCGCTTCTGTACAGAAGCTTGCGGTTCGAAAAATAGCTCGCTATTATTTTTATAATATAGCTTGGAGTGCCTATTCTTATAAGTGTATCTATAATGCATCGCCAGCTTGCGGTATTAAAAGCATTTTTGACGTCTAGTGTTACTATGGCGCAGTATTCCTTTTTCCCGCCAAGCCATCTCTTGCCCTCTATGGCGTCCGATGCAACGTCGACAACGGTCTTAATTGCGTCTATCGTGGAACGGGATTTTCTAAAACCGAACTGGTTCATCGAGAGAGACCCATTTTCTTCGGCAAACGACGTTAGCCTGTTGCATATAATCCTTTCCAGAACTTTTCCCAGCGTGTCCAGTAAGCAGATCGGACGATAAGACGACGGCTCATCTGGGGGTTTGTTGCCTTTGGGTAATAGCACCAGGGTTTGCTTCTTCCACCTTACTGGGAAATAACCTTCTATAAGGCATGAGTTGAAAGCATGCACAAATATGTCTGGCCGCGCTATAATAGCGGCCTTCAGGGCCTTATTTGGAATGCCGTCGGGCCCTGGAGCTTTGCGGTTTTGAATCTTCCTGCATGCAATTAGCAACTCTTCTTCGGTTACCCTTGGGATTTCAGTTTTCTCATAACATGGGAAGACTGATGGTATGTCCTCGTCCCTTTGTGGAAAAAGGGTTGTTATGATATTTCTCAGCATTTCTGGGCACGTAATGCTTGGTGATTTGACGCTTTTGGTTTTTGTTAGCACTACCCTATAAGCAGTGCCCCAGGGATTTATGTCTGCTGCGTCGCATATTTTCTTAAAATTGTCCAGTTTGCTATCTTTTATAGCAGCTTTAAGGCTCTTCCTTGACTTTCTAAGAGCATTTAGGTTATCGGAAAACTCTGGCCTCCCTCTGCTTCGCTGCATTTTCCGTCTAGCACTTAGGCATTGTTTTCTTAGTAGTTCTATATCCCTGTTCCACCAATAGCACGGTGCGAATTTCTTATTTGTTGACCTTCTTGGCATTGTGTGAACACATATGTACATATGTATGTATGTATGTATGTACATACATGCATACATATATTCCCTTCCTGTGTGTGATCCTATATCATATTCTGTATACCTTTGAAAAAAAAAATTATAAAGTTTCTGGTTCTCATTTATGAAAATGGAAGTGCACTATAGTTTCAATGGTATTATAAAACATATTCATACATAAGACATTTCGAATTTATTCCAAAAAAACCATTATAATAAATTTATACCTACATATGTACATATGTACATTGAATTGTGGAAAAGTAATAATATCAAAAAAACAACTCAGAAAATATTTAAATATTCAAATTATCTTTGAGGATTATTTGGATAATTTAATGAAGTCAAATGTCCACTAATATTTTATTCACATCAATATTATTTAAGTCTTAAATAATAATAGTATTGTATAAATAACATGAGTTAAAAGAATTTTCTAATCCGCTTTAAGAACAGCGAAAACAACGCATATGCTAAGCGTTGTTATGTACACACGTAAGTGCCATAAATTTATAAATTTATCAGTTGTCTGTACACGTATGTATGTTATGTGGTTTGTTAATTTCATGTTCCACATTACTTCTTCCCCATCCCACTCTTCGAGTAAACTGTTCTAGCTGCCGTTGAACGGACGGAGAGTGGGGAAGAAAGGAAACAAAAAAAAAAAAAAAAAAAAAAAAAACCAGCTGATGCTAAATGGGCGCACTCAACTACCGGCCAGCAGGTGTCACCCTGCTCTTCGCCCAGCTGATCTCTCTCTCCTTACAGTGCCTTGTTTGTCGTATCTTGCCCATGTGTGTTATGTCCTCGTCTTGTTTGTCTATCTATTTGTTTTCTCTCTGCGAGGTGTGGATGGGGGATGGATGCATACGGCAAATCGCAAATCAATCAACCCGCTTTGCCGGTACCGCCGGGTTCTTGCATGCGTGCGTGTGTGCGTGTGTGCCTGTGTGCGCGACGCTATACACTGCCGGCTAACCCTTCCGAGCACCGTGTATCGCATGAGCAACGCGTACAAAACATATTAATAGTTTCTATTGCCCCTTATCTAAAAAAGGAAAACTAATTCAACTTGGATCAATGTAAATGCTTTTTTTTTTTTTTAAATAATACCTTTTCTTATTTTCGTATTAACAGGAATTCCGACACGTAAACTAAATTAACTAAATTAAAACTAAACTAAATTAAAATTTTTCTCAAACTAAAAATTTACTTCATACCTTAGATTTTGGTCTATTTAATAAAACTAAATCAACCCACATTTCACCTTTTGTTGAACCATGTTCATTATTTGCATATTTACTTAATTTCTTAAACTCAAACTGTACTTAAATTAAACTCCAATCTAGTCCCTAAGGACTGATGAAAAGCGCGCGCACGGGGCTCTGCGTGCACGGGGCGCCAATGGGTTAAAAGCACTGAATGCCTATATGCTGGCGTGCATTCGTGCGTGTGTTTGCGAGTGTATCCATGCGGGTGAGCACAGCTGTTCAGCTGAGGGCGCACCCCAGTAGGAAACACAAACCAGCTACCCAATAGGAATCGCCCTAAAGTAAGCGAATTAAATAACAATAAAAATCGAACCGGATTTTCACACTGCCCAGCCCAGTAAAGTTTCAGCTTATGGCATACTGGAAACTACGCAATTTGGATATGTTTGCTTCGAGCTGGTGGTACTGGCATTCTGTTACCTGAGTATGCAGGAGTGATATCATGCAGAAATGGCTTTCGGGCTAATGTCAGTACCATCTCCGTCCCGTTAAAACCCTAGCAGGCCTCAGAAAACGCTCTTTATCCGTCACCATTAAGTTGGTCGCGCAGGCTCAGTTGAGGAAATCCTGACTAATACCGATCTGGCTCTGAACGCAATACCCCATAAAGGACTGCGTCAACCCATGCATGGCCTCCCTGTTTACAAAGATAACCATAGGATCATAAAGGTAACTGCGCATACGGCTACAGATAACGGCTCTGAGTGGGGACACCTAAGAAAAAAATGGAACCAACTAAAAAAATAACGCCGATTAACAAAAACGAAGCGGATACTGCTTCTAATACACCCGAAACGATGAACCGGGTGAAAAACGTAGAAAAGGGCACTGACCCATTTAAGAGAAGTGCAAGGCTTGCGCATTCTCCCCCGCTAACTCCCATGGGAGGAGCAGCCTTATTCGAGACGGCGCAAGGTACGAAGGAGACTGATTCAGCCAAAATCCAGGCTGGAACGTCAACCAACAAAAGAGAAAGAGCTTTTTGCAAGCTTGGGGTCGAGATAAATACTCTCCTTGGTATGCTCGAAGAAAACGAAGGTAAAAGCCATCCACCAACCGATGAGAGATGCTATCAGCAAAATCAAGCTTTTGTACAACAAAGCAAAAATGGTGAGTTGCAGATGCAGCACCTATGGCGAAGCGAGCTCTGATAACAGCACGCAGACTTCGCCATGGTTCAGAGCCCCATTGGAACAACCTCGGACAAAAGCAGGTGCAGAAGCTGCTGGCCCGCCTGTAAGTAAACGGACTAAGCAGTGCCCTAAGAACCAACCCCAGGCAAGCTCTAAAAGAGAAGTCACTGCCCAGGCTACAGTACAGCCAGCCAAGAAAATAAAACTCAACGAATGGGTTAAAGTAAAGACGAAGGCCAAGAACGACAAAAAAGTTGGTAGAGCAAATACCATTAAAAAAACAAGACCTGATGCGATTGTCATTGAAAAAACAGGACAGACGTCCTATGCTGACATACTTAAAAAATAAAATGGACGATAAGTTCAAGGGATACGCTGACTCAGTGTAAAAAATCAGACGTACAGAAGGGAGATCTTCTGATAGAGCTAACAAAAGCCTGCCAAAATTCAACTGACTTAAAAACTATCGTAGGAGCGGCGATAGGAGGCGAGGCCTCGGTCAAAGCACTCACGCACCGCATAACACTGGAGTGCAAGGATATAGACGAGTTTACTACTAAAGATGAGGTACACTGCGCTATAAAAGCCCTCCCAGGGCTAGAAGATATTAATATATCAGACATCGTGGGGCTGAGGGCTGCATATGCTGGAACTCAAACAGCTACCCTTAGCTTGCCAGCTCAAACAGCCCAGAAGCTTCTCCAGGTTGGCAAAATTAAAATAGGGTGGGTCATCTGCCGTATACGTGAACGTGTGCTCTTGCAAAAGTGCTTTAAATGCCTGGAGTATGGTCACGTGTCTCGAAACTGCACTAGCGAGATAGATAGATCGAAGCAATGCAGAAAATGCGGCGTCGAGGGACATTTCGCAAAAGACTGCAAAAACAGCCCACACTGCGTCTTGTGCAAATCAAATAATAGGGATAACATTGACCATGTAGCAGGTAGCTATAAATGCGCTGCTTTCAGGAAGGCCGTAGCTAACCGACGCATATGAGAATTATACAAATAAATTTAAATCACTGCGAAGCTGCGCAAGATCTATTATCGCAGACGGTGAAAGATATAAGAGCTGACTTGGCAATCATCAGCGAACCGTACAAGTGCAAAGATGATGGAGCTTGGGCCAGCGACAAGAAAAAAAGCACAGCTATCTGGCTTTGCGGTGCATATGCATACCAAGAGATGCATAGCGCGGAAGAAGGATTCGTGCGTTGCAAAACAAATGGGACACACATCATCAGTTGCTATGCAAGGCCAAGCCTCTCAAAAACAGAGTACCAAAAACTTTTGCGCGATATTGCCCTGGAAGCTCGCGGCAAGTCTCCATTAATCATCGCAGGGGACTTCAATGCCTGGGCAATAGAATGGGGCAGTAGAGTAACAAATAAGAGAGGTGAAATGCTGCTGGAAACATTTGCCCAGCTTGATGCCACGATCCTAAATACCGGATCTGCGCTAACCTTCAGAAAAATGGGAACGGGGTCTATAATAGATATATCCCTCGCAAGCGATTCACTGGCCAACAAAATCAAATGGAGGGTAAGCGAGGAGTACACCCATAGTGATCACCAAGCCATTATAATGGACATAGCAGAGGAGAGACAAAAGCTAAAGCCAAAGTTCACAGGGCCAAAATGGAAAGAATCTATGCTCGATAATGATGCTTTGGAGTATATAATCGAAGAGTATAAACCCATAGCAGGGCCGGCAGAAGTCGTTGTGAGTAACTTAGCTTTGGGCCTAACTGAAGCATGCGATGCGTCGATGCCAAGAAGGTCACTTAACAAGAAATTCGTCCCGTGCTATTGGTGGAACAGGAATATAGCACTGATAAGAAAGAAATGTCTCAGTGCAAGACGTAAAATGCAACGCAGCAGAGGAAGTTCTGAATTTCCCGAAAACCTAGCTGCTCTGAGGAAGGCAAGGAAAGGCCTTAAAGCAGCCATAAAAGCAAGCAAACAGGAACATTTTAGAAAAATTTGCGACGAAGCAGACATCAATCCCTGGGGCACCGCTTACAGAGTAGTGCTATCAAAAGCAAAAAAGCGTAAAGTCACCAAACATTACTTGCCCAGTAATGTTGAGAAATATCATAACAACCCTTTTTCCTCAAAGGGTCGAAGACATCCCATCAGTCTTTCCAGGTTATGAAACAAGTGAAATCCCAAGGGTAACTGAAGAGGAGTTGCTAACTGCATGCACGAAGATCCAAAATTGTAAAGCTCCAGGGCCGGACGGTATACCAAATAAGGCCCTGAAAGCCGCTATCATAAAGCGCCCAGAAATATTTGTGCATGCATTCAACGCGTGTCTTATTGAAGGCTGTTTCCCAGCAACATGGAAGAAGCAAACATTAGTGCTGCTACCTAAAGGCAACAAGCCCCCAGATGAGCCGTCGTCGTACCGTCCGATATGTTTACTAGACACGCTTGGAAAAATTCTTGAAAGAATAGTATGCAACAGACTTACGTCGTTCGCCGAAGCAAATGGGTTCCTGTCGATAAACCAGTTCGGCTTCAGAAAATCCCGTTCCACGATAGATGCAATCAAAACAGTAGTTGACGTTGCGGCTAAAGCAATAGAAGGCACAAGGTGGCGTGGCGGGAAAAAAGAATACTGCGCCATTGTAACATTAGACGTTTAAAACGCTTTCAATACCGCAAGCTGGCGAAACATCATGGATACATTATTAAGAAAAGGCACTCCAAGTTATATCCTCAAAATTATAGGAAGCTATTTTTCGCACCGCAAACTCCTCTACAGAAGCGATAACGGCCCAGAGGCTTATGACGTAAAAGCAGGCGTCCCACAAGGATCAGTCCTTGGACCACTTTTGTGGAACCTTATGTACGACGGCGTCTTAAACCTGGAAATGCCTCCACGCACAAAAGTCGTTGGTTTTGCAGACGATATCGCGGTTGTAATTGCAACAAATTCAAGAAGCAGCTGGCGAAGCTGTACTTAAAATCAAAACATGGCTTCCATCAATGCACCTAACGCTGGCCGACCATAAGACCGAGGCACTTTTAATAAGCAGCAGAAAGGCAGTGGAGTTTCTGAATATTAGCGTGGGGACAGAGGTAATCACATCCAAGCCTGTTATCAAATATTTGGGTGTGATGATAGACTCCCGACTCAATTTCAAGCCCCACTTGGAGTACGTCTCTAAGAAAGCATCTAGAGTGCAGTCAAGCTTATCGCGCATTATGCCAAATAACGGAGGACCGAGACACAGTAAACGAATCCTCTACAGTAGGGTTATTAGCTCAATCCTACTGTTTGCGGCCCCAGTCTGGGCCGACGCGCTGCTGGTGAAAAGCTACGCGAAAAAGATAACAACTGTCTATCGGCTAAGCGACTTATGAGCGGTTTGTGGATTCTGTACAATTTCAGACGAAGCATCTTATGTTATAGCTGGACAAATTCCAGTAGATATCATGGCTCATGAAACGAAACGAATTTATGAAAGGCTTTCCGGAAGAAACGGAACAATAAACCCAAACGAAGTAAAAGAGGAAGAAAGATGCCGATCAATGAACACCTGGCAGAATCGTTGGAATAGCTCCACAAAAGGTGGCAGTTCCGCGGGGAGAGTGGTCGTGGTGGAGAGAGTTTAGTAACGTAGGTGTAGTCAAGAGACTGCAAGTCGTGCATGCTGCTATGGGAATAGCAGTACTCATGAGAGTTTTCTCTTCACGGGAGTTCCCCAAAAAAAAAAAAAAAAAACCTAATAACAGCCATCGCTAGCTGCGCCTTACATATGTATGTATGTGCCTTTGGTGGCGTCTCCCTGCACAACGTACGCCACATTCGTCACATTCGTGTAATCCGGCTAACAGAAGAAATGAATGTGCTCATGCAAGCAATGCAGAATGCAACTAAACTCATATGTAGATGGTATATATGTATGTATCCTCTATTCCAAAATTATAACACAACAACATATTGACAGATTTGGCCGCTATGGTCGAGTGGGTAGCGGTGCGTGCTATAACTCGTTCGAAGTTCGAATCTCAGCCAGGGAATGTAAAATCTTAATCATAGAAGAGTTTTTTTTCTAAAGCGGTCACCCCTCGGTTGGCAATGGCAAACCCACTAGGGTATTCATTCCATAAAAAAGCTTCTCATAAAATACATCTGCCGTTCGGAGTCGGCACAAAACTGTAGGTCCCTCCATTTGTGGTATAAAACAAATACGCACACCCAAAGTGGTAGGAGAAGATCGGCCAAACACTTAACTATATAATGTAAGCGCCAAATTATTATTATTATTATTAGTTTTTTCTAAATAACTAAAATTATTTTTCAAGTAAAATATGATTCATTCTTCACAAAAAAAATATTAAAAACCCATAGTTTAACTATTTCCAAAATGTACAATGATTTAGAAAAAATTCCATAAAAATCTCGAACTTTTTAAAAAAGGTGAATAGAACTCTTTTGAGTACGCTGTTTTTCGGTCCATTCAATTTAAGTGTAAGAAAGTGCAAGTTTCAAGCGTCTAAATGTTATTACTAATTTTGACAATTTTTTTACTTGGAGTTTCCTCAATGCATCACAAAACCGCGATTATTTTTTATATAGAAGGAATTGCGAAAGAGCGTCAGTAAACAAATTTTCAAAAATCAGTGGTATTCATAGACACTAGAGACTTGCACTTTGTTATACTAAAATTGAATGAACTTTTACATATACATATGTATGTATAACCCGAAGAAATTCCAAAAAAAAATTAAATTTTGATAAATGTTTTCTACATTTTTTATAAAGTTCAAAAAAAATGTTTTTGATGGTATTTAATAAAGAATTAACGTTGTTTTAATTTAAAAATGATTACAAACAATTTGAGGAATAAATTGTCCAAATGTGTCAATATGGGTTTGTGCTATTATTTGAGAATAGAGGTATAAGGATATACGTACATATATGGACATATAAACATTTATTTGTTCGTCTAGTTAAATTCATTCGTTCCAGCACGTTACACCTATAACGGCAAACGGTGCGCGCACACATACGAGTACATACATATACAGTACATAAAACTTATGAATGCAATTGCAAGTGAGCGTATGGTTTTTGTTTGTCGTAAAATAGTAATATTAAAACAGAAACAGCTACGAGTATGGCTGCATTTGTTGGTAAAATTATGTGTTACGAATACTCTTGTGGTGTAGCGGAAACGGAAGTTTACATTGCACAATTTAGTGGTTTCAATAAGCGAACTTACTGACACAAACACGCTCAAATATGCATTAGGTTGAATCGCCGGTAGAATTTCAGGACAAAAAAAATTTGACGATGATATTACATACAGAAATAAGCGGAATTATAATAACAATAACAATTATTACAGATATCGTTTTTTCTTCATTTCAAATATCTATAATCATAATGGTTGATTTTACTATCAACGATCAACAAAATACTCTCTTCATTCAAAAAAACATATTTTTACGCATTTCAAACTTACGATTTGAGTAAGACTCCTGACTGTTGAATACTATGTTTTTTTTTTTAAATCTAATTAAATGTAAGATACTAGCAAATTAAAAAATTGTTACCAATTAAGGATAAAAGCTATCAGTCGAATTTAAAACATTTTGGCCTAGCACGTATTGTGATTTTAATCGAAGCCAGGAAAATACCAGCTTTAATTCGTTTAATAATGCTTAGTTAAAAACAGCGAGAGACCACTCACATTGCTCAGTGAACCAATACCAGTGCCTCCTTCATCTTAATTTAAAGTTAGATCTGGCCTAATGTACTCGTATATGCACATCCTTTATTTAAGTATTTGCACTACAATTGAATTGAATTGAAATAAATTGAACAGTTTGAACGCAGCCACGTGTACAATTGTTCGAACATACTCATTGTTTGTTGATTGCTTTTGGGCAGAAAAAAAAATTCACACGTAAAGCTATCGAAAAACCAGAGGAAGACTGCTAGAGATAGCTGTAGTACATGGTAACCAGTAGCAATGTAATAATTCACTAGGAAAGAGCAGTGATGGCCGATTGCGACTATAATGACTTTTTACTCTGAAATACGACCATACATTTGTCTATTTCTGTACCCCTGTTTGGAGATGTGTCTATACATATATATGTACATCGGAAACTTCAATAACAAAAAATAAATATTTCGGAGACCTCTTGTCAAATTTGAATATGCATATCTCTTTAGATCACCTGTGACGAATTCAGTTATGGTTCAAAATAGAAAAATACAAAATGTTATGAGAATAAAGTCGACTTGACCGGACCGACCTGATCGCCTTCTCTAAACGAAATATAGAATATAATTTAATCGACTAGGAACAAATAATGCACTCTATAAAAAAAAATTTCCGCAATTAACAGAGAAGCTCAAAAAGAAATTTAATAAATACTATTTTTTTTTAAACGAAATTTAATTTCGGTTCCCAACTACTTCAGGCAGCAATTATCGAATAACGAAGACTTCATCGTAAAATGTTAAAATGTCTTCATTCCAAATAAATTAAGATAAGACAAAAAATAGATGGAAGGAGAATGCAGAACCACGACGCGTAGTGGCTTGCGTCACTTCATTGCAGGGCAAGAAAATTTAAAATAATAATAAAGCTATTTCAGCTAGTTCCGAAATTAACATTGTGCCATTTCAACTTTTACCCGCGCCAGATACCACAACGTTGGTCACAGCAATGTCTCCGGCTCTCCTTCTTCAACAGTTGACCGCAGAGTGGGAAAACAAAGAGCTTAAAGGCGCGGGGTGTGGTGTGGGGTAGTGCGAAAATTCGTTTAACTATGGAAATTATATCGCACCCTAAACCAAAAACAGTCACAACTCAAAAAATTTCAAATGTTCAGGAGAGGCAAAACAAACAGTCTCTACAATAATGATGATAATTTTATAATCATACTTTTCCAGTAAAAGAAGATAGTAACTACGAAAAAATTTCTGGAGCAGTTGGGGAAGTATTCCGTGAATTAGTTTATGTGGAAAATGGATTTAAATTTTTATTTTTTTTAATATCCAAGAGAAGTAAACAATTTTATATAAAAATGGTTGTAATATTTTAAACGTTCTTCTCCAGTAAATAAGATAGTTACGTTGAAGAAATTTTCGGAGCATGTTGGGAAGTATTCTGGGAATAGGTTTATGAGATAAAAGCGATTTTAAAAAATTTTGAGTTGTGACGGTTTTTGGTTTAGGGTGCGATATATTCTAGTTTTGTTTCATTGAATTTCGCTTCCGCTTTTGCTCTTTTATTTTTTCGTTTTTCGAACCTTTCAGTGTTTCGCATGCCACTTAGTTCTATGAGTTTTGACGCTGCAAGGCAAAATGCCATGAACGAAAGACGTCTAAGACCGGCTAATGCGATTCGAATGGAAATTGGGCTTGTAAAGTGATTATTTCATTGTTGCAGTTAAATTATGAGGATTTTGCTGAACCAATCATGAAAATCAACTAAGTAAGAGATAATAATATTTTCTCTTTCAAGGGAAGTATGAAAGTTTATAGATTTATTAAATGGCTTTCAGAAAATGTATTGGAAGTGTACTGTATTGTTAAATAAAAGAGGTTAAACAGATTAAAAAAACCCCTACTTCTTCTTTATAATTGTAACATATTATCAACGAGATCAGCTAACATGTAACGCATGTATTAGTAAAATTATAAACAGAGAAGTAAAGGTGGATAATGTGAGATTATATCAATCGAAGAAGCTTCTGACAGTTCAAAGGTAATGTGAGCAAATTTTCGTAATATCGGCCCCAAAAAAGTTCAAGGTTCATATGAACTAAACAAGGCGTTTTAAAAGCAGATCGATCCCAACATCTATACACAGTGACTATCATGGGGTATGGTCCTCTCCTGTTTCAATGTTCTCTTGCTTTATGGTCTCGCAAGACTTTTGTCATAGGAGAAGCGAAATCGGTTTTAACTCTAATGTTTTCAAAATAAAAACTGTGGTTGGCTAATTTAAGACAATTTAAGATATCGAGAAGAAATAACATCCTAAAGCTCATTTGAAGAAAGTGACAATTTAGGATATACATACATATATATTCGGAGGCAATCGAAGACACGCTATTTAATTTTTGCTTACATTCGTAAGCTTTCAAATGACATCTATGTACATAAATCAGTTTTACAATATTTTTATTCGCTTAACAAATCCCGTACAAAATGGTCTTGTAAGTACCAAACAGTCAGTAAATTGTAGTAAAAGCAAAATAAAGAATAATAAAATAATTTATTTTTTACCCCTCAGTATATAATTTTAAGCAAATCACAACTCGTAAAAACTGAATTGTGCGGATTTAGTTAAGAGAAAAGCGCAATTCATTTTTCGCAAAATGAAAACTGAAACTAGAATAAAAGTCGAAATAACACTATGCAACAAAGTCAAAATTTTGGTTTTCACTGGGTTCACAGTATGTAATTATGATTCGCCACCTTAAAACTATTTGAAATATTGAAATAAAATTGTTCTATCACGTAAAGTTTAGTAGTGAAACGCATTTATTGATTTTACTTAAAATTATATGAAGCGGTGACATACATTGTTATTCTGCATTCAAAAAAATGTTTTTTTTTAACGATGGCTTTCCTCTTGTAGTCAATAGTGGCAGTATCACTCTGGAGGCTCCAACAATAGTCTGCAAGCATGGCTGGCTCCCATTCTCGTACTGTGGAATTTCTTGATGACATTTTTCACCGTGTTCATCACTTACTGAACCTATTTTTTGATATATGCTTGTGATCTAATGCTGACATTAATCCATCAATATTGTTGCAGAACACTATTCCATCTTCTTTTGAATAAAAGGTTGCTAAGGTAATGTGACGTTTTCGATAAGCTGTTATTTTAACTCCAGTTTGCAATAGATTCCATTGTTTAAATCTCGAGCCTAATATTTCAGATTTTTCTTTAGTCAAATCTAAATCTCTAACAAGGTCATTTAGTCCTGATTGACTAATTAAATGTGGTTTTGTATTTTTTTCATCTTTAAATACCTCTTCGCTATTAGAAGGGCCTGCTTCATCTACTTCTTCAATAGGACTCGATAAACTTGACGAAATACCAAATCTTTCCGGTACTGGAATGTCTTGAGAATGTGGTAGCGGCATTGACACTGATGACACAGTAGCATACTTCACCGTGTGTTTTGATATTTTTGTAAAACCTTTCGCAGTTTTTAAACAGAAGTAACAGTCGTCTAAGTGATATTTGGGTTCTCGCCACTGCATTGGTACACCAAAAGGCATCTGTTTAATAACCCTTGTACCAACCCGTCAAATATATAAAACATTGGAAATTTTAAAATAAGCTTTATAACATTTTCCAACAAAGACAAAATTGGCTTTTTTCACTTTTATGAGTAAATTGACCACAAACGTAACAAAATAAGCTAGGAGAATTAACACAAACACGCGGGAGTGTGTAGTTTTAAGAATAATCTAAATATTTTGTACACACCAATGATATAATTTTATAGCTACCCTCAACTACATTTGTTTTCTGTTCACTATGTATACCTAATACGAATTACCATTTGGGAAACCGGTGATTTTTTTGATGTTGCATAGTATAATCATTGGAAAAAAATAAAAAATACAGTTAAACTATGCGAATCCAAAGAGTGCTGAATATGTTAAATGACTATGTGTGTAGCGAAAAAAGCAAAGAAATTTAATAGCAAAAAGCGCCCCATTCACGCATATATACATAACTATATGTGAAGATATATCAGTATATGTAAAGTGCATAAACTAAGCAAAAGAATGGGTGCCTCAGCGCGCGTAGCTTTTGGTTTTCACAGTTGATATACTGCGCTTTAACGCCTTCGTGAATGTGTAACACGGTCGAACTCATAAATTATATAAAAAATTATGAGACAAAAATGTTTGCTAATCTATTGTAGAAAAGTGAGTTATTCACGGTTATTTTTGTGTTGCATTTTTTTCACTTTAGAGAAAATTTTGTTAATAGAACCATAATTTTGAACGAAGAAAATATTGTAGAAAATTTGGAAAAATGGTAATGAAATGAAATTAATAAGAAAATAATACAGAGATATTTTTGAGTAATTTAGATTTTTGCTTTCTTAATTTGTTTTTCTATTTATCACGTAAGCGTTCTGAAATACCAAACGATTGAAAGTGGTTGAGTTGACAGTGAGGTACGCACTCACTCTACCAATCGTAAAAAATGTTCACCCGACCTTTATATTGCAAAGTTTTTTGTTTTAATCATGTGATTTTAATATTTCTCTGTTCATATGAAGCTTTACCCTCTGTTAATTAGCCCGCGTTCCGCTTACTGTTTACTAGTTTTACTTAAGGATTATTCCTTTTGCTGAAATGTTTTCATACAAAAACCAATTTTTTTTTAAAAAGATGTAAATTAAGAAGCACTTAGTAAAACTTCGCACACTTTACTATCTGTTGTTTGTTAAAATGTTGTTGATGTTTTTGATCCACTCACATACCTTGTAACCAAAGCACGATTTAGAAAATACAGAGGTTGCACCTTCCGCAAATCACTATTCGATATCAGTAAATTATTATGTTATGTTTAATATATTATATTTATACTACGTCAAAAATTCTTTTGTTTTCGTTTGTACTTTTGCAAGCACATAACTAATCTGCCAAAATAGTATATTAATAATATTCAATAAATAAAATTTTATAATTCTAATATTTGGTCCTTTCGTACTAAAATATTAATATTTTTTAAAGATAGAAACCAACCTGGCTTACGCCGGTCTGAACTCAGATCATGTAAGAATTTAAAAGTCGAACAGACTTTATTTTTAAGCAACTACACCTAAAATATATCTTAATCCAACATCGAGGTCGCAAACTTTTTTATCAATAAGAACTCTCCAAAAAAATTACGCTGTTATCCCTAAAGTAACTTAATCTTATAATCGTTATTAACGGATCAATAAATCATAAATAAATGATTTTATAAAATTAAAAGTTTATTAAATTGTAATATCACCCCAACAAAATATTATATAGTATAAAAATAAAATAAACCAATAAAATTTAATTACTAAAAAATATAAAGATTTATAGGGTCTTCTCGTCTTTTAAAAAAATTTTAGCTTTTTAACTAAAATATAAAATTCAATAATAAATTTAAATGAAACAGATTATACTTCGTCCAACCATTCATACCAGCCTTCAATTAAAAGACTAATGATTATGCTACCTTTGCACAGTTAAAATACTGCGGCCATTTAAATAAATTCAGTGGGCAGGTTAGACTTTTTATATAATACAAAAAGACATGTTTTTGTTAAACAGGCGAGAATAAAATTTGCCGAATTCTTTATATAAACTTACCAATTTAAATTATTTTTACAATAAAATATACTAATTTTATCATTATTAATTAACAATTTTTATTTAAATAAAAATTTTTATAAAAATAATTAAAACATAAATAAATAATAAAATAATAAAATAATTTATAACAAACTTATAAATGATTGCTAATTCTATACATACATTTTTAATAATAATTATTAATTTTTAATAATTTATTTTAAAGCTTATCCCTTAAAATATTCAAAATAATAAATTTTTATTTTATAAAAAAAAAATAAAAATTAAAATCTTGTAAATTAAATTTATTTCTAAAAAAACTAGATACCTTTATAAACGAATAACATTTCATTTCTAATAATTTATTTAAAATAATTTTGATACATTAACTTTTATAAATTATTAACTCTTATAAAATCGAGATTAATAAATATTTATTAATTATTTAATAAACCCTGACACACAAGGTACAATAAATTAAATTTTCTTTTAAAATAAAAATTTTTCAATTATTTCAATAACCTTTTACAATACTTAATAAACTATTATTAATATTATATTTTCATTAAAAATTACTAAAACACTAAAATTATATACATAATTATTTTTAATAAATTATAAATAAATAAATACATAAATAATAATAATAAATAAATATTAATTATAAATTTATATTGATTTGCACAAAAACCTTTTCAATGTAAATGAAATACTTTACTAAATAAGCTTTAAATTGTCATTCTAGATACACCTTCCGGTACATCTACTATGTTACGACTTATCTTATCTTAATAATAAGAGCGACGGGCGATGTGTACATATTTTAGAGCTACAATCAAATTTTTAATCTTTAAAATTTTACTATCAAATTCACTTTCACTAAACATTTAAAATTTAGATTCATATAAATATTTTTATTGTAACCCATCTCTACTTATATATAAGCTACACCTTGATCTGATATAAATTTTAATATAAATTATAGAAAATTATTATTCTAATAAAATATTCTGATAACGACGGTATATAAACTGAAAACAAATTTAAGTGAGGTACATCGTGGATTATCAATTAAAGGACAGGTTCCTCTGAATAGACTAAAATACCGCCAAATTTTTTAAGTTTCAAGAACATAACTAATACTACCTTAATGTTTAATATTTACATTTTAAATAATAGGGTATCTAATCCTAGTTTATTAATAAAATTTTCAAGCTTTAATACCATTTAAATAAAAATCTTAAAATTTAAAAATTTCACCTAATAAATTTATTTATATTTTATTATAATAAAATTTAACTTACATTAAAAAAATTTTATTTGTATTATTTGTGTAACCGCGGCTGCTGGCACAAATTTAGCCAATACTTAATGAAATTACTATGTATAAGTTTCCTTAATTAATAAAATTATTTACTGAGATTATAATAAAATATATTTATTATTTAAATAAATATAAATTCATGCAATAACTTACATATAAAATAAATCAATAACAAAATTTTAAGCCAAAATAAAACTTTAATATTAAAACAAAAAAAATAAAATTTAATTTAATTTAAATATAAAATTTAATTTTAATAATAATTATTAAATAAAAAAATATAAAAATATAATTAAATATAATTAAATATAAATAAATTTAATAAGTATTTATATATTAATTATATAAATTTTATTATAAATATTAAAATTTTAACTTTTTATAATAAGTAAAATTTTATTTATATAAATATTATTATAAATATTTAATTTTTAATTTTTAATAATAAATAAAATTTATTAATT
Organism: Philophylla caesio; assembly: GCA_963971545.1. Classification (NCBI taxonomy): domain Eukaryota; kingdom Metazoa; phylum Arthropoda; class Insecta; order Diptera; family Tephritidae; genus Philophylla; species Philophylla caesio. The sequence continues at coordinate 15,784,665 of OZ020609.1, forward strand.
AATAAAAAAAAATAATTTATATTAACATTAAAATTTAATTGATTTTAAAAACTAATAATATATAAAATTTTTATAAAATAATATAAACTATATAAATTAATATTTATATTAATAATATTTTATAATTAAAAAAAAGTTAAAATTAATAATATTATTAAATAAAAATCATTAGTATTTCCTCATAGCCAGTAAATTGACTCCCCTAATCAAATTTTACTTATTTTTATTTTATATTAAAAAGAATAATTCTATTTTATATAAAATTTAAATTATAATTATTTCATAAATAAATTATAATTAATAATTAATTAAATAATTAATTATAATTATAAAATTATAATTATATAAATATTAATATAAATATGTAATTTTTAATTTTTCATAAAACTAAAAATTAATAATATAATAAAATTTTATAAAACAATATAAATTATATAAATTAATATTTATAATAATAACATTTTATAATTTAAAAAAAGTAAAAATAATAATATTATTAAATAAAAATCATTAGTATTTCCTCATAGCCAGTAAATTGATTCCCCTAATCAAATTTTACTTATTTTTATTTTATATAAAAAGAATAATTCTATTTTATATAAAATTTAAATTATAATTATTTAATAAATAAATTATAATTAATAATTAATTAAATAATTAATTATAATTATAAAATTATAATTATATAAAAATTAATATAAATATGTAATTTTTAATTTTTCATAAAATTAAAAATTAATATTATAATAAAATTTTATAAAATAATATAAATTATATAAATTAATATTTATAATAATAACATTTTATAATTAAAAAAAAGTAAAAATAATAACATTATTAAATAAAAATCATTAGTATTTCCTCATAGCCAGTAAATTGATTCCCCCAATCAAATTTTACTTATTTTTATTTTATTAAAAAAGAATAATTATATTTTATATAAAATTTTAATTATAATTATTTAATAAATAAATTAAAATTAATAATTAATTAAATAATTAATTATAATTATAAAATTATAATTATATAAATATTAATATAAATATTTAATTTTTAATTTTCATTAAATTAAAATTAATAATACAATAAAATTTTATAAAATAATATAAATTATATAAATTAATATTTATATTAATAACATTTTATAATTAAAAAAAAGTAAAAATAATAACCTTATTAAATAAAATCAATTAGTATTTCCTCATAGCCAGTAAATTGATTCCCCTAATCAAATTTTACTTATTTTAATTTTTTATGAAAACTTTAATTTCATTTTATATAAAATTTAAATTTTAATTATAAAATAAATAATTATAAATAAATAATTAATTAAATAATTAATTATAATAAAAAAAAATAAATAAATGAATAATATCGTAAATATTAAATTTTAAAATTTAATAATTTATTTTCTTAAAAAATTAATTTTTAAAAATTATTTATAAATTATTCATTAATTATAATTAAAAAACATTTTTTGAAAATATTTTTAATAAAATTATTTTAAATAAAAATACATAAATATTAAATTTTAAAATTTACAGTATAAAAAATCAATTAAATAATCATTATTTTATTAATTTTTAAAAATTAAATTTTTAAAAATAATTTATAAATATTCATTAATTATAATAAAATAAATATTTTTTTTTTTTAAATTTAAAAAAAAATAAAATTATTTTAAATAAAAATACATAAATTTTAAATTTTTAAAATTTATAATATAAAAATCAATTAAATCATCATTATTTCACCATTTTTTTTTTTTTTTTTTTTTCATTAAATAATTTATATACATATATAAATATATTTTTATATGTATATATAAAACTATAAAATTATTTTTAATCACGAAAATTTCTTCTATACTAAGTTTAAATTAATAAATATATATATGTATATAAATATTTAATTAATTAATATATGCCTATTAATTTATTCAAAAAAACCCCTAAATTCATAGATCCAGCACGGTATATATACATTTATATATATATAATATAATATGACGTTCGAAATTTATATAAATATATGTTAAAAATAACTTTTTTATATTCATCTATATATCTATATTAAAGTTGTGTTTTTAACTCTCGGAAATATCTATATTGGCATTTAATATTATCTATTTAATAATTTAATTTAATTTTATATTTACTTAATTTAATTATTTAATTATAAATTAAATATATAATTAAATAATATATTTAATTTATTAAAAAAATAATAAAAAAAAAAAAAAAAAAATTAGTGAAATAATGATGATTTAATTGACTTTTAGATACTTTTTCTATTCAACTTTTTGGTTGAAAACAACTTATTTCATTTTTGATACTTTTTCTATTCAACTTTTTGGTTGAAAACAACTTATTTCATTTTTTTAATTAATGAATTGCCTGATAAAAGGATTACCTTGATAGGGTAAATAATGTAATAAAATTACATTCATTAATATCAGGCCATAATTTATATTTAATAGAATTAAACTATTCCTAAAAGTATCAAAAACTTTTGTGCATCATACACTAAAATATAAAAAGATAAGCTAATAAAGCTACTGGGTTCATACCCCATTTATAAAGGTTCCAATCCTTTTTTTTTTAATTTTTAATAATTCTGCTAAAATTATATTTTTTTTTATCTTAATTTTAGGTACAATAATTACAGTATCATCTAATTCTTGATTAGGTGCTTGAATAAGCTTAGAAATTAATTTGTTATCTTTTATCCCCCTAATAAGAGATAATAATTTAATATCAACAGAAGCATCTTTAAAGTATTTTTTAACTCAAGCATTAGCTTCTGCTGTTTTATTATTTGCTATTATTATTTTATATTTAAATTATTTTCCAATAATTAAATATAATTTAATATTAAATAATTTAATTATTTATTCTTCTTTATTAATAAAAAGAGGAGCTGCTCCATTCCATTTTTGATTTCCAAATGTAATAGAAGGACTATCCTGAATAAATGGATTAATTTTAATAACATGACAAAAAATTGCTCCTCTTACATTAATTTCTTATATTCCTCAAAATAATTTATCAATTTTTGTGATTATTATTTCAATTAGTATTGGTTCTTTAGGAGGACTAAATCAAACATCTTTACGAAAATTAATAGCATTTTTATCAATTAATCATTTAGGATGAATGTTAACAGCTATACAAACAAATGAATTAATATGAATAACTTATTTTTATTTTTATACATTTTTATCTTTTAGATTAACATTTATATTCAATAATTTTAAAATTTATCATATTAATCAATTATTCAATATATTTTTAAATTCAAAAATTTTTAAATTTATGTTATTTTTTAATTTACTTTCATTAGGTGGACTTCCTCCATTTATTGGATTTTTACCAAAATGACTAGTAATTCAATTATTAATTTTTAATAATCAATACATTTTAATATCAATTATAACTGTAATAACATTAATTACACTATTTTTTTATTTACGATTATGTTTTGCAGCTTTTATACTAAATTATTATGAAAATAATTGAATTAATAATTTTACATTTAAATGTATACTATCACTTTCTTTTATTTCAACATGTAGCTTAATTTTAATTTCTATTGTTTACTCAATTATTTAATACTTAAGGCTTTAAGTTAAATAAACTAATAGTCTTCAAAATTATAAATATGAGTTAAATCTTTTAAGCCTTAGTAAAATATTACTCCTTTAGAATTGCAGTCTAATATCATTATTGACTATAAAGCTTAATCTATATTTTATTGATTAAAAATAATTAATTCTTATATATAGATTTACAGTCTATCGCCTAAATTTCAGCCATTTAATCGCAACAATGGTTATTTTCAACAAATCATAAAGATATTGGTACTTTATATTTTATTTTCGGAGCTTGAGCAGGTATAGTAGGAACTTCTTTAAGAATTCTTATTCGAGCTGAATTAGGTCATCCAGGAGCTTTAATTGGTGATGATCAAATTTATAATGTAATTGTAACAGCTCATGCATTTGTAATAATTTTTTTTATAGTAATACCAATTATAATTGGAGGGTTTGGAAATTGATTAGTTCCTTTAATATTAGGAGCCCCAGATATAGCATTCCCTCGAATAAACAATATAAGTTTTTGATTATTACCTCCATCATTAACACTATTATTAGTAAGAAGTATAGTAGAAAATGGGGCTGGAACAGGATGAACTGTTTACCCACCTTTATCATCAATTATTGCGCATGGAGGAGCATCTGTTGATTTAGCTATTTTTTCTTTACATTTAGCAGGTATTTCTTCAATTTTAGGGGCAGTAAATTTTATTACAACAGTTATTAATATACGATCTACTGGTATTACATTTGATCGAATACCTTTATTTGTTTGATCTGTTGTATTAACAGCATTATTACTACTTTTATCTTTACCAGTTTTAGCTGGAGCTATTACTATATTATTAACAGATCGAAATTTAAATACATCATTTTTTGACCCCGCTGGAGGAGGAGATCCTATTTTATATCAACATTTATTTTGATTTTTTGGTCATCCAGAAGTTTATATTTTAATTTTACCAGGATTTGGAACAATTTCAATTTAGTCAAGAATCAGGAAAAAAGAAACATTTGGTTCTTTAGGAATAATTTATGCAATATTTGCAATTGGTCTATTAGGATTTATTGTATGAGCTCATCATATATTTACAGTAGGTATAGATGTAGATACTCGAGCTTATTTTACTTCAGCAACAATAATTATTGCAGTACCAACAGGTATTAAAATTATTAGTTGACTTGCTACTTTACATGGAACACAATTAAATTATTCTCCTGCCATATTATGAGCTTTAGGATTTGTATTTTTATTTACAGTAGGAGGATTAACAGGAGTAATTTTAGCTAATTCATCAGTAGATATTATTCTTCATGATACTTATTACGTAGTAGCTCACTTTCATTATGTTTTATCAATAGGAGCAGTATTTGCAATTATATCAGGATTTATTCATTGATACCCTTTATTTACAGGATTAATATTAAATCCTAAATGATTAAAAAGTCAATTTATTATTATATTTATTGGAGTCAATTTAACATTTTTTCCACAACACTTCTTAGGATTAGCAGGAATACCTCGACGTTATTCAGATTATCCAGATGCTTATACAATATGAAATGTTATCTCAACTATTGGTTCTTCTATTTCATTATTAGGAATTTTATTTTTTTTATTTATTATTTGAGAAAGTTTAATTTTACAACGTCAAGTAATTTATCCTATACATTTATCTTCTTCAATTGAATGATTACAAAATACACCTCCATCTGAACACAGATATTCCGAATTACCTATTTTAATTAATTTCTAATATGGCAGATTAGTGCCATGGATTTAAGCTTCATAAATAAAGTATTTTACTTTTATTAGAAATTAATGACAACATGAGCTTCTCTTGGCCTTCAAGATAGTGCCTCCCCTCTTATAGAACAATTAACATTTTTTCATGATTATGCTTTAATAATTTTAGTAATAATTACAACTTTAGTGGGTTATTTAATATTTATATTATTTTTTAATAATTATACAAATCGAAATTTATTACATGGACAAACTATTGAAATAATCTGAACAATTCTTCCTGCTATTGTATTATTATTTATTGCATTTCCATCCCTTCGTTTATTATACTTATTAGATGAAATTAATGAACCATCAGTAACTTTAAAAGCTATTGGACATCAATGATATTGAAGTTATGAATATTCAGATTTTTTAAATGTTGAATTTGATTCATATATAATCCCAACAAATGAATTAAACATCGATGGATTTCGACTATTAGACGTTGATAATCGAGTTATTTTACCAATTAATTCACAAATCCGTATTTTAGTAACAGCTGCAGATGTAATTCATTCTTGAACAATTCCATCTCTTGGAGTAAAAGTTGATGGAACTCCTGGTCGACTAAATCAAACAAATTTCTTAATTAATCGACCAGGACTATTATGGTCAATGTTCTGAAATTTGTGGAGCTAATCATAGATTTATACCAATTGTAATCGAAAGAATTCCTGTAAATTATTTTATTAAATGAATTTCTTGTAGAAATAATTCATCATTAGATGACTGAAAGCAAGTATTGGTCTCTTAAACCACTCTATAGTAAATTAGCAATTACTTCTAATGAAATAAAAAAAATTAGTTAAAATATAACATTAGTATGTCAAACTAAAATTATTAATTTTATTTAATATTTTTTAATTTCACAAATAGCCCCAATCGGTTGACTAAGTTTATTTATTATTTTTTCAATAACTTTTATTTTATTCAGAATTATAAATTATTTTCTATTAATTCCTAAATCACCTAAATCTAATATTTTAAAAAAAATAAGTAAAAATTCCTTTAATTGAAAATGATAACAAATTTATTTTCAGTATTTGATCCATCATCAAGTATTTTTAATTTATCACTTAATTGAATAAGTTCATTTTTAGGAGTATTATTAATTCCATCAATTTATTGATTAATACCATCACGTTATCATATTATATGAAATTCTATTTTAATAACACTACACAAAGAATTTAAAACATTATTAGGACATACAGGTCATTCTGGTTCTACTTTTATTTTTGTTTCATTATTCTCATTAATTCTTTTTAATAATTTTATAGGATTATTTCCATATATTTTTACAAGAACAAGTCATTTAACATTAACATTATCATTAGCACTTCCATTATTATTATATTATTATTATAACCCAACGGAAACCCACTTTCCCGCCCAACCGGCACGAGGGGCTCAATCCGCATAACGTACGGATGTTTTTTAAATATACAAATCTTAGGTGCCGAGTCGTGACAGAAGAAAGTTTGTTAAGCGTCGAGATCCCAAGCTGCTCAGCTACAGAATAAGAATTCATCAGCCGAATACAAAGTTAGAGAAATGCAAAGTAAGAAAATTGGATCGTTAGCTGTTATTAAGAGAGGATAGAATAGTTCTTTTAATTATAAAAAGTGAGTCCGATACATCAAAGGTGCTGGAATGATTGTTAAAGTCTTGGCATAAACCCCGAAACGGTTCATTCAACTCAAAGTTAGTTCTGCATAGTTTCAAGAAAAGTGGTTTAAAGTTTCTCGTTGCACGGGAGGGTACATTAAAATTAATTTGCTCTAGAAGAAATGGACTTGAGATCCATCCATTGACTAATTTTACCAGAAATATTATACCTAACATTTCTCTGCGACTCGAAAGAGTAGGAAGATTAATAAGTTTTAAACGACTAGTGTAAGGGGGAAGATTGTATGGCGAATCCCATCGAAGATTTCTCAAAGCAAAAAGTAAGAATTGTTTTTGTATTGACTCTAGTTGGTCTGAATGGACCTGATAACGAGGATTCCAAACTATGGAACCATACTCCAGTATTGGTCTTACTAATGAAATAAAAAGTGTTTTAGTTATATACGGGTCGCGGAATTCCTTTGACCAACGCTTTACAAAAGCCAGTACACCCCTTGCTTTATTAACTGTGGAACTAATATGAAAATTAAAATTGAGTTTACAATCCATACCAACACCCAGGTCAACAAAACTGTTTACATGTTCTAGGACGTAGTTATTTATTTTGTAGGAGGCCGGCTGAATGGTTCGTCGAGAAAAGCACATGAATTTACATTTGTTAAGGTTAAGCGGCATATAATTAATGCTGCACCAATTGACTATGCTGTCCAAATCTTGCTGTAGCAAGGATCTTTCTTCAGCCGAGGCATAAGTCTTAAAAAGTTTAACATCATCCGCGTACATCAATATTTTAGAATACTTTACTACTGTAGAAATGTCGTTTATGAATAGCAGGAACAGAATCGGTCCGAGGTGGCTGCCCTGAGGAACTCCCGAGGAAACATCGATGATCCCAGAATGAAAATTTTTAAAAACTACCTTTTGCGTCCTACCGGAGAGATAAGAAGACATCCAACAGAGGATACCAGGTTGAAAGCCAAGCAGATCTAGTTTACGGATGAGTAAAGAGTGACATACTTTGTCAAATGCTTTACTAAAATCGGTATATATAACATCAGTATCAATGCATTCCCTAAACCCATTTGAAACATGGGTGGTAAATTCAAGTAAATTTGTAATGGTCGATTTGCCCTTACAGAAGCCATGTTGGCAATTTGCTATTATTGAGGAAATCGGATAAGTCATTTGCTTGGTAACAATAGCTTCAAACAACTTCGGGATAGAAGAGAGTTTAGCTATACCACGATAGTTTTCAATAGAAGACCTGCTTCCAGATTTATGAAGGGGGATTATGTAAGACTGTTTCCATATTGACGGAAAAACTCCTTGCTGGAGGGACAAATTAAACAAGTTCGATAATGGCAGGTACATTATGATTATGTTTTATAATTTATGGTTGAATTAATCATACTCAACATATATTTGCACACTTAGTGCCTCAAGGAACACCTGCAATTTTAATACCTTTTATAGTATGTATTGAAACTATTAGAAATGTAATTCGACCAGGAACCTTAGCTGTTCGACTAGCAGCTAATATAATTGCAGGTCACTTATTATTAACTCTTTTAGGAAATACTGGGCCTTCTCTATCATATTTTATTATTTCATTATTAATTATTGGTCAAATTGCTTTATTAATTCTTGAATCAGCTGTAGCTATTATTCAATCGTATGTATTTGCTGTGTTAAGAACTTTATACTCTAGAGAAGTAAATTAATGTCAACACAAGCTAATCACCCCTTTCATTTAGTAGATTATAGCCCATGACCTTTAACAGGAGCGATTGGGGCTATAACAACCGTTTCAGGATTAGTAAAATGATTCCACCAATATGATAATTCGCTATTTTTACTAGGAAATATTATTACTATTTTAACAGTTTATCAATGATGACGAGATGTTGTACGAGAAAGTACTTTTCAAGGACTTCATACATTTTCAGTAACTACAGGATTACGTTGAGGAATAATTTTATTTATTTTATCAGAAATTTTATTTTTTGTTTCATTTTTTTGAGCATTTTTTCATAGTAGCTTATCCCCCGCTATTGAATTAGGAGCATTATGACCTCCAATAGGAATTAAATCATTTAATCCATTCCAAATTCCTTTATTAAATACTGCAATTTTATTAGCTTCAGGTGTAACTGTTACATGAGCCCACCATAGTTTAATAGAAAATAATCACTCACAAACAACACAAGGATTATTTTTTACAGTTTTATTAGGAATTTATTTTTCAATTCTTCAAGCTTATGAATACATTGAAGCTCCATTTACAATTGCTGATTCTATTTATGGATCTACTTTTTATATAGCAACAGGATTTCACGGAATTCATGTATTAATTGGAACTTCTTTTCTTTTAGTATGTTTAATTCGACATATTAATAATCATTTTTCTAAAAGACATCATTTTGGATTTGAAGCAGCTGCATGATACTGACACTTCGTTGATATTGTTTGATTATTTTTATATGTATCAATTTATTGATGAGGAGGTTAATTAATTATCTATATAGTATATTAGTATATTTGACTTCCAATCATAAGGACTACTAACTAGTAGTATAGATAATTTTTTCAATTAGTATTATAACATTAACTTTAATTTTAATTTCAAATATTGTAATAATTTTAGCATCTATTTTATCAAAAAAAACCTTAACAGATCGAGAAAAATGTTCACCATTTGAATTTGGTTTTGACCCTAAATCATCTTCTCGATTACCTTTTTCTCTTCGATTTTTTCTAATTACAATTATTTTTTTAATTTTTGATGTAGAAATTGCGCTTATTCTTCCAATAATTTTAATTATTAAAATATCAAATATTATAATATGATCTTTAACTTCTATTATTTTTATTATTATTTTAATTATTGGATTATACCATGAATGAAATCAAGGTATACTAAATTGATCTAATTAATAGGGTTGTAGTTAATTATAACATTTGATTTGCATTCAAAAAGTATTGATATTCAATCTACCTTGAATATGAAGCGATTTATTGCAATTAGTTTCGACCTAATTTTAGGTAATATTACCCTTATTCTAAAAATTTAATTGAAGAAAAAAAGAGGCCTATCATTGTTAATGATAATATTGAATAAAAATTCCAATTAAGGAAGTATGAAGATCAAGAAAAAGCTGCTAACTTTTATCTTTTAATGGTTAAATTCCATTTATACTTCTATGTTTATATAGTTTAATTTAAAACATTACATTTTCATTGTAAAAATAAATATATTTTATTTTATAAATTACTAAATTAAATTCACTATATTCAAAAATTATATAATTACCCTAACATCTTCAATGTTATACTCTAATCTTAAGCTATTTGAATAAAATAAAAAAAAATTAAATAAAAAAATAATCCACAATACAAATAATAAAAGATAAATTTTTAAACTATTATTATGAAATATATAAATTTGTTGAGAATAATTAACAAATTTATTATACAAATTTTGACCACCTATATATTCAGATCAACCCTGATCAAATGATTTAACTAAAATATTACCTAAAATTAAAGGATACTTAATAATACCATATGTAGAAATATAAGGCATAAATCATATAGATCCAAAAAAATAAATTATTAAATAATTACTTAATGATTTATTTAAATAAAATAAAGAAACATTAGAAATTAAATAACCTAAAATTCCTCCTAAAATACATACTATTAATGTTAATAATTTTATATAAATTGGTAAACAAATTATATAAGGAGTAGGAAAAATTAATCATCTTAAAATTCTACCACCAATAATTCTTATAAATAATAAACCTCTTATACCACGAAGTATAATTCATCTTTCATCATTTAATATATTTAAAGATCTACAATTTAATTCACCTGTTATTGCATAATAAATTAAACGAAAAGAATAACAAACAGTTAAACCTGTAGAGACAAAAAATAAAAAAAATCTAAAAATATTTAAATAACTTAAACAAACAATTTCTAAAATTATATCCTTAGAATAAAATCCAGCTAAAAAAGGCATACCGCATAAAGCTAAATTTGCTACATTAAAACAAACTCTTGTTAAAGGTATATAAAATCTTAACCCTCCTATTAAACGAATATCTTGAGAATTATTTATATTATGAATAATTGCCCCAGCACATATAAATAATAAAGCCTTAAATAAAGCATGAGTTAATAAATGAAAAAATGCTAATTTATAATAACCTATAGATAAAATTCTTATTATTAGACCCAATTGACTTAAAGTAGAAAGAGCAATAATTTTTTTTAAATCAAATTCAAAATTAGCACCCAACCCAGCTATAAATATTGTTAAACCAGATAATAATAAAAGAATTTGACCTAATCAATTATTACATAATAAAATATTAAAACGAATTAATAGATAAACTCCCGCTGTTACAAGAGTTGAAGAATGAACTAATGCTGAAACTGGAGTAGGAGCTGCTATTGCAGCAGGTAATCAAGAAGAAAAAGGAATTTGAGCACTTTTAGTTATTGCTGCTAATACTATTAAACCCCCAATAATTTCCATTTCAAATCTATTTTTTATTAATTCCAAATAAAAACTATAATTTCAACTTCCAAAATTTAATATTCAAGCAATAGCAAGTAAAAAAGCAACATCTCCAATACGATTAGATAAAGCAGTTAACATTCCTGCATTATATGATTTAATATTTTGAAAATAAATTACTAAACAATAAGAAATTAAACCTAATCCATCTCAACCTAATAAAATTCTAATTAAATTAGGACTAATAATTAATAATATTATTGATATAACAAATATAAGAACCAACATAATAAACCGATTAATATTTAAATCACCTATTATATATTCTTTTCTATAATAAATTACTAAAGAAGAAATTAATAAAACAAAAGATATAAATAATAAACTTATTCAATCAAATAAAAAAGTTATTACAATTATTACAGAGTTTAATCTAATAACTTCTCATTCAAAAAAATAAACTAAATCATTTATTAAAAAAAATATATGTAGATAAAAAAAAAATTTTTAATCTAAATATAATTAAAATTAAAAATATAATTCTACAAATTGATAAATTATTTTTCACAATTTAAAATGATAAAAATCATATCATTGATACCACAAATCAACATTTTATAATAAACTATTTAAATTAAAGCCAAAATATACAAATATCTATTTTTAAAATTAATAAATTTAAAGGAAATCAATGTAAAAATAATAAAAAAAATTCTCGAATTTTTCCTCTTCTAAATGAATAAACTCCAGAAAATATTTTTCCATGTTGACTATAAGCATACAAATATAAAGTATAAGCTGCACTAAAAAAAGATAAAAATGATAAAGAAATTATAGTTAATCAAGATCAACTTACAATTCTATTTAATAAAGAAATTTCTCCTAATAAATTTAATGAAGGTGGTGCTGCCATATTACAAGAACTTAATAAAAATCATCATAAAGTCATAGAAGGTATAAAATTTAATAACCCTTTATTAATTAATAAACTACGACTTCCTAATCGTTCATATGTAATATTAGCTAAACAAAATAAACCAGAAGAACATAATCCATGAGCAATTATTAAAACATATGAGCCACAAAATCCTCAATAAGTTAAAGTTATTAATCCTCTTAAAATAATTCCTATATGAGCAACAGATGAATAGGCAATTAAAGCCTTTAAATCAGTTTGACGTAAACAAACTAATCTAATTAAAACACCTCCAATTAATCTAATTCTAATTCAAATATAATTATATTTTAAACCACTTAATTGAAGAAATGAAAAAATTCGCACTAACCCATACCCCCCTAATTTTAATATAATCCCTGCTAAAATTATAGATCCAGAAACAGGTGCCTCAACATGAGCTTTAGGTAATCATAAATGAACTAAAAATATTGGTATTTTAACTAAAAAAGCTAAAATTATTGATAAATATAATAAATCATAATTTAATATATAATTACTTATTAAAAAATAATTTAATGTTATAAAATTATTATATAAATAAAAAATTCCCAATAATATAGGTAAAGAAACTAATAATGTATAAAATAATAAATATACCCCAGCTTGTAAACGTTCAGGTTGATAACCTCAACCTAAAATTTAAAATAATGTAAGAATTAATCTACTTTCAAAAAATAAATAAAATATAAATAAATTTATTCTACTAAAACTTAAAATTAAAAATAATAAAAGTATTAAAACATTAAATAAAAATAAATTACTATAATTATTTAATTTATTAATAGATTCTCTAGCAATAATTATAAGAGTACAAATTCATAATCTTAATAAAATTAAACCATAGGAAATTAAATCATAACCCAAAAAATAAGAAATATTTACAAAATAATTAGTACAAAAATTCATTAAAATAAATCCAAAAGTAAAAAAAAATAATAAATTTTGTACCATTCAAAATGAATTATTAATAAAACAAATAGGAAAAATAAAAATTAATATTAAAATAAATTTTAACATTGTAAAATATTAAAAGATTGATAATAATCATTTCCATGAGTACGAATTATTGAAACTAAAATTGAAAGACCTAAAGCTCCCTCACAAACTCTAAAAACTAAAAATAGTATTCTAAAAAATCTATTATAATCTATTAAATTTAAATAAATAAATAATAAAAAAAAAGACTTAATACAATATATTCTAATCTTAAAAGTATAGATAATAAATGTTTTCGACTTGATACAAAAACAAAAATTTCTATTAAAAATAAAAAACAAGGTAATCCTCAATATAAAATTATTATCATTAGTTTTAATAGTTTAATAAAAACATTGGTCTTGTAAATCAAAAAAAAGAATTTATCTTTTAAAACTTCAAGAGAAAAGAATAACTTTATCATTAATCTCCAAAATTAATATTTTAAAATAAACTACCTCCTGATATTATACAATTAATATTATATATTTTAACTATAATTTCAAGATTTATTTTTATTCAAATAAATCATCCATTAGCAATAGGATTAATATTACTATTACAAACAATTCAAATTTGTTTATTAACAGGATTAATAGTAAAAACATTTTGATTTTCTTATATCTTATTCTTAATTTTTTTAGGAGGAATATTAGTTTTATTTATTTATGTCACATCACTAGCATCAAATGAAATATTTTCATTATCAATAAAATTAACTATTTTATGTATAATAATATTTTTATTATTAATATTTATTAGAATATTTATTGATAAATTATATATTTCATTTTTTTCACAAAATAATGAAATATTAATAAATTATTCAATAAATTTATTTTCAAAAGAAAATTCATTAAATCTTTACAAGTTATATAATTATCCCACAAATATAATTACTATTTTATTAATAAACTATCTATTAATTACATTAATCGCAGTAGTAAAAATTACTAAATTATTTTATGGTCCTCTTCGATTAATAAGTTAACTAATGAACAAACCTTTACGAACCCAACATCCTTTATTTAAAATTGCAAATAATGCTTTAGTTGATTTACCAGCACCTATTAATATTTCAACTTGATGAAATTTTGGATCTTTATTAGGATTATGTTTAACAATTCAAATTTTAACTGCAATACATTATACAGCAGAAATTAATATAGCCTTTAATAGAGTAAATCATATTTGTCGAGATGTAAATTATGGTTGATTATTACGAACCTTACATGCAAACGGAGCATCATTTTTCTTTACTTGTATTTATTTACATGTAGGACGAGGTATATATTATGGATCTTATTTATTTACACCAACATGACTAGTAGGAGTTTTAATTTTATTTTTAGTAATAGCAACTGCTTTTATAGGATATGTTTTACCTTGAGGTCAAATATCTTTTTGAGGAGCAACTGTTATTACAAATTTATTATCAGCAATTCCATATTTAGGAATTGATTTAGTACAATGAGTATGAGGAGGATTTGCTGTAGATAATGCAACATTAACACGATTTTTTACATTCCATTTTATTTTACCATTCATTGTTCTTGCAATAACATTAATTCATCTTATATTTTTACATCAAACAGGCTCTAATAACCCAATTGGATTAAATTCTAATATTGATAAAATCCCTTTCCATCCATATTTTTCTTTTAAAGATATTGTAGGATTTATTATTATAATTAAATGTCTATTATTGTTAACATTAATCAATCCTTATTTACTAGGTGATCCAGATAATTTTATCCCAGCAAATACTTTAGTTACACCAATTCACATCCAACCAGAATGATATTTTTTATTTGCTTATGCTATTTTACGTTCTATTCCTAATAAATTAGGGGGAGTTATTGCTTTAGTTTTATCAATTGCAATTTTAGCTATTTTACCATTTTATCATTTAAGAAAATTCCGAGGTATTCAATTTTATCCAATTAATAAAATTTTATTTTGAACTATAACAGTTACAGTAATTTTATTAACATGAATTGGAGCTCGTCCTGTAGAAGATCCTTATGTATTAGTTGGACAAATTTTAACAGTAATTTATTTTTTATATTATATTTTAAATCCATTAATAAATAAATGATGAGATAATTTAATTAATTAATTAGTTAATGAGCTTGAATAAGCTTATGTTTTGAAAACATAAGATAGAAATTAAAATTTCTATTAACTTTACTAAAAAGAATTAACAATATAAAATAAAACAATAATAACTTAAAACCAATAAAAAATAATAAATAATTTAAAGTAAAAGGTAAAAAACATTTTCAAGCTAAATATATTAATTTATCATAACGAAATCGAGGTAAAGTTCCACGTGTTCAAATAAATACAAAAGAAATAAAAGTTAATTTAATATAAAATATTAAATTAAATAAATCACATCCTAAAAAAATTACACAAAATAATATTCTCATAAATAAAATTCTAGCATATTCAGCTAAAAAATAAGAGCAAATCCTCCTCTTCTATATTCTACATTAAATCCAGAAACTAATTCAGATTCACCTTCAGCAAAATCAAAAGGAGTTCGATTAGTTTCAGCTAAACAAATACAAAATCAAACAAGTCTTATAGGAAATAAAATAATAATAAATCAAATATAATTTTGATAATAAAAAAAATCTAATATATTATAACTACCAATAAGAAAAATAAAGGATAATAAAATTAAAGCTATTCTAACTTCATAAGAAATAGTTTGAGCAACAGCTCGTAATCCACCTAATAATGCATAATTAGAACTAGAAGATCAACCAGCAATTATAACTGTATAAACACCTATACTAGTACAACATAAAAAAATAATAAACCTAAATTAAAAGAAAATAATTTTACAAATAAAGGTATACATAATCAAACTAATAAAGAAATAAATAAAGAAAAAATAGGAGAAAAATAATAAGAAATATAATTTGATAAAATTGGATAAGTTTGTTCCTTAGTGAATAATTTAATTGCATCACAAAAAGGTTGAGGAATTCCTATTAAACCAACTTTATTAGGTCCTTTACGAATCTGAATATAACCTAATACTTTACGTTCTAATAAAGTTAAAAAAGCTACTCTAACTAAAACACAAACTACTAAAATTATTCTACTAATAAAAAATAAAATATATTCTATAAAAAACAAGTACTATTTGTAATAAAAATTACATAAATAAATTCTAAATTTATAGCACTAATCTGCCAAAATAGTATATTAATAATATTCAATAAATAAAATTTTATAATTCTAATATTTGGTCCTTTCGTACTAAAATATTAATATTTTTTAAAGATAGAAACCAACCTGGCTTACGCCGGTCTGAACTCAGATCATGTAAGAATTTAAAAGTCGAACAGACTTTATTTTTAAGCAACTACACCTAAAATATATCTTAATTCAACATCGAGGTCGCAAACTTTTTTATCAATAAGAACTCTCCAAAAAAATTACGCTGTTATCCCTAAAGTAACTTAATCTTATAATCGTTATTAACGGATCAATAAATCATAAATAAATGATTTTATAAAATTAAAATTTTATTAAATTTTAATATCACCCCAACAAAATATTATATAGTATAAAAATAAAATAAACCAATAAAATTTAATTACTAAAAAATATAAAGATTTATAGGGTCTTCTCGTCTTTTAAAAAAATTTTAGCTTTTTAACTAAAATATAAAATTCAATAATAAATTTAAATGAAACAGATTATACTTCGTCCAACCATTCATACCAGCCTTCAATTAAAAGACTAATGATTATGCTACCTTTCCACAGTTAAAATACTGCGGCCATTTAAATAAATTCAGTGGGCAGGTTAGACTTTTTATATAATACAAAAAGACATGTTTTTGTTAAACAGGCGAGAATAAAATTTGCCGAATTCTTTATATAAACTTACCAATTTAAATTATTTTTACAATAAAATATACTAATTTTATCATTATTAATTAACAATTTTTATTTAAATAAAAATTTTTATAAAAATTATTAAAACATAAATAAATAATAAAATAATAAAATAATTTATAACAAACTTATAAATGATTGCTAATTCTATACATACATTTTTAATAATAATTATTAATTTTTAATAATTTATTTTAAAGCTTATCCCTTAAAATATTCAAAATAATAAATTTTTATTTTACAAAAAAAAATAAAAATTAAAATCTTGTAAATTAAATTTATTTCTAAAAAAACTAGATACCTTTATAAACGAATAACATTTCATTTCTAATAATTTATTTAAAATAATTTTGATACATTAACTTTTATAAATTATTAACTCTTATAAAATCGAGATTAATAAATATTTATTAATTATTTAATAAACCCTGACACACAAGGTACAATAAATTAAATTTTCTTTTAAAATAAAAATTTTTCAATTATTTCAAAAACCTTTTACAATACTTAATAAACTATTATTAATATTATTTTTTCATTAAAAATTACTAAAACACTAAAATTATATAATTATTTTTAATAAATTATAAATAAATAAATACATAAATAATAATAATAAATAAATATTAATTATCAATTTATATTGATTTGCACAAAAACCTTTTCAATGTAAATTAAATACTTTACTAAATAAGCTTTAAATTGTCATTCTAGATACACCTTCCGGTACATCTACTATGTTACGACTTATCTTATCTTAATAATAAGAGCGACGGGCGATGTGTACATATTTTAGAGCTACAATCAAATTTTTAATCTTTAAAATTTTACTATCAAATTCACTTTCACTAAACATTTAAAATTTAGATTCATATAAATATTTTTATTGTAACCCATCTCTACTTAAATATAAGCTACACCTTGATCTGATATAAATTTTAATATAAATTATAGAAAATTATTATTCTAATAAAATATTCTGATAACGACGGTATATAAACTGAAAACAAATTTAAGTGAGGTACATCGTGGATTATCAATTAAAGGACAGGTTCCTCTGAATAGACTAAAATACCGCCAAATTTTTTAAGTTTCAAGAACATAACTAATACTACCTTAATGTTTAATATTTACATTTTAAATAATAGGGTATCTAATCCTAGTTTATTAATAAAATTTTCAAGCTTTAATACCATTTAAATAAAAATCTTAAAATTTAAAAATTTCACCTAATAAATTTATTTATATTTTATTATAATAAAATTTAACTTACATTAAAAAAATTTTATTTGTATTATTTGTGTAACCGCGGCTGCTGGCACAAATTAAGCCAATACTTAATGAAATTACTATTTATAAGTTTCCTTAATTAATAAAATTATTTACTGAGATTATAATAAAATATATTTATTATTTAAATAAATATAAATTCATGCAATAACTTACATATAAAATAAATCAATAACAAAATTTTAAGCCAAAATAAAACTTTAATATTAAAACAAAAAAATTAAAATTTAATTTAATTTAAATATAAAATTTAATTTTAATAATAATTATTAAATAAAAAAATATAAAAATATAATTAAATATAAATAAAATTAATAAGTATTTATATATTAATTATATAAATTTTATTATAAATATTAAAATTTTAACTTTTTATAATAAGTAAAATTTTATTTATATAAATATTATTATAAATATTTAATTTTTAATTTTTAATAATAAATAAAATTTATTAATTAATAAAAAAAAATAATTTCTATTAACATTAAAATTTAATTGATTTTAAAAATTAATAATATATAAAATTTTTATAAAATAATATAAACTATATAAATTAATATTTATAATAATAACATTTTATAATTAAAAAAAAGTAAAAATAATAACATTATTAAATAAAAATCATTAGTATTTCCTCATAGCCAGTAATTGATTCCCCCAATCAAATTTTACTTATTTTTATTTTATTAAAAAAGAATAATTCTATTTTATATAAAATTTAAATTATAATTATTTAATAAATAAATTATAATTAATAATTAATTAAATAATTAATTATAATTATAAAATTATAATTATATAAATGTTAATATAAATATGTAATTTTTAATTTTTCATAAAACTAAAAATTAATAATATAATAAAATTTTATAAAACAATATAAATTATATAAATTAATATTTATAATAATAACATTTTATAATTAAAAAAAAGTAAAAATAATAATAGTATTAAATAAAAATCATTAGTATTTCCTCATAGCCAGTAAATTGATTCCCCTAATCAAATTTTACTTATTTTTATTTTATATAAAAAGAATAATTATATTTTATATAAATTTAAATTATAATTATTTAATAAATAAATTATAATTAATAATTAATTAAATAATTAATTATAATTATAAAATTATAATTATATAAATGTTAATATAAATATGTAATTTTTAATTTTTCATAAAATTAAAAATTAATAATATAATAAAATTTTATAAAATAATATAAATTATATAAATTAATATTTATAATAATAACATTTTATAATTAAAAAAAAGTAAAAATAATAACATTATTAAATAAAAATCATTAGTATTTCCTCATAGCCAGTAAATTGATTCCCCCAATCAAATTTTACTTATTTTTATTTTATTAAAAAAGAATAATTCTATTTTATATAAAATTTTAATTATAATTATTTAATAAATAAATTAAAATTAATAATTAATTAAATAATTAATTATAATTATAAAATTATAATTATATAAATATTAATATAAATATTTAATTTTTAATTTTCATTAAATTAAAATTAATAATACAATAAAATTTTATAAAATAATATAAATTATATAAATTAATATTTATATTAATAACATTTTATAATTAAAAAAAAGTAAAAATAATAACCTTATTAAATAAAATCAATTAGTATTTCCTCATAGCCAGTAAATTGATTCCCCTAATCAAATTTTGCTTATTTTAATTTTTTATGAAAACTTTAATTTCATTTTATATAAAATTTAAATTTTAATTATAAAATAAATAATTATAAATAAATAATTAATTAAATAATAAATTATAATAAAAAAAAATAAATAAATGAATAATATCGTAAATATTAAATTTTAAAATTTAATAATTTATTTTCTTAAAAAATTAATTTTTAAAAATTATTTCTAAATTATTCATTAAATATAATTAAAAAACATTTTTTGAAAATATATTTAATAAAATTATTTTAAATAAAAATACATAAATATTAAATTTTAAAATTTACAGTATAAAAAATCAATTAAATAATCATTATTTTATTAATTTTTAAAAATTAAATTTTTAAAAATTATTTATAAATATTCATTAATTATAATAAAAAAAATATTTTTTTTTTTTTTAATTTAAAAAAATAAAATTATTTTAAATAAAAATACATAAATATTAAATTTTTAAAATTTATAATATAAAAATCAATTAAATCATCATTACTTCACCAATTTTTTTTTTTTTTTTTTTTTCATTAAATAATTTATATGTATACATACATATATAAATATATTTTTATATGTATATATAAAACTATAAAATTATTTTTAATCACGAAAATTTCTTCTATACTAAGTTTAAATTAATAAATATATATATGTATATAAATATTTAATTAATTAATATATGCCTATTAATTTATTCAAAAAAACCCCTAAATTCATAGATCCAGCACGGTATATATACATTTATATATATATAATATAATATGACGTTCGAAATTTATATAAATATATGTTAAAAATAACTTTTTTATATTCATCTATATATCTATATTAAAGTTGTGTTTTTAACTCTCGGAAATATCTATATTGGCATTTAATATTATCTATTTAATAATTTAATTTAATTTTATATTTACTTAATTTAATTATTTAATTATAAATTAAATATATAATTAAATAATATATTTAATTTATTAAAAAATAATAAAAAAAAAAAAAAAAAAAAATTAGTGAAATAATGATGATTTAATTGACTTTTAGATACTTTTTCTATTCAACTTTTTGGTTGAAAACAACTTATTTCATTTTTGATACTTTTTCTATTCAACTTTTTGGTTGAAAACAACTTATTTCATTTTTTTAATTAATGAATTGCCTGATAAAAGGATTACCTTGATAGGGTAAATAATGTAATAAAATTACATTCATTAATATCAGGCCATAATTTATATTTAATAGAATTAAACTATTCCTAAAAGAATCAAAAACTTTTGTGCATCATACACTAAAATATAAAAAGATAAGCTAATAAAGCTACTGGGTTCATACCCCATTTATAAAGGTTCCAATCCTTTTTTTTTAATTTTTAATAATTCTGCTAAAATTATATTTTTTTTATCTTAATTTTAGGTACAATAATTACAGTATCATCTAATTCTTGATTAGGTGCTTGAATAGGCTTAGAAATTAATTTGTTATCTTTTATCCCCCTAATAAGAGATAATAATTTAATATCAACAGAAGCATCTTTAAAGTATTTTTTAACTCAAGCATTAGCTTCTGCTGTTTTATTATTTGCTATTATTATTTTATATTTAAATTATTTTCCAATAATTAAATATAATTTAATATTAAATAATTTAATTATTTATTCTTCTTTATTAATAAAAAGAGGAGCTGCTCCATTCCATTTTTGATTTCCAAATGTAATAGAAGGACTATCCTGAATAAATGGATTAATTTTAATAACATGACAAAAAATTGCTCCTCTTACATTAATTTCTTATATTCCTCAAAATAATTTATCAATTTTTGTGATTATTATTTCAATTAGTATTGGTTCTTTAGGAGGACTAAATCAAACATCTTTACGAAAATTAATAGCATTTTCATCAATTAATCATTTAGGATGAATGTTAACAGCTATACAAACAAATGAATTAATATGAATAACTTATTTTTATTTTTATACATTTTTATCTTTTAGATTAACATTTATATTCAATAATTTTAAAATTTATCATATTAATCAATTATTCAATATATTTTTAAATTCAAAAATTTTAAAATTTATGTTATTTTTTAATTTACTTTCATTAGGTGGACTTCCTCCATTTATTGGATTTTTACCAAAATGACTAGTAATTCAATTATTAATTTTTAATAATCAATACATTTTAAAATCAATTATAACTGTAATAAGATTAATTACACTATTTTTTTACTTACGATTATGTTTTGCAGCTTTTATACTAAATTATTATGAAAATAATTGAATTAATAATTTACAAATTAATAATTTTACATTTAAATGTATACTATCACTTTCTTTTATTTCAACATGTAGCTTAATTTTAATTTCTATTGTTTACTCAATTATTTAATACTTAAGGCTTTAAGTTAAATAAACTAATAGTCTTCAAAATTATAAATATGAGTTAAATCTTTTAAGCCTTAGTAAAATATTACTCCTTTAGAATTGCAGTCTAATATCATTATTGACTATAAAGCTTAATCTATATTTTATTGATTAAAAAGAATTAATTCTTATATATAGATTTACAGTCTATCGCCTAAATTTCAGCCATTTAATCGCAACAATGGTTATTTTCAACAAATCATAAAGATATTGGTACTTTATATTTTATTTTCGGAGCTTGAGCAGGTATAGTAGGAACTTCTTTAAGAATTCTTATTCGAGCTGAATTAGGTCATCCAGGAGCTTTAATTGGTGATGATCAAATTTATAATGTAATTGTAACAGCTCATGCATTTGTAATAATTTTTTTTATAGTAATACCAATTATAATTGGAGGGTTTGGAAATTGATTAGTTCCTTTAATATTAGGAGCCCCAGATATAGCATTCCCTCGAATAAACAATATAAGTTTTTGATTATTACCTCCATCATTAACACTATTATTAGTAAGAAGTATAGTAGAAAATGGGGCTGGAACAGGATGAACTGTTTACCCACCTTTATCATCAATTATTGCGCATGGAGGAGCATCTGTTGATTTAGCTATTTTTTCTTTACATTTAGCAGGTATTTCTTCAATTTTAGGGGCAGTAAATTTTATTACAACAGTTATTAATATACGATCTACTGGTATTACATTTGATCGAATACCTTTATTTGTTTGATCTGTTGTATTAACAGCATTATTACTACTTTTATCTTTACCAGTTTTAGCTGGAGCTATTACTATATTATTAACAGATCGAAATTTAAATACATCATTTTTTGACCCCGCTGGAGGAGGAGATCCTATTTTATATCAACATTTATTTTGATTTTTTGGTCATCCAGAAGTTTATATTTTAATTTTACCAGGATTTGGAATAATTTCACATATTATTAGTCAAGAATCAGGAAAAAAAGAAACATTTGGTTCTTTAGGAATAATTTATGCAATATTAGCAATTGGTCTATTAGGATTTATTGTATGAGCTCATCATATATTTACAGTAGGTATAGATGTAGATACTCGAGCTTATTTTACTTCAGCAACAATAATTATTGCAGTACCAACAGGTATTAAAATTTTTAGTTGACTTGCTACTTTACATGGAACAAAATTAAATTATTCTCCTGCCATATTATGAGCTTTAGGATTTGTATTTTTATTTACAGTAGGAGGATTAACAGGAGTAATTTTAGCTAATTCATCAGTAGATATTATTCTTCATGATACTTATTACGTAGTAGCTCACTTTCATTATGTTTTATCAATAGGAGCAGTATTTGCAATTATATCAGGATTTATTCATTGATACCCTTTATTTACAGGATTAATATTAAATCCTAAATGATTAAAAAGTCAATTTATTATTATATTTATTGGAGTCAATTTAACATTTTTTCCACAACACTTCTTAGGATTAGCAGGAATACCTCGACGTTATTCAGATTATCCAGATGCTTATACAATATGAAATGTTATCTCAACTATTGGTTCTTCTATTTCATTATTAGGAATTTTATTTTTTTTATTTATTATTTGAGAAAGTTTAATTTTACAACGTCAAGTAATTTATCCTATACATTTATCTTCTTCAATTGAATGATTACAAAATACACCTCCATCTGAACACAGATATTCCGAATTACCTATTTTAATTAATTTCTGCATTGGTACACCAAAAGGCATCTGTTTAATAACCCTTGTACCAACCCGTCAAATATATAAAACATTGGAAATTTTAAAATAAGCTTTATAACATTTTCCAACAAAGACAAAATTGGCTTTTTTCACTTTTATGAGTAAATTGACCACAAACGTAACAAAATAAGCTAGGAGAATTAACACAAACACGCGGGAGTGTGTAGTTTTATGAATAATCTAAATATTTTGTACACACCAATGATATAATTTTATAGCTACCCTCAACTACATTTGTTTTCTGTTCACTATGTATACCTAATACGAATTACCATTTGGGAAACCGGTGATTTTTTTGATGTTGCATAGTATAATCATTGGAAAAAAATAAAAAATACAGTTAAACTATGCGAATCCAAAGAGTGCTGAATATGTTAAATGACTATGTGTGTAGCGAAAAAAGCAAAGAAATTTAATAGCAAAAAGCGCCCCATTCACGCATATATACATAACTATATGTGAAGATATATCAGTATATGTATGTAAAGTGCATAAACTAAGCAAAAGAATGGGTGCCTCAGCGCGCGTAGCTTTTGGTTTTCACAGTTGATATACTGCGCTTTAACGCCTTCGTGAATGTGTAACACGGTCGAACTCATAAATTATATAAAAAATTATGAGACAAAAATGTTTGCTAATCTATTGTAGAAAAGTGAGTTATTCACGGTTATTTTTGTGTTGCATTTTTTTCACTTTAGAGAAAATTTTGTTAATAGAACCATAATTTTGAACGAAGAAAATATTGTAGTTTTTTTGGAAAAATGGTAATGAAATGAAATTAATAAGAAAATAATACAGAGATATTTTTGAGTAATTTAGATTTTTGCTTTCTTAATTTGTTTTTCTATTTATCACGTAAGCGTTCTGAAATACCAAACGATTGAAAGTGGTTGAGTTGACAGTGAGGTACGCACTCACTCTACCAATCGTAAAAAATGTTCACCCGACCTTTATATTGCAAAGTTTTTTGTTTTAATCATGTGATTTTAATATTTCTCTGTTCATATGAAGCTTTACCCTCTGTTAATTAGCCCGCGTTCCGCTTACTGTTTACTAGTTTTACTTAAGGATTATTCCTTTTGCTGAAATGTTTTCATACAAAAACCAATTTTTTTTTAAAAAGATGTAAATTAAGAAGCACTTAGTAAAACTTCGCATACTTTACTATCTGTTGTTTGTTAAAATGTTGTTGATGTTTTTGATCCACTCACATACCTTGTAACCAAAGCACGATTTAGAAAATACAGAGGTTGCACCTTCCGCAAATCACTATTCGATATCAGTAAATTATTATGTTATGTTTAATATATTATATTTATACTACGTCAAAAATTCTTTTGTTTTCGTTTGTACTTTTGCAAGCATATAATATTGTATTCTTAAATGCAATGCTATTAAGTGATTTTATTTAAAATAAAGTTAATAAACATGATGAGTACGACTTTTGAAGCCTTAATTCAGGTTATGCCAAATAATTTTAAGCCAGCGTCATCCGCATACGCTGGGCGTTATAAGTTCTATAGCGCAAGTAAATTATCCACTGAGACAGTAAATCAATGGCCTGCACGAGTCCGCGCATTAGCGGTCAACTGCGATTTCGACACATTTCTAGAAACGGCTATTCGTGAGCACCATGAGCAAAGCCATTGAGATTGTAGCGGAATATATTCTCCAACAATATGACCGTAAGCAAGAGATTATATCAGTAATTATTGTGCTTAATGGTGGGCCACTTTTATTAGGTAGAAATTTGTTTAATATTTTTACGAATTGTAACTATGCAGAAACGAAATTTTTGTTCGATGGAAAATTAGGTTGTTTCAATAAAGCACAAGCTAAGATATATTTAAAAGAAGGTGCAGTTCAGAAAATTTTTAGACCGAGGTCCGTTCCGTTAGCGATTCAAATAGATGAATAGAAAATTGAAAAACTAGTAAAATTAAGAGTTCTTGAACTGGTCAAATTTTCTGAGCGGGCCACCCGTATTGATCTAGTTTTGAAGCATGGCATATCCGTGTAAAGTAAAAGAACTGAAAGCATTTCTCTGAGTAATACATTTTTGTATGTGATTTATATCAATTGTGGCAAGCATCGAAACTCTTTTCTACGAATTGTTAAAAGCTGATCGAATTTTCGAATGCCCGAAGAATGCGGCAAGGCAGTCGATACTTTAAAAAGAGCACTTGGCTCATTTTTCCCAAGAGATTAAAATAAAGTTAACTGTTGTTGCTAGCCCAGTAGGCCGTAGGCCAGCAGACCGTCCGTACGTCTGTCTCAATCGGGAGAATTCGCGTCACGGAAATTCTCGGAGACTGAGCAGCATTACACTCAGCTAGATCGCGAGGCTATCGAAATTTTCTACTGTGTAAGAAAATTTAACCATTTCTTAAATGGTCGTAATTTTTCGCTGGTAACCGTCAAGCACTTACACTTCGAGGTAATAATTTTAATACATATATGTATATTGCATATTTAGTCGGCTTCAAACAGTGCCGAATAATTTTCGAGGAACTCATAAGGCGGTGACTTAGGTAAAGCAGAATATCCGGAAAGTGTATACATCAACTATGTCAAGCAAGCCAATGATATTTCTCTTAATCTTGAGAAAGTGCAAAAAGAAGTAGAACAAGACGCTCTATTGCAACAAGTGTTAGGATATGTCATGTCAAAGTAGCCTGACGACAAAACCCTTCGTACATTTTTTGACAGGCGTCTCGAGTTATCGGTGGACGAACAGTTCTTATTTTGGGGGTAACGATTGGTAATACCAAAAACACTTCAAGCTGAAGTTGTAAATTTTCTTCGCGCCACTCATATGGAAATAAGCAAGATGAAAGCTATGGCTCGAGATTGTTGTTGGTGGCCAGGGAAAAACAAACAGCTAGAAGAAAGCATAAAATAGACTTTTTTGGGGCCTTTATGAAGAGGTGCTGTTTGGTTATAGTAGACAGCTACTACTCCTAACATCGTTATATGCTCTAAACCAAATACATACACTCGTATCCGGCAACAGAGGGGCTTTCGTATCCGAAGAATTAAAGTTTTTTTTGAAAATGAATAGTATTTATCACTTTACAATGCCGGTGGATCCACCAACACCTAATGCATTGCCGAAAAACGCTGCAAGAACTTTAAAAAATGCGCAAAACTACGTTTTAACTTAAAAGAAGCAGACGGTTTTAGTGATATATTAAACATATTATTATTACATTATCGTAACACTCCACACTGTAGCTCAACTCATGTTTGGTAGGCAGTAATGAAACAACAAAATAACCAAACGAGAAATTCTAATGGTTGTAAGCAAAATAATTTTAGGTAAGGAGATTTAGTAATTGCTAAGGACTTTTAAATACCTGGTCGAGTTACTTGGACGAGAGCAGTCGTAACTAAGAAACTCGGTAAAAAAATTTATTTTTATTTAAAGTGCAAGATACGGGAAAAGTATGGAATAGGCATGCTAATCGTGAGAAAGTTGCTTAGCACGCTGAGTGTTCAAGTCATTCATTAAACGTTGAAAAGGGAGAAGTAAAGAATAAAAACGAATGACAAATATTATAATCAAAATGTAAATCAACCAGTACATAGATATAATTTAAAAGTTAGAAAACAATTGGTAGCATTGTAGCATTAAAATTAGTCTAATAATTAATTGTAAGGATATAAATTAAGTTAATTTAGTTAACACATAATGTGTCCACTTACCTTTTGACTCGCATTACGTAGTAATTTTTTTGATTTTCTTTTGATTCCCACTATAGAGCCAATTCCAAATAATTTTAAAGTAATATGAATATTTTCTTTTGGCACGCGCATCCGCTGCAACGCCTTTGCTTTTGCTAAAATGCTGACGTTTGCGTCTGGTACACCTTTGCTGGGGTAATAACCAACGCTAACGTAGCTTTGTTCTTGCCATTAATGTTAGGCATTAACTTGTTTAATTGTAATAATAATTTTAAATTTTTAGTCTTCTTTTCATAGTTACCGGGTTCGGTCGAAACCTAAAGTTGTCGTTTAAATATTAAAAACCCCAACATTGTTAGAGCAACTCGCGCAATCATTTGAAAATGCCACTATAAGTGACACTAAATAAAGCAAACGCTTTTTACAATAATAATTAGTGAAAATTAGCCAAAAAACATTTGAAAGGGCCACTATAAGTGTTACTAAATATAGCAAACGTTGTTTACAATTATAATTAGTGCAAATTAACTGAAAAACATTGAAAGTGCTACTAAAATAAAAAAAGGTTAATTAAAAATCACGGGAAAATAAATAAAGGTCAACAAAAATAAAATAAAAAAGTGCCACTGAGAAACAAATAGTAACTATAACAAAGATTAATTAAAATAAACGGACAAATAAATTAAGTGCCACCAAAATAAAAAAGTGCCACTCAGAAACAAATAGTAACTATAACAAAGATTAATTATAATTAACTTACAAATAAATAAAGTGCCACTAAAATAATAAAAGTGCCACTAAGCAACAAATATTAACGATAATAAAAATTATTTAAAATAAAATACCACTAGCAAAAACTAAAAAAAAAGTCCACTAAATAATCAAGTAAGGACCTGTACCGGTCATAAGCGCATCCAGTATCCTAGGAAGGATCGCAATACATTCAGGAAAAGGACAATCCACCGGGGTCGGGCCGCCGTAGGATGAGGCTCACCTAGTTATGTAAGTCACGAAAATAAGTTTTAATATTTTAATTATAAAACCGAATCTGAAGTAACTTTTGTAAAAAAATTATAAATTGGTGAAATATTTTGAAAAAGAAAACCCTGTATTAAAATTGTGAATTTGTGCAAATGTCCTTTCAAAAGAAAGGCGTTAATTTTTAAAGAAAAAATTTATAAATTGTTTAATTCAAAAACTCCTTCGAAAATCAAAAAAAAAACTGTATCCGAATTGTGAAATTATATCAAGTATCCAAAAAAAAAAACGAAGGTACAATTAATTCATAAAACACAAGGATTTAATTTAAGAGTTGATAAGTCGAATTTGAAAAGAATTTCTCTTATATAAATAAAGAATAAATAAATAAACATATCCTTCTTTAAAAAAATTAAAAAAAAAATATTTTTTAATAAAACAATGGCAAATCCGAACAATCTTGTACGACCACCAGTGTTATGTAACAACAATCCAAACTCCGATTCAAATCCTGATTATACCTGATTTAGCGATTCTCATAAGAAATGTAGTGACTCAAATCCTATATACGGATGTACGGAACATTACTTAGAACATAACTAAATTTTTAGACACATTTGTAAGAGGCCTTAACGGCGATCTCCCTCGATTGCTAGGCGTGAGAGAACCGAAAGAGGCACTTATGCCTTAAATTAGACAACCAAAGGTTAAGAAGTAGTCATGCGTATCAGCAGAACAGTTTCAATGATTATAAATACAAACCCTTATTACCACCAAAGAACTATAGTAAACCCTCCAGAGCTGGCACATCTAACACCAACTTAACTACCATTTAGATTAAACCAAATACTTCCAAGACCGCAATACAACTTCCACGGATTACTAAGCCCACAACAACACACACATCGCCAGAATCAATTTACAATAATACCACAATATTCACAAGGACATAACCTTCGATATTTTAACTCGCAGAATCCTAATTACAACTCGCCTCCAAGGCCTATAGCGCCGAAACCATAGCCGAAACCGAAAAAATTTATTCGTCAAAGAGTGCGGACGTGTTTTAAGTTCGCTCCGTAGACATTAAATATTGTGCTAATTAAACCAAAAAAAAAAAATATATATATGGTCCGATTTCAAAAATTATTGACGGTGATGCTAGTGATATCAAGGACAATATGTTCACCAAATGTTGTGGCAATATATTTCATCGTTATTGAGATACATACAGATTTTTTTTATAAGTTTCAAAATTTCATAAAAATCAAGTTTCTTAGTTAACTTTCTCTCTAAATAACAAATTTTAATACATTTTTTCCAACAGAAAAAGAAAAAACGAAAATTTAGAATTTTTATATGACCCGATTTCAAAAATTTTCTACGATAATAATAGTGATATCAAGGACAATATGTCCCCCATATTTTGTGACGATACCTTACACCGTTATTGAGATACAGCATTTTTTTCCTAAGTGGGCGTGGCAACGCCCATTCTTCAGAATTTGATAAATGTCTAATGTCTTAGTTAAAAATCGCTCCAAATACCGAATTTCACTCAATTCGTTTTAATAGATACCGAAAAAATGAAGTTTTTGCATTTTCCAAAACTTCCGTTATATGGGAGGTGGGCGTGGTTATTGACCGATCTTGTCAATTTTTAATACCAACCTACCCTGTCCAAAGAGCAATCTATGTACCAATAACCAATAGGCGTGGCTATGATCTGACTTCAAAAATTTTCTACGATAATAATAGTGATATCAAGGGAAATATTTCCACCGAAAAACAGAACAATTTTCATAAGTGGGCGTGGCAACGCCCATTTTTAAAATTTCATAAATACCTAATTTCTTAGTTCAAAATCTCTGTGCTGTTTGGTTATAGTAGACAGCTACTACTCCTAACATCGTTATATGCTCTAAACCAAATACATACACTCGTATCCGGCAACAGAGGGGCTTTCGTATCCGAAGAATTAAAGTTTTTTTTGAAAATGAATAGTATTTATCACTTTACAATGCCGGTGGATCCACCAACACCTAATGCATTGCCGAAAAACGCTGCAAGAACTTTAAAAAATGCGCAAAACTACGTTTTAACTTAAAAGAAGCAGACGGTTTTAGTGATATATTAAACATATTATTATTACATTATCGTAACACTCCACACTGTAGCTCAACTCATGTTTGGTAGGCAGTAATGAAACAACAAAATAACCAAACGAGAAATTCTAATGGTTGTAAGCAAAATAATTTTAGGTAAGGAGATTTAGTAATTGCTAAGGACTTTTAAATACCTGGTCGAGTTACTTGGACGAGAGCAGTCGTAACTAAGAAACTCGGTAAAAAAAAATTATTTTTATTTAAAGTGCAAGATACGGGAAAAGTATGGAATAGGCATGCTAATCGTGAGAAAGTTGCTTAGCACGCTGAGTGTTCAAGTCATTCATTAAACGTTGAAAAGGGAGAAGTAAAGAATAAAAACGAATGACAAATATTATAATCAAAATGTAAATCAACCAGTACATAGATATAATTTAAAAGTTAGAAAACAATTGGTAGCATTGTAGCATTAAAATTAGTCTAATAATTAATTGTAAGGATATAAATTAAGTTAATTTAGTTAACACATAATGTGTCCACTTACCTTTTGACTCGCATTACGTAGTAATTTTTTTGATTTTCTTTTGATTCCCACAATAGAGCCAATTCCAAATAATTTTAAAGTAATATGAATATTTTCTTTTGGCACGCGCATCCGCTGCAACGCCTTTGCTTTTGCTAAAATGCTGACGTTTGCGTCTGGTACACCTTTGCTGGGGTAATAACCAACGCTAACGTAGCTTTGTTCTTGCCATTAATGTTAGGCATTAACTTGTTTAATTGTAATAATAATTTTAAATTTTTAGTCTTCTTTTCATAGTTACCGGGTTCGGTCGAAACCTAAAGTTGTCGTTTAAATATTAAACTCCAACATTGTTAGAGCAACTCGCGCAATCATTTGAAAATGCCACTATAAGTGACACTAAATAAAGCAAACGCTTTTTACAATAATAATTAGTGAAAATTAGCCAAAAAACATTTGAAAGGGCCACTATAAGTGTTACTAAATATAGCAAACGTTGTTTACAATTATAATTAGTGCAAATTAACTGAAAAACATTGAAAGTGCTACTAAAATAAAAAAAGGTTAATTAAAAATCACGGGAAAATAAATAAAGGTCAACAAAAATAAAATAAAAAAGTGCCACTGAGAAACAAATAGTAACTATAACAAAGATTAATTAAAATAAACGGACAAATAAATTAAGTGCCACCAAAATAAAAAAGTGCCACTCAGAAACAAATAGTAGCTATAACAAAGATTAATTATAATTAACTTACAAATAAATAAAGTGCCACTAAAATAATAAAAGTGCCACTAAGCAACAAATATTAACGATAATAAAAATTATTTAAAATAAAGTACCACTAGCAAAAACTAAAAAAAAAGTCCACTAAATAATCAAGTAAGGACCTGTACCGGTCATAAGCGCATCCAGTATCCTAGGAAGGATCGCAATACATTCAGGAAAAGGACAATCCGCCGGGGTCGGGCCGCCGTAGGATGAGGCTCACCTAGTTATGTAAGTCACGAAAATAAGTTTTAATATTTTAATTATAAAACCGAATCTGAAGTAACTTTTGTAAAAAAATTATAAATTGGTGAAATATTTTGAAAAAGAAAACCCTGTATTAAAATTGTGAATTTGTGCAAATGTCCTTTCAAAAGAAAGGCGTTAATTTTTAAAGAAAAAATTTATAAATTGTTTAATTCAAAAACTCCTTCGAAAATCAAAAAAAAAACTGTATCCGAATTGTGAAATTATATCAAGTATCCAAAAAAAAAAACGAAGGTACAATTAATTCATAAAACACAAGGATTTAATTTAAGAGTTGATAAGTCGAATTTGAAAAGAATTTCTCTTATATAAATAAAGAATAAATAAATAAACATATCCTTCTTTAAAAAAATTAAAAAAAAAATATTTTTTAATAAAACAATGGCAAATCCGAACAATCTTGTACGACCACCAGTGTTATGTAACAACAATCCAAACTCCGATTCAAATCCTGATTATACCTGATTTAGCGATTCTCATAAGAAATGTAGTGACTCAAATCCTATATACGGATGTACGGAACATTACTTAGAACATAACTAAATTTTTAGACACATTTGTAAGAGGCCTTAACGGCGATCTCCCTCGATTGCTAGGCGTGAGAGAACCGAAAGAGGCACTTATGCCTTAAATTAGACAACCAAAGGTTAAGAAGTAGTCATGCGTATCAGCAGAACAGTTTCAATGATTATAAATACAAACCCTTATTACCACCAAAGAACTATAGTAAACCCTCCAGAGCTGGCACATCTACCACCAACTTAACTACCATTTAGATTAAACCAAATACTTCCAAGACCGCAATACAACTTCCACGGATTACTAAGCCCACAACAACACACACATCGCCAGAATCAATTTACAATAATACCACAATATTCACAAGGACATAACCTTCGATATTTTAACTCGCAGAATCCTAATTACAACTCGCCTCCAAGGCCTATAGCGCCGAAACCATAGCCGAAACCGAAAAAATTTATTCGTCAAAGAGTGCGGACGTGTTTTAAGTTCGCTCCGTAGACATTAAATATTGTGCTAATTAAACCAAAAAAAAAATATATATATATGGTCCGATTTCAAAAATTATTGACGGTGATGCTAGTGATATCAAGGACAATATGTTCACCAAATGTTGTGGCAATATATTTCATCGTTATTGAGATACATACAGATTTTTTTTATAAGTTTCAAAATTTCAAAAAAATCAAGTTTCTTAGTTAACTTTCTCTCTAAATAACAAATTTTAATACATTTTTTCCAACAGAAAAAGAAAAAACGAAAATTTAGAATTTTTATATGACCCGATTTCAAAAATTTTCTACGATAATAATAGTGATATCAAGGACAATATGTCCCCCATATTTTGTGACGATACCTTACACCGTTATTGAGATACAGCATTTTTTTCCTAAGTGGGCGTGGCAACGCCCATTCTTCAGAATTTGATAAATGTCTAATGTCTTAGTTAAAAATCGCTCCAAATACCGAATTTCACTCAATTCGTTTTAATAGATACCGAAAAAATGAAGTTTTTGCATTTTCCAAAACTTCCGTTATATGGGAGGTGGGCGTGGTTATTGACCGATCTTGTCCATTTTTAATACCAACCTACCCTGTCCAAAGAGCAATCTATGTACCAATAACCAATAGGCGTGGCTATGATCTGACTTCAAAAATTTTCTACGATAATAATAGTGATATCAAGGGAAATATTTCCACCGAAAAACAGAACAATTTTCATAAGTGGGCGTGGCAACGCCCATTTTTAAAATTTCATAAATACCTAATTTCTTAGTTCAAAATCTCTCCAAAAACCAAATTTCACTCAATTGGCTTTAATGGATACCAAAAAAACGGAGTTTATGCATTTTTCAAAAACTTCCGTTATATGGGAGGTGGGCGTAGTTATTGACCGATTTTGTCCATTTTCAATACCAACCTACCCTGTCCAAAGAGCAATCTATGCACCAAATTTAAATTTTTACTCAAGTTATCGTCTGTACGGACGGACGCACAGACAGACATCGTCAAACCTACTTCTCTTTTCATTCTGAGCATTTTGGTATATGTATACATACATATATGTTGTATAAGAAAACACTGTACTTAGCTAGCGAGCGAGCTGACTCAATGATCTTTCCTTTTTAACTAAACAACTTTATTTTCAAGACAAAGCATCCAGTACATCAAAAACGGTGCTTATACATATGTATAAATGCATAATAATATGTATGTATTATAAGTATAACTTGTTGAATGTGCATATGTAGGTAAGGTATATTGTAAATATGTATGTACATGTGTAAAGTGAAATTTATTACTATGTTAACGTGAGAAAGGAAAAATGCTAGGCAGGCGACAGCATTAACCTACGTACATATCATAACTCTGGACATAGGCTGAGCCCTCGCGGTTCAGAACTTCGTCTTGTATTCCAGTAAGTCTTACCAATTTTTGTATTGGGCGCTGACATTGGCGTTTGACGTACGTACCTCCTGGAGTTAACTTGTGTCCATTGTATTCAACAGTAACCATGCGGACAAGGCCATCACTGCCTGGATGGATGTCAGTTATCCGACCCATTTGCCAGCACGCTGGTGGCAAGTTCTCATTTCGGATGAGAACTACATCATCTCGTTGTAGGTTCGGTTCAGGTCTCATCCACTTACTGCGCGCTTGGAGCGAAATCAAATATTCATTCTGTCAACGACGCCAGAAACTTTCGTACATACGTTGCAAGCGTTGCCAGTAATGTAGGCGATTATCTGGAATATCCGGTAGCGGTGGTTCTGGGCGACAATTCAGTGGACGGCCAATTAAGAAGTCACCCGGCGTTAGAGCTAGGCCGCCTTCTAGATCGTCGTGTAATGCTAAAAGTGGCCGTGAATTAAGACATGCTTCTATCTTCGTTAATAGCGTGAGGAGCTCATTGTAGCGCAAAGAACGACGGCCCATAATAAATGCTTCTTGGCCGAGCGAACAGCAGCCTCCCAAATTCCTCCATGGTGTGGTGCGGAAGGAGCAATAAATTTCCATTGCGTCCCCATTCCAGCAATGTGCTGTTGGGCATATTCAGATACCCCTGCCTGCAAATCTTCACGCACTTGCCGGTCAGCTCCTATCAACTGAGTGCCGTTGGCGCTGAAGAGCTTAGCGCAAATACCACGACGACTCACAAAGCGATCGTAGACGTCTAGGAATGACCTGGTACTCAAATCCTCAGCAAGCTCTATATGGACAGCTCGTGACGCCATGCACATGAATATAGTTGCGTAGGTTTTTGTTGTTGCAGTTGATCTCTTGCCACCTATACGTACATGAAATGGCCCACAATAATCCAGACCGCTATTAGAAAAAGGTGGCGCCACCAATACCCGCTCTCAGGGCAGTGCTGCTATTTGCTGCCTTTGAAGCATTTGTTGATGTCGCCGACACAAGGTGCATCTCCAAATATATGTTTTCACCTGTGAGCGCATATGCATCACCCAAAATCTCTGGCGCAAGTATTGCAAAATTTGCTGGATACCGCCATGAAGGCAGCGGAGGTGGGCATCAGCGATGAGTAAGTTCCCAAAGGCACCCTTGAGAATAATCATATGGTGTCTTTGGTCGTCGCTAATTTCTGCATTATTGAGGCGCCCACCAACTCGGAGTATCCCTGCAGCATCCACATATGGGTTAAGTGTTAAGAGATGACTTCGACTATCGAACTATTGAACCTGCTTAACAGTCATAAGCAGGGCCCATTCGTATTCTTCCGCTGTCATTGTTCTACCTCTCTGACCCCTGAACAACGGAAGAAAGCGTCTTCTTTTCATAGTTACCGGGTTCGGTCGAAACCTAAAGTTGTCGTTTAAATATTAAAAACCCCAACATTGTTAGAGCAACACGCGCAATCATTTGAAAGTGCCACTATAAGTGACACTAAATAAAGCAAACGCTTTTTACAATAATAATTATTGAAAATTAACCAAAAAACATTTGAAAGGGCCACTATAAGTATTACTAAATAAAGCAAACATTGTTTACAATTATAATTAGTGCAAATTAACTGAAAAACATTGAAAGTGCTACTAAAATAAAAAAGTGCCCCTAAGAAAAAATTAGTAACTATGTATAACAAAGATTAATTAAAAATCACGGGCAAATAAATAAAGTGCAACAAAAATAAAATAAAAAAGTGTCACTGAGAAACAAATAGTAACTATAACAAAGATTAATTAAAATAAACGGACAAATAAAGGGTTGACTTCGGTATAATGCACCACTTGCATTTATATGCACACCACTAGGAATATTCACATGAAATTTTGCAGGAACATAGCTTAAGTGTTTCTTTAACTAAAATTAATTATTTAATTTTTGAGTTAATAATAGTTTTTATTTTATTTGTTGTTAATATGTATGCACTTTACAGGTCAACTTTTTGATTATTAAGCGTGTTAATGACTAATGTTTCCACAAATAAAGTATCTCCTAATAGTTAAGATTAAGTTTATTTGCTTTTTATTGAGTTTGTTTTATTGTTTCACTATTAAAAACGCGTTTATAAATTTGTTTGCATAAATGAAAACATGAATGAAGATGGCCGCATTTACACGAAGGAATGAGTTGCCATAGGAAGGGAAAAGACGTATTGCCAGATGTATTATAATAATAATAATACAATTAGAAATATTTACTAAATATCTTTACAGAAAATATTGTTTTGACTTACTTTCTTATAATGTATGTGATTTTTGTATTTAATACACATTTTGAATAAGCGGAAATAATTTCTACTCAAAAATACTGTTGATGGCGAAGCCGAAGTTTGCTCGGCCAGGGTTATTTTTTTGAAGCGCGGCCGAAGGCCGCCCACGCGGAAAGGATTTCTACGCAAAAATACTGTTGATGGCGTAGCCGAAGTTTGCTCGGCCAGGGTTATTTTTAGAAGCGCGAAGGCCGCCCACGCGGAAAGGATTTCTACGCAAAAATACTGTTGATGGCGTAGCCGAAGTTTGCTCGGCCAGGGTTATTTTTTGAAGCGCGGCCGAAGGCCGCCCACGCGGAAAAAAGTTCTACGCAAAAATACTGTTGATGGCGTAGCCGAAGTTTGCTCGGCCAGGGTTATTTTTTTGAAGAGCGGCCGATGGCCGCCCACGCGAAAAGAAGTTCTACGCAAAAATACTGTTGATGGCGTAGCCGAAGTTTGTTCGCTCATGCGTAAAATATATTTGGTCCAAACTAGTTCAAAATGCTCCCTTTGGGTAACTAAATCTACTCATTACAATTTTGGTGTATCTGGCAGCGTTTATAATTTGTTATTGATCAGGCATCACGACCAGACTCATTCGCAAGTAAGTTTTACTTATACACTGCCATTCCTATGTGTTAATTAATTTTGTGTTTTTCAAAAATGTATTAAAAGTATATAATTTAGGCTAATTAATGAGTGCTGTAAAATACAAAAAGATTAAACTGTTGATTTATATGTGTTTTGTGCAGTTTTTTTTGTTAAAATCTGTTGAAATTCATCTTTTCGATGTGGTGAATTTTAAAACTTTAAACGCAAATATCTTTTAAACGTAAAGTTTCCTCGCGGTTTGGTTTTCAGTTTCGTAATCTGTACAACCCCCTCTACCGCCCCGTAAAAGTCATTTTTTCCAAAGCGTGGGGCACTATACCGAAATTTTCCCCAAATATGTAAATTAAGTGCCACCAAAATAAAAAAGTGCCACTCAGAAACAAATAGTAACTATAACAAAGATTAATTATAATTAACTTACAAATAAATAAAGTGCCACTAAAATAATAAAAGTGCCACTAAGCAACAAATATTAACGATAATAAAAATTATTTAAAATAAAGTACCACTAGCAAAAACTAAAAAAAAATGCCACTAAATAATCAAGTAAGGGCCACAAACGACCTGTACCGGTCACCAGCGCATCCAGTATCCTAGGAAGGATCGCAATACATTCAGGAAAAGGACAATCCGCCGGGGTCGGGCCGCCATAGGATGAATGCTCACCTAGTTATGTAAGTCAAGAAAATAAGTTTTAAAAATTTAATTATAAAACCGAATCCGAAACCGAAGTAACTTTTGTAAAAAAATTATAAATTGGTGAAATATTTTGAAAAAGAAAACCCTGTATTAAAATTATGAATTTGTGCAAATGTCCTTTCAAAAGAAAGGCGTTAATTTTTAAAGAAAAAAATTATAAATTGTTTAATTCAAAAACTGCTTCGAAAATCAAAAAAAAACTGTATCCGAATTGTGAAATTATATCAAGTATCCAAAAAAAAAACGAAGGTACAATTAATTTATAAAACACAAGGATTTAATTTAAGAGTTGGTAAGCCGAATTTGAAAAGAATTTCTCTTATATAAATAAAGAATAAATAAATAAACATATCCTTCTTTAAAAAAATTAAAAAAAAATTATTTTTTAATAAAACAATGGCAAATCCGAACAATCTTGTACGACCACCAGTGTTATGTAACAACAATCCAAACTCCGATTCAAATCCTGATTATACCTGATTTAGCGATTCTCATAAGAAATGTAGTGACTCAAATCCTATATACGGATGGACGGAACATTACTTAGAACATAATTAAATTTTTAGACACATTTGTAAGAGGCCTTAAAGGCGATCTCCCTCGATTGCTAGGCGTGAGAGAACCGAAAGCGGCAGCGGAGGTGGGCATCAGCGACGAGTAAGTTCCGAAAGGCACCCTTGGGAATAATCATAGGGTGTCTTTGGTCGTCGCTAATTTCTGCATTATTGAGGCGCCCACCAACTCGAAATATCCCTGCAGCATCCACATATGGGTTAAGTGTTAAGAGATGACTTCGACTATCGAACTATTGAACCTGCTTAACAGTCACAAGCAGGGCCCATTCGTATTCTTCCGCTGTCATTGCTCTACCTCTCTGACCCCTGAACATCGTAAGAAAGCGACCTAGTGTGCTAAACTTCTCAATAAGAGGTATCCGATGGCCATATGCTGATGTCATGAGCAATTGATGATCACCGCGAATAGCGACTAGTGTACGTGGGGGGTGCCGTTCCACATTATGAGCCTGCTATTGATCCTGAGTCAGTTCTGGTATGGCTACATTGCCTCCATAGTTCAAGTTATAAGAAGGTGGACCTCTCCACCACAATGAATGATTCTGAAGAGCTGCAGGCATATATCCCCTACTCGCACAATCCGCCGGATTGAACTCGGAGCGAATGTGACGCCAATTTCCAACATCTGTATTAGCCTGTATAAAGGCAGCACGATTAGCGACGAACTGCTTTAACGAAAATGATTACTTGCGAATTACTATGGTGGAATCACTCCAGAGTGTGTAAGGCTCGTGCTTAAGACGTAGCGCCCGACTAACGTTACGTAGAGTTACTACAAGCAGGTGAGCCGCACAAAGTTCTAAGCGCGGTATCGTAATTTGCTTCACTGGTGCCACCTTACTTTTCGCAGCAGCCAGAGCCATTTGGGAATCGCCCTCTGGTGTGATACTACTTATGTAGGCAACTGCAGCGTATGCCTTTGAACTGGCGTCACAGAACCCTTGAAGCATTATAACGGAAGAAGATGAGATGCCTAACCAACGAGGTACACGAATTTGTGCCAATTCACGAAGGCTGTTGTGGAATATGAGCCACTGATCCCGCAGATCTGTGGTCAGCGGAGTATCCTAATTGAGGTCTGTCTTCCACAGTGTCTGAATAAAAATCTTTGCCAAGACAACTGGCGCCAACAGACCAATCGGGTCATACAACTTAGCTACGTCACTCAAAACGGTGCGCTTTGTTGAAGGCGCATGTGATTATGAAAATCTCATCTTGAAAAACAAGTCGTCGCCTAGAGGGTTCCAATGCAATCCTAAAACGGTAGCATCGGAGGAGTTACACAATCCAATTTCAGTGTTTGAATTCTCTGGGTCGGTGATTGCTGCAAGTGTTCTGGAACAGTTCGAGTTCCATTTGTCAAGAATGAAATGACCTTGGCGAAGGATCGATATCATGCGCACAGTGAACAGCTTCATCAGGAGAAACGAAACTTTTGAGGTATTCGTCAACGTAAAACCCATCGAGGATACTGTTTCTCGCAGTCACTGCCCGGCTGACGTTGCCAATTATTTTATAGTTGTCTTCAGCACATTGGCGCAATGAACGAATTGCATTGTACGGCCCGCTTGTCATACCGTACGTTACCGTTGCCATTTCGAAGATACGCAGTGGTTCGATTGGAGACTCTCGCCACAAGATGCGTTGCCACTTGCGGTGTAATGGGTTGATCTCGACCTGCCGAAAAAATTTTTAACATTAGCCGTTATTGCGACCCGATATTGCCGGAATCGATGAAGAATGTCGATCAGATTATCTTGAAGCTGTGGGCCTGAAAACTGTGTGTCGTTCAGAGATACCCCATTTGTAAATTTGCAGGATGCGTTAAATAATACACGAAATTTCCCCGTAACCGCATGATGGGGAATGTAATAGCACTGTGTTAAGTCTAAGGAGTCATCATCGACTGCGTTCATGTGGCCAAGTGCTATGTATTCTTGCATGAACCCTATGTAGTTATTGCGAAGCTCGGAGTCCCCGGCTAACCTTCGTTCAAGGTGGAAAAAATTACGTCGCGCTGCTTGATACGAATCACCCAAAGCTGGCGCATATGGACACTATAGCGGCCGTCTGCTAACCGCCGTACCGTGTCGATGAAAATGCGTTCGCATGGGTCTGTTGAGAGGTCAGTTGTAGGGTTACCCTCCTCGACCTGCCAAAATTTTGATAGTAGCTCATCCAGTCGCTGTTGACTGATGCATTTGGTAATGGTTAGTGCGCGTTTTGTATCATTTGATTCGCTGACTGTAGCAGGGCCAAACACAACCCAAGCGAGGCGGGTACGGAGCGCGCACGGCTCGTCGCAGGAACCCGCAGCAATTTGTTATTAAAGATTTACCAAAACTATGCGTAGCTCAATTGAACGAGGGCGCTCAAATTTAAGGGCGGCAGAGTTAACATATAATCACCCCTATCGTGAGTTTCGCCCGAAAAAACATTTTTTCATTCGCCCGGATTCAATCCATTCATTGTGAGTTTCACCCGGAATAAATTTCGCTTCGAAAATTCAAACATGGAAATTACAACTCTGAAATGTGTATACTTGAAGTGTAAAATTATCAAATAATTCAAATTCAATAGTACTTTGACAAAATTTACCAATTTTCCAGATCTTTAAAATATAATAGCCAATAAAGAATCGTTCAAGTATTTGTTAGATCTGTGCTAACCTCTTAAATACTACCAGCACGAGCGTTTTTGCGCTGAAGGTGGATACTAAAAAGGTGTAGGTAAGAGTTTTTTGAAATTGGCTGGCGCAATCGTCTTTTAGTCAGATTATGTTGGAAGACATAACGCTGTTGGACAGTCTAAGTCTATTTTCCATAACAAATGTTTATTTATGCGCACATTTAAATAAAAATTGTTTACCCCTTTCCATTGGACAGGCCCAAACAATGCAGCCTTATCCATAGCAGTTTTCATAACTCAGCTCCATTTTCCTTGTTTTCTTTCACAAATCCTCTTGCAATATCCGGCTTTTCCTGCAGTCTACTTAATATTATCCCTCTTTTAATTTTGTATACTGTTTTGTTCCCGTAATAGGTGATCTTATGTTAATAAATTTAAGCGGGTATTTTATTTTCTTAAATAAGTTCTTCAAACGGGTCCGATGCCGAGAAGGTGCACCTATCTTTTTTTTCGTTAATTGCTAAACTAATACCAACTGCTCTGTTG
Organism: Philophylla caesio; assembly: GCA_963971545.1. NCBI lineage: Eukaryota > Metazoa > Arthropoda > Insecta > Diptera > Tephritidae > Philophylla > Philophylla caesio. The sequence continues at coordinate 15,827,332 of OZ020609.1, forward strand.
ATGAGATTAACAATTTACATTTTGCCTTTATAATGCAAGTTTATATGCTTAAAGCTTTGTGTAGAAATAATTACTCACCATAAAATTAAGAAACCTTTCCGAAAGTGAGTTCCTTTGTTAAAAGTCTCGTTTAATTAAACAACATCAGCCTTGAAATCCAACGGAAGATCTCTCTCGCAAACAAATACTACTTCGGACACAGCGGCTTCGCTACCCAGACTACGTTGTTCGAATGGATGAAATAGCTCCAACCCTGAAGGTTTATGACGCGGAACCCGCTGGTGGTGGCGGAGGAATCGGAAAGACCAAGTGGAAGAAGACTTGGCTATACTTGGGACTTCCAATTGGCGCCAGTTAGTCAGATATAGGGAAAGCTGGCGTGCTATGTTGACCTCGGCCAAAATCCCTTAGGCGGTTAATGCGCCAGTTAAGTAAGTAATTGATTTCGAATAAAATAAAGATGGCAGAGAATTGCAGTCCAGGGCTCCCAAGGAGAGATTTCGTTTCCCCACCAAGTCTACACATCTGCTCAAAGGGTGCCTGCAGTGATAATTTAATTTTTCAAAAATTTGATCTTTTCTCAGCGTCTCCAATTTCGTCAATGAATAATTCGAAGCATCAGTATTCGAAATAGTTCAATTTAACGCTTTTAAACAGATACATAAAGTGTTATACAAAGGTTATAAGCAAGGCACATTCAATAGGTAGCAGCAGTAGAAAAATAAAAAAATAAAAAATTTGAGCTCTGTATATTTTGTTTTTGCTTTTAAAAGCTAAAATTTCAAAAATATTTTATCAACTACCTTGAATTGTTCAGAAAGCATTCTTATCACAACGAAATTCAAAATTTGACAATTCAAATTAAAATAAAATATGAAAAAAGTAAAAAAAAAAAGTTTCCTGCGGCTTCCTATTTGATGTACCTTGGTTATACGTACATATATGTATGTGTGTATTACAAATTGAGCGGCTCAAGAGGATTCGTACATAAAATGAGAGAATTTGAACATTAGTGAGAGGATTCGAACAAAAGATTAATTTATACATCGCACAGAAATGTATTTTGCAACTAGAAATTATTAGTAAAGGTATTCACATACAAGTATAATTAGTTAAGAAATATAATTGAGGGTACTCGCGCGTTTGCATTAACATTCCACTTCCAGGTGAATCCTTAAGGATATTCACAAACAGCTAGCTTACATGCTGGTCTTCGTAGTACTCCTTGGCTTGTTTGCACCAATACAGATCGACCTTGACCGTCTTAAGCTGTGATGACTTATTTTATGAGGCCTTTCATTCATTGGCTACGTGGTAGGCTAGAATCGCAGACGATCACAACGTCGCCTGGCTGTAGAGGCTTCACTTTCTCTCTCCAGTTTGATCGACGCAATAATGACGGCAAGTATTCGGAGGTCCATTTTTTCCATTAACGATCCTTTAAGGCTTGCGATATTCTGGATTGCTTACGTAGACAAATGTTCTGTTATTCGTTACTTGGCGTTTGCGTCGAATTAAGACAGCCCAGTATGAAATGGTTTGGGGTTAACGGCTGAGGATCGTGCGGTGAAATAGGTACATCTGTCAGCGGACGACTGTTCACTATTTTCTCGGCTTCAATCAAGGTACTTCTAAAGGTCTCCAAACGAGGCGCCTCTACCTTTAGAACTTGATATGATAGATGTTTTACACACTGGACTAGTCTTTCCCAGCATCCTCCGGCTGATGAATTTGGTGGGCAGTTAAAAACCCATTCTATACCGCGCTTAGTACATAGTCAATTGGGTTGAAATCAAATAAACTTTCATTCAGATTTAGGATTTTCTGAGCACCAACAAAATTGGTACCGTTATCACTGCGCATCCGGATTGGCGTTTCTCTTCTGTTAGCAAAATTACGTAGGCAAATCAAAAATGCGTCTGTGGACAAATCCTCTGCCGCCTCCAGATGTATGGCTCGCACAGTAAGGCAAGTGAACAAAGCAATCCAGCGTTTTTCACGTCGGCGACCAATGGCTATCTGGAAAGGACCCAAATAGTCGACGCCCGTGTAACTGAATGGGCGATCATATGGCGTCAAGGGGTCTGCTGGCAACTGACCCATCAGTGGCGTATTAGGCTTGGCGGCGTTAGCTTTATATATTGTGCTATCATTCTTAACAGACGTCAATACAGAACGAATATGCGGCACCCAATACTTTTGGCGAACTTCATTGATTACCAGGCTGTCATTTTGGTGATGAAACTTTTTGTGCCAATGCGCGGTGACTAAGCGAGTAAAGTTATGATGTTGCGGCAATATAACAGGACGGCGAGTTGACATAGGGAGATAATAAGCTGCATCAATTCGACCATTGACCTTAATTAACCCATCATCGTCTAGAAACGGAGTTAACGCCTAAATATTACTGGACTTTGCGACTTGCTAGTTTGATCGAAGCTGGAGAATTTCAGCGGCAAATACTTCCTCCTGGACGAGGCGACAGATGACTCTTTCTGCTTTAATAGTTTCGAAAGATTTTAGTTCCCCTGTACGACGACATTGATTTCTTGCGTTGTATATAAATCTCAGTGCCCAACCCATGACTCTTAGGACCTTCAAATATGATGAAAAGTTACTAAAATTCAAAAGCAGTAAAAAGTTATTCTTTTCTTCAGCGACGCATTCACTGGACGTCAACTCAGCTGGTTCTCATGGCCATTCTTCTTGATTACATTGCAAAAATTCTGGACCCTTTAACCATCTGCACTTCGGATCGATTTCGAAAACAGGTTTACCACAAGTGGCGTCATCAGCCACGTTCAGTGATGTTAACAACCACCTCCACTGAGACAGTTCCGTTGAAGTAACAATCTCTGATATCCTGCTGGCGAAGAATTGCTTATATTTCTTATATTCTCGTGTAGTGGACCTTATCCCCAACAAGACTGTTTTTGAGTCGCTCCAAAAGACGACTCGATGAATAGCAAAATCATGGCACTCTTGAATTGAACTGCATAACCGACATCCTAGGACCGCTGTCTGAAGCTCCAAACGAGGCACAGTCAGTCCTTTCAGAGGGGCGCATCGTGACACAACCTTAACTGCACTGCCCTTGCATATGCACATATAGGCCACAGCTGCATATGCACAGCTGCTGGCGTCAACAAAGACATGCAACTGCACTACATCGGCTGACATTAGCGACTTGGAGTAACATCTGGGCATTGAAAACGTTGAAATATTTTGGAAACTTTCCCACCATGAAGTCCACCTGAGATTAAGCTGTTGCGGTATTGGCTCATCCCATTGCATTTGACGTTTCCAGAGTGATTGTAATAAAACCTTTATGAATATGGTGATGTGAGTTAAAAACCCAAATAGGTCGAAAATCTCAATTACGATACCCAAAAGCTCACGTTTCGTAGGCGGACGTGTGCAATTCAGGACATCTCGGGAAATTTTGTGAAATTTGATATGAATTTAAAGGAATCGTTGAGTGTGTTCCAGAACATACCTAAGACTTTATCCACATTAGGTTTATGTTCAATGTTTACTGCAGTCATCAGTGTTTCATCTTCACCACACAACACAGCTTGAAGCGATTTATCGCTGGACAAAAAATTTCTGAGCTTAAAACCTGCGGCAAAATTAATGGCTATGACTTCTTTAGGGACTTTCTCAGCTTCAGTTGAATCGTTAAAACTAACTACCAAATCGTCGACATATGTACATATTGTGGATTACTGCTGCAGCTTCTCGTGGCATAGTGTTCTCAAACTTGGTAGCATTGAAAATTTTTATGTATTCCGCACAGCATGGCGAACAATGGCGAAAATCATGGAAGTCATGAAAAAAGTTTGAATTTGCTCTTTCGGATTTCCTTTACGCCACAGAAAGCGTTGCGAATTTTGATCTGCGTCCCGAATTTTTACTTGTGAAAACATCTCTTGGATGTCAGCTGCGACTGCAACTACACCCTGACGAAATTTGTATACAATGGCGATAAGTGGATGTGCATGATCAGGACCTTTTAATAAAATTGAATTTAAAGATACATTACACGTGGCGGCAGTGGCGTCAAAAACTATTCGAAATTTATTTGGCTTGTGTGGGTTTACTACCCCAAAATGTGGCAAATTCCAGGTTGTAGGACTTGACGCTGACACTTCTTCCGGTGATAACAACCGAGCATATCCCTTGCTTATGTACTGTTCGATTTAATTTCTATAGTTGGCGGCAAAACTAATATCCTTGAGCATTCGTGTCTCAAGGTTCTTTAAACGATGATAAGCCATATCGTAGCTCGACGGAAGTATGGTTACATCACATCGCCATAACAAACCTACTTCATATTTTTGGCATAACTGTTTAGTTGTGTCTTGCAAAATAGCTCTAGACCGACGGTCATAACTTGAGAACGACGTTTGTACTGCGTACACCAAAGCTTTCAATTGTATAATGCTCTTGAACCAACATATGCAACTCCTGCAGTGACTGTGACTCGCGAACATGCAACACCCGCGGTTGCAAAACTTGACTCTATTGAAGAGCTCCATACACGGCCCACCCTAACTGCGTGGCTATAGCTATTAGGTTACTCGGTCCTGCCTCAACTCGAGATAGCAATTGTCGAGACCAATCAACACTACAGGCTTCTTATAGTTTTTTCTTTAGCAAACGACTGTTGTGGTAAATTCAGTGACTTGACCGTGTGAACGTTTTTAAGACAGAACTCGGCGTTACTACCCTTAATTACGACAGAAACTCTTTTTGAATACTCTTTAACCCGGGTTTCGCCATACCACTGCAACGTTAGTGGTGTATACCGACCACGGAGACCCAATTCGTTAGCTACTTTTTCTTCTTCTTGCGAAGACAACCAAAACATTGGCGAATATTTTTGACAAAACTCCATTTAGTTGGAAGATCGCATGACAAAAACTATTCATTTCAAACATACAACCTTCTTTTCAGGCTGCAGTTCATTGTTGTACAAGACACGACGTGTAGAACTTTCGCTGGAACAAGTCGGACGCGTAAGGGCTCTCGACTGCGCCGCCGCTGGCTGCATGACGTTGGCTCGGAGTGATACGTCTGACCCCCCGGAACAATGACACAAATTTAGCTATCTCACTAAGCCATTCTGCAAAATTTTCCACGGTTGCTAATGGTACAATACCAGCTGCGCGCTGACTCCATTCATATTGCTTCGAAAGAGGCAGTTTTGCCTCCTCAAGTAACGTAGGTGACGTGCGCACATGGCGGATTTAAAAAAGGCTACTAAATTTCTAACACGGTTAGAAAAATCTAAAATTTGGTCTAAATGACTCTCGCTGATAGACGGAAACTTTTGAACCTTTTGTAGTTGGGCTTTAATTAACAACTCAGGACGTCCAAAATTAAATGTTAACTCCTCAATTACTTTAGGCACATCTTCGGGATATATTAATAGTGACGTTACTGCTCTTTTTGCAGCTCCTTGCTAAGATTTGTTAAGACGCATTAGATTTTGCCTGTTACTATACTGGAACTCGTTGGTCGTATCATTATAGTTGGTCAAAAAAGTGGCAAGTCTTCCGGATTGCCATCAAAATTAGGCAATTGCAACGGAATTATCCATAAACGTTAAAGCGGCAGTATTCGAAGTTGGCATTTGCACCATACGTGGTGGCAAATGCGCTGACGACAAAGGTTGCTGTATTTGCGTTAGCATCTGAGTGTGCGTTTGTTGCACCATCGGCGACTGAGCGTTGTCGGTATGAACAGCGTTGGCAGAGCTGTCTCCGACTGCGTGCCTACTACGAACTGCGTCACTTCGCAGCTCTTCCACACACTCACGAAGCGATATTATACTGGATACCAATAATGCGATTTGATCGACAGAAATGGTTTCTGGATGACTTCCACAGGCTCCTTTTTGCTCCTCTAATTCTTCCATCTCGTTGATTGTAGAATCGTATTCTGAGTTGTCACTAATTGACTTCGAACTGCTGGCTGCTTTCTTTGCTCGGGCTCTTGTTATCATTGAATTATGCACACGAATTCGAGAAATACAATTTTTGAAACAAATGTAGACGGCAATACTTCCAGAAAATAAAATAGTCCAAAAAACGATGATATTTAATGAAAAGGAATATACATATGTACATATATTTTGGCTGTTCAAAACTTATATGTTTTCTCAGCGTCTCTAATTTCATCAATGAATAAATCGAAGCATCAGTATTCGAAACAATTCAATTTAACGCTTTTAAACAGATACATAAAGTGTTATACAAAGGTTATACGTATATGTGTGTATTACAAAATGAGCGGATCGATAGGATTCGTACAGGAAATGAGAGAATTCGAACATTAGTGAGAGGATCCGAGCCCACCTGTCATATAACGGTAATTTTCGAAAATACTTAATATCGGACATTTCAATAAATGTTGAAGGGAAATATCTTGAGTTTAGTACGTGGTGTTGTATTGGAGCCAGAAACCCGACTATATGAGATCATATGTATAAGTCTGGAACTACTTTATCGATTTCATCTGAACTTGGCACACATGTTAGATTATACCTAGTAAATTTAAAAATTTAGCTGAAAGCGTGCGCCGGGTATATAAAGTTCGATCGAACTTAGGCACTTCTTTACTTGTTTATACATAAATTTTATTTCAGTTTATTAAAATGAAAGAAAATGCGTGATCATAAATAAGGTAAATGAATTTAGGTTGAGAAGGAATACAAATAAAATTTAATGAAGTAAAAATATATTATAATTACATATTACACGGCTCTACAAAAAACATTTCGTCCTTCGACCTGAAATTTATTTGTATGATTTTCTGGTTAATTGTGAACAAAAACGAAAAGAAAATACCTTTTTTCCGTAAAAAGTTTGCTTCTAGATGGCAAGGAGAACGTTTTCATCAGGACATTTTGAGCTTCGAACAACGTTATCAAGGCCAAAAAAGATGATAAATACAAAAGCAAAATTTTGCATGCTATATATTTTTTTCCGTTTAATTATGAACTAAAGAATCGAAATTTAATACTTTTGAGTATAGGTAAAATTTCGTGTTGATCCGTGTTATTTTTGATAATTTTTATGATATGCTAAAAAACAATTACATTACCATTTAAACAAAGATGTACGTTACACTTTTCACATTTGAATATTGAACGGTTGTTTACATTTTCGTCTCCAGCAGAGCATACAATGTTAGCGGAGGCCTTCAAATCTGGTTCGGAAGGCATTAAAGAATGTGCTTCTCCAGTATAAATGTCAAACCTGTACATAAAACCAGATACGTCACAAAGTGCAAATAATTTAAATCTCCATTTCTTGGGTTTGCTTGAGAGGTATTACACAACTGTTTATTGATAGATGAGATTTCATATGAATTATTTAAAAACGATCATTCAGACAATTCAGTACAGGGCTCAATTTGAATAAACGATCAGGATTTTCGGCGTTATATTCATCGTTGTTATTCATGTGAATGTATTTCTTTATCTTCTCAAACCTGTTTACTGTCATTTCGTTCCGTACAGCATCAACTCCATTTTGATTATTCCAATAATCTCGCACACAGGGTAGTTTGTGATAGGACATATAATATGTAGTGCTAATAAATTTTCTAAAATCGAAAATATCAAAGAAGAAATTTTGGTCGTTTTTTCCATTTTAGCGTAGTGAATGCTCTCATTTCCTATAATTCCATTAGTTCATCGGAAAAAAAATATTTATAGCAACCATATGCAGTGGCGAACTCATCTGTTGGATCTGGCCTTAAAACTGAACTTCCGAGGAAAGAGATTTGTTCTTCATTCAACTGTAAATTACCCTTTTTCCAGCGAACTCTTTCAAAATCTGATGAGACTACATATATCAACAACAATATTTTTATATTTACATTCTTTCCGTATAGCCCCTTCGGAAGAAGAGCTTTCCAGTGGTACCGGTGTTGATAAAACTAACTTTCTTTTTTCGGAGGGGATGGAAGTTCTTGGCGCACTTTAGATAAATCTACAGAAACGGGCTAGTTGTTCGGAGCAGTGATACTAGAAGTTTAAAGCATCGACACATTCACATCATCATCATTTATCTCTTTTAAAAATGAATCACTAATCGAATGTTCATCTAATAACTCATAGTCGATCTCTGCTTTATTTCTAACACGCTGCGGGTTTCGTGTATCATCTATTAATTTATACAATGCATCTAGAGATTCTTCATCATCAAAAGACATATTTGGGTATATCTACCTCATCCTCAAAATCATCACATAGCATATTTGCCACTTCATCTGCTTTATACCTCCTTCCATCAATTTAAATCCATCCATATCTGCAAACATTGTATATATAAAACAGCAAGTACTGGGAATAATGTTTGGCTAGAATGCATAAAGTACCATATATGGTAGATACGCAAAAAAAATTATAAAAATTTATCGTATTTCATCACATTTGATTTTATTTAGCTAAAATAAAATCTACTGTACTTACCTGTAATATATATTTGACAAACAATGTAATAAATTATATTTTATTGCCGAATAAAAATTACACTTCGTTTTTTTTTGAAATATTTACGTTCCACCAATTCGACAGCTCGCTGTCAACTGCGTATAAACCTTAGCAAGCTGCGGCGATATTTAAATAAAAGTATGTTTTTATGACTTTAACTTAGAATAAGCAAAATGCAATACAGATTAATTTCATTGAAAGACGGAGGATTTAAGGCGTGTACCATATATGGTACGCCATGCATTTAAGGGTTAAAATAAGCTCAGTCGAATTGTAATTGACATTTATTTACCGTTGATGAAAAAAGAAAATAAAAAATTGTTTAATTGCACGCTGGCAAAAGTGATAAAAAAAATACATTGGTGCAAAAAAGGTCATTACTAAAGCTTGAGTGCAAGTATTTTTGCATTAAAAAATTATTCGTAAAATGGCAAACTGTTCAGCCATCAAATGTAAGGACGCCTTGCAAACTGCCTCCAGCGCTGAAAGTTGTATGAACAACACCACAAAGTAAAAGTGATACACACATATCCTGTCCTTCAACCTAAGATCTATACCACACACTTTGGCCCACTGCATCCTTTTTTATCCACTTTCGGCAATTGAAAATAGGTACCCTTGACCCCTTCCAATCTTTTTGCACATAACACACATTGCCAATCTTTTTTGAATCATTTTTACTCTTTTCACTTCGGAATATCGCACAACCCGCATAACAATATAAAATTAATTATTTTCCCAGCTTACCATGTACAATTAATTTGTAGGAAAAATGTCATAAAAATATTGTTTTGACAACAGCTTACCAAACATATTCAGCCAATCAGAAAACATATTAATTTGGCATTTATGTACCGCGGCGAAAAAGAGAACGAATCAACTGTTCTAAAAATGTCACCTGTATTATTTCGCCATTAGCAGAACTGAGAAACGAGAAATTCTGAAAAGCTTATTCGCCCGCTTTTCAAACTTCTCTTATCACAACTAAATCGTACAAATTAATCTTTCATTTGTATAAAATTATACAATAATTTATAGAAACATTTTACTAAGTTTTGTCCTTGTGAAATTATAATAGATATGTCAAATATTTCAATTTTTACATGCAAGTTTATTAAGAAATACGGTTACATTAAAATACATCTGATCATGGTCGATGGTCTTAAAATAGAATATTCTATATGTACATATTTATATTTACTGTATGTACAGATGTACATGCATACGTGAAATAAAATATTACTTTCTTTTATGTACATATATTTTAGGCCGCTAACAAATACTCGCCATTTCAACTTCTGTCATCTGAATACTGAACGTATCCGTTGAGCTTCTTTTAAAATATAGTTCGTGGATATGCTTAAAGGATGATGATTTCGTTTAGTGAACTTACTACACAATCAGCTTTAACTACTTTAGCAAAGTCTATAAATTTCCATTCAGATATCTTCCTATGTCCAATGATTGGGAAATTTCTATCCACATCTGCAAGCGATAGCAACTGACTAGCTTTCTCATCTCTAGTTAAAACGCTCTGTTTCTAATTAAATTTTAAACGTCTCTTATGCTTATTTCCTATGCGGAATCTTTATATAATTTTCATTTCAACTAGCGCACTACCGCAGTCTTATTTATTTATTGTACGACAGTCATTTGCCGCAGTGTTGCCAACATAAAAAAAAATTTTAATTAATATTACAACCTGTTTGACTTTGTCTTATAAACTTAAAATGATCATCAAAACAAGAAAAGCTTGTACAATAAATATTTTAATTTGAAAAGCTGTTTTAATAACGCATATGGCATTTTAACTCTCTCCTCCGATTATATTTCTATTTTAGTTTTTAGTGTTTAACTGCATAATAGGCTAACCTAATATTCACGTCTTGCGTTTTTGGACGCAAGCACGCAAGTTTTTAACCACGTCCACCCGAAATTTATTTGCGTGCGTTTACTTTAGAGAGTTGCATGGCTGTCAAATTCGTTTAATAATAATACAAGGTAGAAGTTTTTAGCGTTGGTTCAATTTATTTACTTGGTTTAAAGATTTGCTTTACCGTATGTCACATATTAATTTTTATTTAAACATTAAATATAATCTTGATTTATATGAAGAGCTTTAACACATGAACTTATTAACAAGTTTGGAAATTGATTTGCTTCCTCTTTTATATTAAAGCAGCAATAAACATCATAAAAATCATAATCCCAAGTTTCAAACAATATACAAGTTTACAAAAAGTTGTCATTCAAAGCTTTTTGAAATTAATTGCAAATCCCAACCAAAAAAATCCGAATTCGGTATATTTAAGACAATGCGCATTACCCTCAACGGTGGGATAAACGTCAAATCGAAATGTCACGCAAAATGAAAATAGGAAATTGAGTTAGCTTCTGGCGCACGCCGTTCAATTTCAGTTGCTTCTATACAAGTTGTATGAGCATGAGACATTTCTCACAGAAAGTTGCCGGAGTGCGTGAATATTAAGTTAGGCTGAAACCTAATAACTGTGATATTTGTGCAAAATTGCAAGCCTTTAGCTGATTAAAGTTAAGGTATAAAATGCAATATGTTCGAACATCGGACTAAACTTAACATACCGTCTATGAAAGGTATAATAAACCAAAAAATTTTATTTATTTAAAATTCCCATAATGAGAAGCAAATCTCACACGTCAATTTATTTTGCGAAAATCCCAAATTATGGATGAAATCACATTAGTTGGCAACACTGGTGTCAGCTGACAGATATTAGCCAATCTACCTATATGAATCATTGTGGTTGGTATCCTAGGGCGGGTAGCTGAACATGTATGAAAGAGCGAGACGGCATAGATAACACGCGAAATTATAATTATCCTGTGACTTTCAAATGTTAGCAGACCAAAAGTTTAAACAGTTTTGGAGATAAAGAATGTTAATACATGAATACATGTACATAGCCGTATATGTATGTATATAGCCGCGGCGGAACGAAAGTTTTCTTCGTTGGCTTTGATTTAAACCAAGTTGCGTAATAGGCTTCAGTTGAGCACCATTCATAGCATTATGCTATGTAAAGAACTTATCAATTTAAACATTCCGCACTACGTATGGTCGGCCAAAAAAGATTTGTAAAGATTTTAAAAGTTATATTTTTTGTCGTTTTTAACTGTTATTCAGTTCATTTGTTAAACATTCCGCACTACGTATGGTTGGCCAAAAAAAGATTTGTAAAGATTTTAAAAGTCATATTTTTTGTTATTTTTAACTGTTATTCAGTTCTTTTGTTAAATGCGTAGTACGTCTTACATACATATACATATGTATACATACATACATTTAAGTGTTATTGTTTTTGAATTAAATTCAACTTTTGTTTTAAAATGTGAAGTAATAAACTGTAAAAGACTTGACATAAATATGTCGATATATGTACATATATATGTACTATAAATATTAAACATAAGTGCATTAGGGGTAATCATCTAAACGCGCACATGCCTCGCAACCGCATAAACCTCGTAAACGTTTTTATTATTGTATGAAAACCCGTTTATTTACGAGGTTTGCGCAGTTACGAGGCATTTGCGCGTTAAGATGAATACCCATATTATTTTTTATGAAACATAAAGCTGTGAATATTTAAGAAATGTTAAGTTTGAAAATAAATTAATAATTTAAAAATGAATTTAAAGATAAAGCCAATTTTTTATTTGGTCGGAAAAAATTTTTTCAAGTGGCAACACTGGTATATATATACAGCATAACACCACGAAGCCGCGAGTAGAGATGACGCTTTCCGGGTGTTGCTACATAGATTTTTAATTTTTTACCGAAAGTCGTTTAACTCGACAAAACCTTTAAATTTGATTTATTTTTTCAATATACATATGTTTACATACAGATATATCTCTTATGGTAAACCACATATACATATATGTACATATATATGTGCATACATACATTTCGCTCATTTACTAAAAGCAATTTTAAACTGAGCTGAAACTCAGCGTGCAGTTTTCAGTCAACTTTAAACGGGGTTAAACTAACTTTAACGGCTAATTGAAAACCAACTTGTGCACACACGCGAAAAGCATTTGTTTTCTTTGTATTCCATATATTGAGGTACATTTAATAAAATATTACTCTTAAATATGTAATAGTACTCAATACACATTAAAATGTGCTCCAGCAATAAAACATGCAACTATATACATACTTACATATACATATGTAAACTAGAACGGATAAAAATGAGTTATGCCGGTGGTTGGTACACATGTGAAATGTTAACTGAATATGAAAATAGGCTTAAAATAAAGAAATACGTGTCTCGGCGTTTTGCTGTAGCACGTCAGAATTTTGAGAAAATGAATTTTTAAGCTTCAAAGGCCCGTGGAGGTTCAATTCTAATGTAATACTATTATAAAAAGTTCTAAAAAAACAGAATGGGTGAACCGATTTTAATGCTTGTATTAATTTTTTAAATCACTTTATATCATTTAAACTCACTTAATTTAAAGTTTTGCGCGTGAATTTGAAATTCTGTTCGTTTTGATTCGATATTCTCGTATGCTATGACGTCACACAGCTGTCAAGCCGAAACAAAACAGATAACGGGTCGAAAGTGTCGCAATCTTCTAATTTATCATTCTTGTCTTTATCCCCTGTCACTCACTATGCTTACGTCACGCATTTGGGAAGGAGCAATCTTGTTCTCTTTCATAATTGCCATGTATATTTTGCTTTGAACACAGCATGCGACAGGCAGCATCTGTCAAATATTAAAATACACACGTTCTTACGGGCACAGTAATTAAGACAACAGCACGACTTCACGACAGCAGGCTTGCAGTCAAAGATGACATGATACGATACCTGGTGTTCAGCAGGTCACAAAAAATTAAAATACAAACCAAAGAAAAAACGTGAAAGCGAGGAGAAGCAATAATCTCTGGCTCATTCTAACACTTGAGATGATACGAATTTACTGAATTTGGGTATAAGTTTAAATCGACATTAGGAGTTTTCGAAATAATTCTTGGAAATTATTTACAATACCACTAAAACTTGACATAAATGCTTCGCTGAAGTAAAATTTGGGTAAAAATTAAATTAATATTGCAGTAAAATGATAATATTAAATAAAACAATATATCATAAAATAAGGTAGTATACAATTAAATCATATTACCAAAGCTTTTATTTAGTTCACCAGGAAATCAAATCCCAAATGTTAAATGTATCGAAAAATAGTTTTCTTTTCAAAATCTTAAAATAAATAAGTTTAAGAAAAAATCAACTTTTAACATAAAATTAAATCTTATTTCAGAAAAATTTCTAAATGCAAAAACATACATTTTAAGATTTTCTCTAAAAAAAACTATATTGCTTTATGTATAAGGCAATGCTCATATTTTAATTCGTCGGTAAAATTACATAAACTAGAGTTTGCAAATAAATTAAAGTAAATATTTATAATCACCCTTATTGTGAGTTTCGTTTTCGCCCAAAATAGTTCACTTTTCACTGTTCGCTTATTTTAAATTTCGGGCGGAAATTCTCCGCTTTCGAACATTGTTACTTCTTATCGGCAGCACTTATTTCGAGTGAAAATAGTTGGCGGATTAGTTGAATTTGTTCACTATTATTTGAGAGGCGAAAAATTTCGCGGATTCAAAATGTAAGTAATTTTATTTAAATTTATTTACATAAGATCGCCTCTTCCAGAAATAAAACAGCAAACAAAGTTCAAAGAGCGATAATATTAGGTAGAATGCAGGAAAAGCCGGATATTGTAAGAGAATTTGTCAAAGAAAACAAGGAGGTCTGACTAAAAAAGGTTAGCACAGATCTAATAAATACTCCAACGATTCGTTACTGACTGTTATATTTCAAAGATCTGGAAAATGTATACATTTTGTCAAATTACTATTGAATTTGAATTATTTAATTTTACACTTCAAGTATACACATTTCAGAATTGTACTTTACATGTTTAAATTTTCGAAGCCAATTTTGTTCTGGGTGAAACACACATTGGACGGATTGAATCCGTGCGAATGAAAAAAATTCGGGTGAATTTTTTTTCGCGCGAAACTCACGATAAGGATGAACATTTTGATTTGGCATTGTTGCCATCCTCATAAACAAGATGAGTCCCTCGCTGTAAGCTGAGAGTGAGAGAGTTTCGTATCATATCTTCTTTGTTGCTTTTGTCGATGTAGTGCTGCCACTAAAATGTGAAATGAAAATTGTTTAAAGCTTTAACAAATATTACGTTATTTTACCAACAAAAGCATAAAATAGCTCTGATATTTTAAATGTAATAACAATCGATCATTTGAAAAAAATTAACAGTCCTTTTTACTTATTTCTTGCACAAAATATTTTAATATTATAGAGGTGAATTATTTAAATGTGGCAACAAGAAATTAGCTGTTTGATATGTCGCTGACGTCCTTAAAATGTTCAAGAAGCTGGCTTCAAGACGACATTTGCCGCCAAGGAAATTTCGATGTCGCTACATATCAAATTCGCAAAATATTAACAATTAATCCAATCAGGAAGTTAGTTGTCCGAAATTCACCTGGGAGTCGTCAGCAAACATGATATGATACGAAACTCTTTGCTTCGTGAGAGCGCTGCCAAAATCCTCATTTTTTATAAAATTTTCCTATAGTGCCCTATGTAAGAAATTTGGTTTGGGAGTATTCATTTTAATTTTTGGGGATTTTGCAGTTTCCACACCACCGTTGAAGTATGTAAATAGAATAAATGCAAATGCTTTGAATATAAGAAAACATACACGTTATCATTTACTTTCTTACCAAAAAATCACAAACTATTGAAATCAACATAAAAACAACATCAAATCACAGAAATTCATATATACATATGTTATATGTACAATCAGCTATCCCATAGCCAAAAATATGAACTTAAAACAAGATGCGTGTTTTTATATAAATATTTATGTATATTGCCGTAATTTAAAATGCAATAAATGTCCAGTTCACTCTGAAAAAATATTTTCATGATATGTTTTTTTTTCTAAAATCCCATATTTTCAAATAAAGCTAAAACCTAAGTACTTTTTATTACTAAACTATGAAATTTATATCTTTACTTAGAGATTTAAATACAACATTTCGAAAAATAATAACATCAAATTTAGTTTTTATCCAAATAAAATTGGACTGATTATTATAGCTTTTTTCACGCATTTGCCTCTGGTAGCAGGTCTTTTTGCGTATCAGCTGTTCGTGGTCCCCTGATTCGGTATTGTTGCCAGCTCAAGCCGTGAGTTCAGTAGCAGCGAAAGAGAGTTTCGTATCATATTATCTATGTTGTCAGGGCGACACTTTCGCATACGGTTCTACTAGGTGAGACCACCGGGTGAGAACGCGAACCTTTATGGCCACTCCAATACATTCTGTTTAAGCGAGGGTTCGTTAGGAGCAGTTGCCAGTCTTCTAGCACACGACAATATTAAAATTAACTCAGAATCTGGAAGTGCGTAGGGCATAGTATCCTCTAATAAAAACGACCAACAGATCTTGGATGAACCCTCCTTTGTTATTGGCAATTTCTTAAAGGACAATAATTTAAGAATATGCCTTGGAACGGCGTTACATTCAATTGGAAATGTGTCTGTTCAGAGAGGGTTGATGTTATTGTTAGAGCAAAAACGTCATCCAAGAGGATAATAAACAGTTCAACCAAAAATATCAGACACATGAAGCTTAAACATTAATATTAGTCGATTTCTACACCAAGACGGCCGAGGAGGGTGGGTATTCTTGGTTGCACAGTGAGAGAATTCAAGCTAAATGACTACAACTTCGATAAAGAACTGAGATTGATCGACTTTTCCTGAGCTCGTAACATTATTGTTACTAGTACTCGTTTCCAACATTAGAAAATACATCAAGCTGGGTGGCTGTTTTGTGCAAATGGAGGACATATTTCAGTGTCGAATACGTACGTTCGATTCGAGGAGCTAAATCGGCTCGGACCTCTATTTTGTCCGCATACGATTTTGTGCGCAAACTGTCACAAGAAAAACTCGACGTCGAAAACCTACAATTACCATAGGCAGCCAGAGACTTCGCCATTCGACTCGAATTCCCACTGTCTAAGAGCATTAACCGATGGATAATGAGTCGACAATTCTCGGTCATTACTTACCGCCGCAGAATATTCTAAACAATCAACCACGGTCACATTACAAGGTAATTTCTCTTTACTTTACTTTCCACATTGTTCCTTCTATGTTGAACTGCAACATCTTGCATTTCGGGCTGTCACGAGATTGCAGTCTTCACTCACAGGGACATTACAGCAACAATGGCCCAGCATATAACGCTTTGCAACAGCAGCGACAACAAAACCGTGTAAGAAAATGCAAACATTTGGCTTAGAATTTATAGCATTTTTCTTAGCAAACGACCAAAGCATTAGTTTTGATGTCAACAGCAACAATTGCAAAAACAATTCCATGCAAGAAACTACGGCAACAATTGCAATGGTATTTGCGACAGCAGCAGCAAACCATCACAGAACCGCGCTAACGACGACATACTTTCGCTGTTGGAGGTCCGGAAAGCGAAAAAACTATTCAATTTAATTTATTGTTGAGGCGTGATTAGCTAAAGCAACAATTTAAATTGCCTTCTTTCAAGCGTGCAACACTTTTACCCAAGTGCAATTAAAAATTAATTTAAGGAAAGGAGCAACACCTTTGCTGAGTGGGAGCAAATATGCTATGTGAAAGCAGAAAATAAAAAAGTATGTATAGTAAAAGGAACTGCAAAATTTTTAATTTTATGTAACAAAATGTAATGATATAATCGAAGTTGTCACATGCGCATAGACAGCACTTCAAACTAGGCTGGAACTCATCTTTAAAATAAGAGTTAAAGAAGCAGAAAAAGTGGATAAGTGCAGAGCTGAAACTAGCCTGCAGAAAATAAAAGCGAAAAACAGATCTATGGCCAGAGAAAACGAAGTAAAATATTCCATTAAAATAGGCACCAGAGAACGATCAGGATTGTAAATGAAAAAGATGCTCAAAAGAAAATGCGCAAGTTTAAGGAACAATATAGCGCGAGACAAATTGGACTTACACAGGATAAATACGAAATTATGACAAGTGGAATAAGAAAACTAAAACAAGTACACTACTTCTGAGACTGGACAAAGCGGAGGTGATAAACTTCCATTTTTGTGAGCATATGATAGAGCTACTAAGGGGATCACGTTAATTTCAGGTCCCCATCCAGGCGAAAAGCTACTGGCACACACTAAAAATAAAATCTAAAAAGCGGTAATACGAGCCCTTAAAGTTCGAATGGGAGGAAGTAATCACAATACGTAATCACAAATTAAGCAGAACCCACTGTAGAACGAGACATCGGGCGAGCATGAAAGACCCCAAAGTGGCTTGAGAAAAATTCTGGAGCCTCAGGGTTTTCATTTTCACTTGGAAGAAAGCTTAGAATTTAAATATAATTAAAAATTATGTATTAAAAAAATTAAATTAACATAAATACAAAATTAATTAAGTTTGAATGCCGATCACTTTACCCTAATTGTAAGATAAGTGAAAAGAGTTGATGATTGATATTTAATGAAAAAATTTAGATTTCCTGATAAGTTTTTTATACAAACTACCTTTTAAATACCCCTTAAATATATTCGCTTTTTGTTACATAAAACGTAGATTTCCTGATAAGTTTTTAATACAAACTACCTTTTAAACACCCCTTAAATATATTCGCTTTTTGTTACATAAAACGTAGATTAGAACATAAAGAATGTCTAAAATGTGCATATATGAATTATACGACACATAATGACAAGCTTTATTTAGACTTTTTATATCTTTATTTATTTACTTAGTTCATTCTCCAAAAAAAACATTCAAACAATAAACAACAATAAACACACTTTTATCACATTTACGTAATAAAGAAAAGTTTTTATAATACTTTTATAGTTATTTGTCCCCTTGATTTTAGTACCAATTGAATGCAACATTTTGAAATTACTACAAATTATCGTTGATTTGTGGAAAATATTTTTACTGGCGCTCTTCTTCAATTTCTTCTTTACATGAAAAGATACCTCGAACATGCGTTATAAGAAAAAAAGTCCGTAAGAGCACGAGCAAATAAATTCTCAAATTCAAGGTTATTTTTTGCACTTTGCACACATGACATTTACACATTTATGTATTAAAATTGAATTTAATGCATAGCTACATACGCGAAAATTTTCTGAAGTTTCTGAAACTGAGTTTGAAAATTTTATAAATAAATTATCAAAATACTATACGTAATTCATGTATTAATAATAATAATAACACTGTCCAACAGCATTTTTGGAACAGAATAGCGACCCTATAATTCTGAAAGGGTATGTTGAGTAGATCATTTTTGTAGAACAAACTTATGGTCCGGTTTTTTTTTACAGTGGGTCAAAGTTTTCATTTTTTGGTCAAAGGGAGCATTATACTATATGAAAAAAATATTGTAAGTTAATGTCTGAGAGAATTCTTGTGGTCAGAGTTGTATTGTGGAATTGTATGAGGATTATTTTTGTGGAAGATCATAACCCTCTAACTGGTCTCTTTATGGGTCAATTTGACCCTTTTTTCGAGAAAATCAAAAAATATCCTTTAAAAAAGGACATTTAAGGATTAAAATATTCTAAGAAAATGTTTGGCGGAAAATTTTAGTGGGGTCACCAAATACACCATTGTTGTAAATAAAGCTCTTTACGATTAATTGGCAAAATTACACGCCAACTTCTATAAAAAAATATGATTTTGTTTTAATAGTGGTTTATTATAGTATGTACATATTTATTTTTTTGCTTCAGCAGTAGTATGACAATGGATTAAAGATTAAACTTAATATGCTTTCCTGTACTTAGCTTGACGTGAATGTTCCGATGTGTCAAGGTTTCTGTACAAGCCCCATACGTATTCAGCAAGCATTACACTTTGGGATTTCCCTTTGAATCTTTCTTCCAATACCTTTATATCCTGATGAAACCTTTCACCGTGTTCATCTGAAACCGCTCCAAGGTTTTCTTTAAAAAATTGAGATGAAAGTGCAGAAAATGCAGCTTTATTGACATCTTAGCGCCAATATTGTTAAAACCGATTAGCATGCTTTCAATATTTTCTGCATAGTTTTGTGCTTTTGAGTTTCCAAGGAATTCTGATATAACCAGCTACTTTAAGTCAAATGCTGTCTTTTGCATATCCGACAGATGACCATAAAATTCTTCATCTTGTAATAATTTTCTTATATCGGGTCCAACGAGCATTCTTAGAAAAGGTAATTTACATTAAATAAAATAAATAATTTCTTAAAACCGTAGTTTACCTTCTTTTAGTTTTGCTGCAGATAATCTTGGGAAAATTGTTTGAATGCGTTTGAAAGCATTTCCTTGTGTATTTAAGCTTTTAATAAAATGTTTCACCACGCCCAACTTAATATGCAGCGGTGGAAGTATGACCTTATCTTTTGGGACAAGGGATTCATGGATTACATTTAAGTCACCAATAATATTTTCTTTACGTTATTCTAAATACTTAATATGATAATGGCTGCTGGTAGCACGTGAATCCCATTTACAAAGAAAGCACATATATTTTGTGTATCCTGTTTGCATTCCAGTCATTATTGCACTCATTTTGTAGTTTGCGCATACTTCCCATTTACATATATTTATAGTATTCAATTTTTTTTAAGAGATTTGAAATATTTGCGTATGTTTCCTCCTTTTTTGTGGAATACGCAACCGGTATTGATGGATGCTGATTTCCATTGTGCAGTAACACTGCTTTTAATCTGTGTTTTGAACTATTTATAAATAGTCGCCAAGCGGAAGAGTCCAGTGGAAGCTTTAGATACCTTAGAACCTCTTCAATACTGCAACAGTATACAAGTTCTTCTGATTTTTTAAAATAACTTTCCACATCGGCTTTTATCAAATTCTTGTTTTTCAATCTGGAGCATAATATTTAAGCTTTCTCTTTTGTTAGTCCTAAATCTCTTACAAGATCTTCAAAATAAGCTTGGTCTATCAAATTAGGACATATGTTTAAACCATCAGGAGGCAAGTAACTTATATCTCATGTGTTTTCAACCGCCGCTGTTATTTCTGTAATGGCGTATGTCATATTGGCCGAAAATGTAGGTGTAGGCGGTTGAGGCACCGGAACACCTTCACAGTGCACTTCTGGTAAAATGATATTATTTGTTGCTTCGTATGTCATTATCGCGTAGTGCCTTTATATATATAATTTTGGCGCGTACACTATATAGCTCAGTGTTTGGCCGAGCTTCTCCTACCATTTGTGGTGTGTGTCTTTTATATTATACCACAAATGGAGGGACCTACAGTTTTGTGCCGACTCCGAACGGCAGATGTATTTAATGAGAAGCTTTTTCATGGCAGAAATATCCTCGGAGGTTTGCCATTGTCTGCCGAGGGGTGACCGCTATTAGAAAAAACTTTTTCTATTATTAAGATTTTGCTTGCCCTGACTGAGATTCGAACCTCGATCTCACCGGCATATCGAGTTATAGCACGCACCGCTACCAACTCGACCACAGCGGCCATTTAAGTAGTAGGTTTAAAAATTAGGTCAATGATTTTTGTTATTATTTATATAAGGGGGAGAGAGCATATCGATCTTAATATTTATTGTGCCCCCTACTTGGATTAAATAATTTCTCCGAGTATTTAATCAAAGTCTCTGGAAGCTATGCAGCAGTCTGTTATAAGATATTCGCTCAGGAATTTTTTATGTTTATGCATTAATGCGAAGCATTGCTCCCGGACGTGTTTTGCGGTTTCTCTCTCAACGTTCTCGCGAATATATTCCTAGTTTGGTCAGGTAGTAACTCAGCCTACGGTGTCCTGTAATAACTCCTGTCGTCATTCTCAAGTTGCTCTTTGATAAGCCCATGGATTCTCTAAATCTTGTTTGGTTTTAAGTAGCCAAAAGTATGTGTGTGATCGAGTGCTGACTTGTACAACATAGCGCTGCAGTATTTTTTCCACTTTCCGCGGTATTCACAACTAAAATAATTTATATCCACCCTCATAAACAATATAAGTGATCACACTATAAACTATATTGAATTTGCTTTGACATTGTCATTATATGAATATAAAATTTAAATAAATTTGGTGTGAATGAATAGCATGAATAGCAACTACGTGACAACGAGAACAAAGGCTTCCCGCCAAGCAGCTTCGCGCCTTTGCAAAGTGCTAACGTGCAAAACAAAACAATGGGGAGTGGAAGTCCAACAATACCTGACTGGCTCTCGCGGTTAGAGGCTATCATGCAAGCCCATAAGAAGAGCATCGTTAGTGAGCTGACGGCACGAATGACACAAACTGAGGATCGCATTATGCAGAGAATCGGTGAGTTAGAAGCTGAACTAACCAACACAAATATGTCTGTGAAACGCGTTGAGGACAGGGTGCATAGAGCCGAAGAGGAATGTGCTAAAGTGCAGCAATTATGCCAACAAGTTGAACAGCTAAGCGAGCAGATTTTTGATAGCCAAAATGAATAAGTGTCAACGGATCTAGTCATAAGAGGCATTCCTGTGCCAGCCGACGAAAATTTGGCCGAAATGTTTAACCAACTTTGCCGCACAATTGAGCATAATGCTCCATCCGTTCGAGCCATCTTCCGTGCACGTAAACAAAACAACACTTCACCAGTCATAGTCAAATTAGGCTCAGCAAGCGATCGCTCTCTACTCTTTGCCGCTGTTTCGCGACGATGCAAAGCCAAGAGAAGGCCCCTCTCTCTTCGTGAAATTGGACATAGTACAGATGAGAAAATGTACCTGCATAATCGTGAAGTCTTGCAGTTTGGCATTGACCCTAAAAAGCAAAAACGACTCTCATCCGTGTTCTCTATTCGTGGCCACGTATATGTTCGAGTTAAAGCGCAAAGCAAAGCAGTGAGAATCCCTAATATAGAGAACTTAAGCGCAATTGCAGCAAATGTCAAATGATATATTTAAATTATGTATACACACATGTTTTTATACGTAATGATACTATCTTTTTAACGCTGTTACTTTCTGTCCCTTTTTGTCTTTTCTCTCTACCCTATATCTCCTAAAACATATGACACCAAAACAACACATATTTACTCACATTAAAAACAACTTACATAAGTACGTGCGTTACAAACTTATATGCGGAATGCTCTTTAGGTGTGATGTTAACTGCTACACACATGCATCTTGATAAACACAGCTGTTCCAAAGGTGATACATTCAATATGATTAGAATTTTATGTAAACAAAAGCACGGACTTAAAATTTGTCATATCAATTCCCAAAGTTGACCTAGGAAAATAGACGAGTTCAGGTATATTTTTGAATCCTCTGACGTTGATATGATTTGCGTATCAGATACTTGGTTCTCTAATTGGCATAACAATGAGTCTGTGTATGTGAACGGATATAATTTGTTTAGGGTTGACAAAATTGAGCGACGCGGTGGTGTTGCCATATGTGTAAAAGCAGGTATATCATGCAAGCTTAGTTGCAAGTCTCTTAATCTAAGTTCAATTGAGTATTTGTTTTTGGTAATATCAACAAAATCAGAAAAAATCTTATTAGGATGCGTTTATAGGCTAAACAAAAACATAAATTATACCCAATTTATAGAATTTTTAGAAGAACTAACTCTATCACATAGCTATCTTGTCATAACAGGTGATTTTAATTATAATTTACTAATTGACGATAACTTTGCTCTTGCTATGAATAAATTGGGACTAGTCTCCGTCAACTATACGATGCCCACACATTTTACGCGAACGAATTGCTCGCTGCTGGATTGTTTCTTTATAAACGATAAGACTAAAGTTCGTGCATAAACAGTTTATATTCTTACCGTGACTTCGCGCATATTAATTATAACGAGCTTGAAAAAACTGTTGATCTAATTAATTGGTCATCCGTTCGATGGCTGATATCAGCTAGTGAACAAATTGATTTTATTCAAACCGACATTAGTAGCCTTTTTGATAGATTTGTACCACTTATAATGAAATCAAACACGCATAAAAGTCGTCCTTGGTTTAACGGAAATATTAAAATGTTGATTAAGAAAGGAAACAGATTATACCACGATTGGAAACGTTATAAAACCGAAGCTCTCTACGGAAGCTACAAAATATTAAAAAGTGAGGTAAATAAAACTATCAAATTTCAAAAATCAAAGTACTATGAACATAAATTCAGCGCAGCAGTGGGTTCCAAGCAGACATGGAAGCAAATACGTGAAATCGGGCTTGGGAATAAAGATACTCAACCCGTTGACGATATTAATGTCAATGATTTAAATGAAAAATTTATAGGATCCAGTGCTTCCACGTGTAATCCGTTGTACGATAGTTACAGTTTTAGTCCCCCCTTGTCCTTGCCAGATTTTAGTTTTGCTTGTATAAATGAGTGTGATGTTGTCCAGTCCATACTATCCATAAGATCCAACGCAGTTGGACCTGATGGCTTAATTCCCAAGTTCTTTAAATGTCTACTTCCTAAAATCCTTCCCTACGTCGCATACGCGTTAAACTCTATATTAACGACTGAAAGTGCAAAAATAATTCTTATTCGGAAACCAAATGGTGACTTTAGACCCATCGCTATTTTGCCTTTTCTCTCCAAAGTTCTTGAACGAATTATGTACCAACAAATAAACTCGTTTATTTAAAAAAAACTCTCTTGTGAGTGCATGCCGATCTGGCTTCAGGTCGAATAAAAGTTGTGTAACTGCGCTTCTCACTGTTCACTCCAAAGCATTTGACACGGTCGATCACAAACTACTATGTTTAAAATTAAAAAATATATTTAATTTTTCGTGTACAGCGATAAGCATGATCAGCTCTTGTCTTCTCGGTCGATTTCAAGCAGTTAGTGCGTGCAACGAGGTCTCTAGTTTTTTACCCGTTCGCAAAGGGGTTTCCCAGGGATCGGTACTTGGTCCACTATTGTTTGTATTATATGTCGATGATCTGCCTAAAGTACTAAAGCACTGCAACATTCATGTTTATGCAGATGATGTGCAACTATATGTGAGCTGTCCTATAGTATCAATAAATGCTTGTATTCATGATCTAAACTCGGACTTAAGTCGGGTTAATCAATGGGCCAGCAACAATGGCCTAGGTTTAAATCCAAACAAATGCAGTGCATAGCAATTTACAACAAAAATTTCAACCTTACTAGCTACGATAAAGAAATTTTAAACGGAATAGTGATACCCTTCGTCTACTCAGCGAGAAACCTGGGTGTAACTTTTACAAGAACGCGTGGAATAATTACATATACGCGGCTATTGGCTAAGTGTATGGTATGCTCAGATCCCTATGGACTACGCAATACTTCACTCCAGTTAAAACCAGGCTACTTTTAGCAAAATCTTACTTGCTGCCAACACTACTGTACGGTTGTGAACTGTATGCAAACTGCGATAGCGCTTCTCTTAAGAAACTGAACGTAGTTTACAATAACATAGCGAGATATATATTGGTAAAAGACGTCGTGACCACATTTCTGTATGGGCTCTGAAGATATCCTCTATATCGTTCGACAATCTGCTAAAACTTAGGTGTCTGACGCTGCTTCATAAAATCATGGTCACAGAAGAACACCCTCTTCTCAAAAGCCGCCTTCAACCGACTCGATCGTCGCGAACACATCAACTCTTTCATTTAAACTTCAACTCTATGACATCTGAACGTCAATTTTTTGTTTTCTCGGTTCGCCTTTGGAACAAGCTACTTGATAAACTCAGGATCATCAGGGTCACAGCACACTTCAAGAGTGCATTATTCAAACTATACAGCGAGTAAATAAAAAACATATAATCTTTCACCATTGTCATCCCCTTTTCTACTTTTCAATCTCTGACTTCAAAGCTCTTATTTCCGATTTCCAATTTCAAATATCTTCTTAGTTTTAAGATTCATAGCGTTAGTGATCTAATTTATAAATCTCTTAGCTATAATATTTAAATAAATATTGTTTGATTTTGTAATCATTTTAATTTTATATACAATACTGAAATATAACCTATGGTTCTTGTATTGTAATAATAAGAAATAAATAAAAAATAAATAAATAAAGTGATTTGGCATGTTCAGGCCTGGTAGATTGGTTCAGTTTACTTTCCTGAGGGCTTACTCCTCTTTCCTAGTTGAGGCAGACAGTGCGTCTTTCTCTAAACCTATGAAAGATTCGGGACCTATAAACGGTGTTGATGTCCCTTTTTTGCAATCATGTCCGCGATTTCGGTCCTAATACTCCCAGCGTGATCTGGCACCCAAAGAACCCCGACACGTTTCGTAAGTCCAATAGTACTTAGCTAATTAAGACACTCCCTTACCAGTTTTGAGGTAACCTAGTAAGATTAGAGATGATGTTAAACTCGAGACATGTTTCTAGGGCATATATTAATTCCTAGAAGATAAACATCTCTTTCCCCATGAGTTCTGAGTATTTAACGTTCGGCCCAAACACTCCAACTTCGCTAGCCCGTTCGGTTAACGAGCCGAAAAACGAACCCAATTTCTTTTATTGGTCAATTCAGTTTTTGTGAGATTTGACTCGGATCATAGTATGTCTTGGTATTGCTATTTCGGGGTATCTATCTGTAAGAGTGTTTAGCCTCCTTCGATTCAAAAACCCACCAGTCCCAATATTGGTACCGGTCTTTAACCCTTGGCAGCGCTAGCATAGCTAACACCAGGCATTCTGGTCACTGCGCTCCATCGCCTTCAGTTTCGCTTCCTGAGGCGAAAAGCCTTTTTTGAGGTAGCGTAGGTATCATTTAGCACCTGCGCCACTCAGACCTAAGACCTGCCGTACTTCACCGAACTTCAAAGTCTGACCGGATATCAGTCCAGTACTCGTCGAAGGCTGCGGTGGCCCCTTTTTAGTATGAGAGCCTGCTAGTTTTTTGGGGTTTTGTATAGTTTTTTTTTTAAATTATTGTCCATTTGATTCCCACGAGTGTGGGGTCAGTACGACATGCCTACAGTTACTCATCGAGGCAGGCAGATATCAATATGGTGCTCCGCTATACTACAGTCGGTTACCCTCGACTGCAAACCAGTCCGATAGACTCTGACAATCCATGATTAGGTGGATGTGTTAGGGTCTACCCAGTCCTTACCTCATGACCACGATCAAAAACCATTTACCTATAACACAGCTATTGTGTAGCATAATCACACGGCACTGATATCTAATCATAGCTGGGGCCGATCCTGACAACGCACAGGACAACTCTGTAGTGCCTATTACCAGTTGGCATCCTCGGGCAGGGTTCAGTCGGAGGATTTTTGCCAACCATAGTTTTTGTTAGAGAATGAACTTAATTTTGTTTGAAAAATATTAAAAGTTAATAAAATATATGTATATGGTAAAAATAAGTCAACTTCACTATTTAAGAACTTAAATGTATATAATTATTCAATGCAACACGTTTGTTTGCGTCCTCTTACAATTTTCTTCTTTCAAGTGAAAACAAAAAAAACAATAAATGTTAGAATTGTTTTACTTCAGAAAAAAAATTGTCGCTGATCCATTTTCACCGCACATTATGTAACCCTTTAGTGACCGAAATAGTTAAAAAATGCTGCAGCGGTGTTAGTTTACATGCCAGAGTTAGTTGTGTAAATCCTGAATCACGAAAAGTATAGCATAGCTAGGTTAGAAATACATATGTATGTATACGAGTATTCAACACAGAAATATGGACATTTATATAAAGATATACATAACATACATATTTATCGGTGCATAAATAGATATACATACACACATACGTACGCACATATACATAACGCTCTATGTATAAATGCCAACACTTTTTGCTGCTTAAATCCATTCATGACGTTCTCATGCTACTTTGCCGGCTGGCAGGTCCTCAAGTTCACACTCAACACACTGTTGGAGCTGATGATAAGGATTAGTGCTTGGAAGGAAAATGTCGACATTGAAGGACAACACAAAATGACAAGTTGAAGCTTAGAAAAGTGAAGAGGGAGAAAATCTCTAATATTGCGTTGCAGGTAAATACAAATACGAAAGTGTGAAATTACTTACAAGGTGAAACGGACAAAATGAAAAGAGCAAAAAAAATCACACTGATCTAAAGCCACTGTTACCTGGTAATGATAATGCCGATGATGATGATGGAAAAGAAGAAGATTAGTAGCAGCAGCTGCTGCTGTTTACAACCTTTGCAACGTGGCAAACAAGAGCAATTGTTATTTGTCGTTTTCAATGAAAAAATTAAAAGAAAATAAAGTTTGGCAAGTAAACAATGATATTTAGTACATTTTTGCTCTCGATTATAAACATGCATGCGTATATGTGTCACGTATTACTTAGAGACAAACATCACGTGTCACACTTTTAAAGCATTTGCGACATGACCAAAAGTAATGAAGCAAAGTTTTTAAACTTGCCAACTAAAAATATATAAGTACTTTAACTCTTTTTCTGTGCTCCCACACATATATATGAATACGTCCTTTTTATTTGGCTTTAATGCCTAGGTATGTACATTTTCTAGAAAATCCGACCAAAGTTTGCGCAACATCTTGCGTGACATGCTTTTATAACGCGAATACTAAGGATTTCTGAGTTACTTAGCACCAACAAGCGGCAGGCAAGTTGTTAGCAAACTATTATCTTGCTTCTGTAATTTGAAAGGCTTTATAAAGATTTTTTTCGGTCAAGAATACTAATATAAATATATGTTGAAATTGAAAAATATACATATATACTCTATATCAATATTATAACCGCCGCTTCACATACTGCCAAATTTGGACGATTTATATTTATTATACAAAATATCTTTATTTTTTAATTAATGTGCAATTCATTCTTTACCAAAATCTTACTTCCATATGTTTGTGGTAGTGATGGCAAGTATAGAGTACTTTTTTGTACCAAAATGTAAAGGGTTTTTCAATAGGGACGCTACAAAAGTTTTTTTAAATAAAACAAAAACGGTTTTGGATATCAATGAAATCCTTTATTCCTGCGAAAGTATATTCGATGCCATTATATATGGAACTCGAATTCTTTTGCATTGCCACCATGGGCACGCTTGCAGCAGTCCAGACGCTGAACCCAATTTTCGACAGTTTTCAAGCATAAATCGGCCGATACTGCTGTAATTTCACGTTCGATATTCGTACGACGCTCATCAATCGTCGCTGGCTTGTTGGCATAGACCATAGCCTTGACGTAGCCCCACAGGAAATAATCTAACGACGTTAAGTGGCACGACCGAGGCTGCCAATTGACTGGGCCATTTCGTGAGATATCACGTTCACCAAACTTGGTTTTCAATAAATCAATTGTGGCATTCGCTGTGTGGCTAGTGGCGCCGTCCTGTTGAAACCACATATTGTGCAAGTCCATATCATCCAATTCAATATTCGGTTTTCATTGAGCGGTAGCGATTCCCATTCACAGTAACGTGCTGGTCTTGTTCATGACGGAAGAAGTACGACCCATAAACCGCACCAAACCGTAATTTTTTCGGGATGCAATGGTAACTCATTGAGTACGTGTGGGTTGCTGTGTGACCAATAACGCATATTTTGCTTATTGACGAAGCCATTCCACCAGAAATGAGCCTCATCATAAATTGCACGTAGCGCTCTTAAAGTTGAGGCCACTGACTCCGAATTTCGGTTGTTGGATCGTATATCTTTCCATGATGAAATGGCAAACCTTACTGAAGAGAAATGTCAAGAGCGGGAAAAAATATGGCGTCGTTGCTGTCCCCATCGGTCTACTTTTGTAGTGTCCTTATTCAAAACCCCTTTATTTTAGTCGGACTTTTACTTCAGGTAACAATATTTTGTTTCATCTTATTCGCTTATGAATTTGGCAGCACTTTTTCGAGTTAAAGTAAGTAAAGTAAAGTAAGTTGCTACTCCTGAATAAATGTCGCTGAGATCAGACTTTAGCGCATTATATTATCTGCATAAAATTTTTGTATATGCAAGTTAATATATTCGCTAGCGCCCAGTCTGCATAATTCCCACCGCCAACCATTACACGTGCGCTGCGTCAGCAGAATCTTATTTCACCACATACTGCAATTGGGCCATTGCATAACCAATGCTACACCTGTGGGAAACCAAGGCCACGGTCGTTACCGGCGGATATGCTTACGCAAGCATTTCATAACACAGTGAAATGCCCGTGGGAAACCAACGCCACAGCCAGCACCAATGAACATTGTTACGCAAGGGCTGCGTCGCTGCTGCTACACCGAGGCCTGGTGATCGACGCGGTTGCAGTTGAGTGGGCAGTTGCATAGGGGTGCTAGTAGTGTTAAGACACACTTAGAATATTTAGTTAACCGTAACTTAAGTCGTAATATTAAAGTGATTAAATAAAGTTATTTGTAACGTTTATAATCCTTGTGTTTGAGCTTAGGGCGAGTTGGCCCTTCTATTTTTTTAAGTGTAAGGATCAAAGATCCTTTAACTGGCGCCCGAGCAGGGACCAGTAGTGAAACCAAAAAAAAAAAAAAATGGTTGTGTGAAAGCTAAAAATATAAAAGCGTAGAAGCTTATAATAAAGAAAGAGTAATAACTCTAAAATAAGAAAACAAGTGAAAGCAGTGAAAAAAAAATTTGTTTGCGTGAAAGCTAAAAATATAAAAGCATAGAAGCTTATAATAAGGAAGGAGAAAGAACAAAAAAAGTGAAAGTGAATACAAAGGACGTATTAGCTGTTTAAACTGTTATAGTAAGTAAGACGTATTTTCGATATTCCTTTTAATTCCTTCTCCACAAATAACTATGGATGCGTTGCAAGCCACTGTGACGAACTTGGCTGGTGCCGTCAATGCACTCCTCGAGAAAATAAACACCATGGAGAGGCGGGTCTCTACCTTTGACTCTCTGCAGTCTCGACTTGTCCACCTCGAGGGTGGGACAGCAATGAAAGTGCCGGAAGAACCGGAGGTGCAACCCAGACCTCCTACTACAGAAGCTGATCTGAAGGAGATCTGTAGGCTTCCTGACTCGGTAAAGGAGTTGCAGGCCTTCGACGGCAACCCCGTAAGGTACGTGTGATGGGTGCACTCAGTGGAGAGCATCCTATCAGATTTTAGGGTAGTTAAGGATAAGCCGATTTATCGTGCTATCCTTCAACACATTCGTCAAAAGGTACGTGGAGGAGCCGATGCTGCTCTAATATCCTACAATATTTTCGACACAAACTGGGCCGAAATCAAGGAGTGTTTATCACTTCACTACGCGGATAAACGCGATATCCGTACGTTAGAGTACCAACTCCACCAACTGTCACAAAGGGATTCACGGCTCGACGAATTTTATGCCGCCGTGAATCACCAATTTTCGTTGATTATCAACAAAATCAAAACGGAGTCCTACTCCGAGGAGACAACCAAGGTCCTGATTGATACCTATAGAAACCGTGCCTTAGACGTCTTCATACGTGGCTTGAATGGGGAGCTTGCGAAAATGCTTCTCATTCAACGCCCTAAAACCTTACCGGAGGCATACTCTGCGTGCCTCGAAGTACAAAATACAAACTTCCGAAATTTAACTATCCACACTGCGCGCGCCAATAACCGTGTTGTCGCTCCAACAAATACAATCCCGGGTAGGATGCATGGCTTCAGTACCGACAGGGCTCCTCCACTTCCACCTAGAACGACCTGGCGTCCTCACGAGCGTCGACCTCCGTTCGAAAAACGGCAGGTTGCCCCAAAGCAAGACCAACCACCTGTGGAAAAGATGGACGTTGACCAGTCCGTGCAAAGCAAACGCGTTAATTATATGAATCGGCCAAATCCCTTCAAGCGTGATGCTAAGTCCGAGAACCTTCCTCGTAAGCAACAGAGATTGTACCACGTTACTACAGATGACACCGAACAGAGGGACGACTACTCCGCTACTGCTGTGGAAGAGGATTTTCTATCCAACGGTCATCTAGCGTACCATACATAGAATACAGGCTGCCGGACGGGCGCACATTAGATTTCCTGGTGGACACTGGTGCGAATAAGAATTTTATAAAAGCAACGGTGGTCAAGCAGGGCAAACCAGTAAGTAAGTCCTTTAGTGTAAGATCAGCTGGGGGTTGTATAGACATAAATGAAAAAACATCATTAAAGTTGTTCAACAATATCGGTATCGATTCTGAAGTAACGTTCTTCATCCTACCTGGACTACGCACATTTGACGGAATCATTGGCGACGATACCCTTAAGGATATAGGTGCAGTAGTGGATAGGAAACATAATTTAGTAGAAATTAATAAATGCAAAATACCACTTAAAGCACGGATATCTAGTGAGGTAAACTATGCGATATGCAAGGATCTTCCACGCGAAACTGTAGAAAAGGTAAATGAACTAATTGAAAGCTATAGTGAACTATTCCTGCCTATAAATGGGAGCGAATTGGTAGATACCAGTGTGCGTGCAGAGATAAGGACCTCGACATCCGACCCTATTTACAGTAAGAGCTATCCTTAGCCTTCGTGCATGAGAGAAGAGGTTGAGAGACAGGTACAGGAACTGCTCGAAGAAGGAGTTATCCGGCCATCAAAAAGCCCCTATAACTCGCCAATTTGGGTGGTTCCGAAAAAGCCTAAACCAAACGGCGAAAAACACTTCCGCATGGTTATAGACTATAAAAGATTGAACGCCGTTACCATTGCAGATACCTACCCGATTCCTGATATAAATGCAACCTTATGTAGCCTAGGTCAATCTAAATACTATACAACTATTGACCTGACATCAGGTTTCCATCAGATACCTATGAAGGAAACTGATATTCCCAAGACAGCGTTTTCTACGATAAATGGGAAATACGAGTTCTTACGGCTACCCTTCGGGTTGAAAAACGCTCCGGCAATCTTCCAGCGAATGATCGACGATGTGCTCAAGCAATATATTGGTAAGATTTGCTATGTGTACATCGACGATATCATTGTGTTCGGAAAGGACGCAGATGACCATTTACAAAATATAGAGAAGGTATTTTCAAGATTGCTTGAAGTGAACCTGGAGAAAACGTGTTTCCTCGAAACTGAAGTCGAATTCCTTGGCTACATCATCACCCCCGACGGCGTTCGCCCTGACCCAAAAAAGTTGAAGCCATTAATCTAATCCTGCCTCCACAGAACCTGAAGGACCTTAAAAGCTTTCTGGGTATGACTTCGTATTACCAGAAGTTTATTCGGGACTACGCAAAAATCGCGAAGCCATTGACCAATCTGACGCGTGGGGAAAATGCGCAGGTCAAGACTAGGGTTTCAAGGAGGGTGGAAATTAAGCTCGATAGTGAGGCATTACAAGCCTTTGTCGATTTAAAACGATTGCTCACTTCCGCCGATGTCCTAGCCTTCCCCGCCTTTGAAAAACCGTTTAATCTAACTACGGATGCGTCAAATTATGCTATAGGAGCAGTGCTTTCGCAGGGGGATATCGGTAAGGACAAACCAATTGCATACATCTCTCGTTCTCTAAACAAGACCGAGGAAAACTACGCTACAAATGAAAAGGAGATGCTTGCTATTGTGTGGGCATTAGATAATTTGAGGTCCTATTTGTATGGTGCGAAAAAAATAAAAATTTACACCGATCATCAACCACTTACCTTTTCTTTAAGCTGTCGCAACTACAACGCGAAATTAAAGCGCTGGAAGGCGCGAATCGAGGAATATAATTGCGAGATCATCTGCAAACCAGGAAAAGCTAAGCGACGCACTCTCCCGTCTCAAAACTGAAATTAACGCTTTATCTGATTCTGTTATACCTGAACCTCCCGCTAGCGACGTAGGAAATCCTGACGAAGGAGCCCCATCCGAAGCCACGATGCACTCCGCTGGACAGGACAGTTCTGATCTTATACCCCACGTGGAGGCTCCTATAAATGTCTTTCGAAATCAGGTAATATTTAGAGTAGGCCAGGAATCCCGATGTCACGAACAGCCTCATCTTGGTTACGCCAGACTCTACATATCACTACTCGCTTTTGACAGTACGACCCTCATCCCCATACTAAAGGAAATCCTCAAACCTAACTTGATGGAATAAAAATTCCTGAGGAATACCTTTGGTTATTGCAGAATATCTACGCTAATCACTTCCACAGGTATAAGATTAGAATTACTCAACGAGTAGTGGAAGATGTAACTATAGTTGACAGAGTTTTTAATATAATAGAACAGGAGCATCGTCGTACGTTGCCCAGTGCGATGTCTGCAAATTAAACAAATACGACAGACACCCTGCGAAGCCACATATCCAACCAACACCGATCCCTAATTATCCTTGTGAAATTTTACATATTGACCTTTTCGAAATAGAAAAACAGAAATTTTTGAGCTGTATAGACAAATTTTCCAAATTTGCGTAACTGTTTCCCATAAAAAATAAATCGTCCATTTATCTTCGCAGGAAGCTAACGGATGTCCTGCAATACTTTTCTGTGCCAAGGATACTTGTCATGGACAACGAGCGAGGATTCCTAACCCCGCTCGTACTGAATTACATCAGGTCTCTAGGCGTAGAAATCTACCAAACCCCAACGCAACGAAGCGAAGCAAATGGACAGGTTGAGCGGCTTCATTCAACCATAATTGAAATTTACCGCTGCATCACTGGCGAATTTGCAAGGTTATCCCCGAAAGAGCGAGTGTCTATAGCTGTAGATAGATATAACAACACCATACACTCCACTACAAAAAAGAAACCGGTGGATATATTCTTGAATAGGACAGCCAGGATTAATTACCAAAATTTGACAGACTTTAGGGATCAAACCCATGAAAATATCAAGGCCTTGCTGTTACATGAACAAGAATCCAGAAATGCAAGGATAAACGAAAAACGATTGCCACCACGGGAATTTAATAACGGCGATACGCTGTTTATAGCTAACAAACAAATAAAATCAAAACAAAAACCTTTATTTGAAAAGGAATCCGTCGCAGAGAATAGAAATGCGACCATACTAACCGAGAGTGGCAAGAAATTCCACAAATCGGACGTAAAAAATGTGTAAGGGACACATGATAACATTGGTCAAAAGGTAAAAATAGTGAAGATTCTTCAGACCCGGCGGTCCGGGATGCAAACGTATGTTTGTAATGATGGGGTCAGGGTGGTTCAATTCCACGCAGCCTAGTGGTCTGGGCTGACCCAATCGAAGTGGTTCAACTCCTCCACGAGAATCTATCGCTTATTTGCGTGAAGTCACCTGTGCCATGAGTAGGTCATTTGCAATTATAAACGCTTATGACTAAAAGGGATCCACACGGGCCTTCCATAGTCAATAATACCTATAGGCCAATGCAAATGCTAAAATTCAACCAGATCTAAACAAGCAATTTGCGAAATGCAATTGGCTAGTGCACAATAATGCACGCAAGAAAAGCGTCAAAACGCATATACTTACGAAAAAGAATTAAATCATGCAAAAAAGCGCACAAAAAGCGCACAAAAGATGCCAAAATGATAACAAAAATACTTACAAATTTAAACAAAGTAATGAACAAATGATAGAAAAATAAAAGTTGATACTTTCTTTTTCTATAATTTCCCATTTTTGTTTAAGGCTAAAATAAAAATACAAAAAAAATTATAAAAAAAAGTATACAATACTAATGCAGCAACACTTTCACATAACAATACTAATCACTAATTTAATCCACTAACTTTTAACAAACCATTGCCTCACTACTGGGTTCCCAAACCAAAAAATATAATGAAAACAAAATCTAAATTCTATCTACATTTACTAACCTCTATGCAACTCACAGTTAGGATAAGAAAATATAGACATAAGTATACAATCTAGCTATTAAGAACTATTAAGAAATACACATGCTTATTTAGTAATAGAATAATATTAGCAATAGAAATAGAATATATTAGTTTATAATAAATTTAGAACCAATTTAGAATAAAAATGTAAAATTTTTTTTTAGTTTTTAATACTTTTGTTCTAATAAAATTGGTACAACTATGTTAATAGATTTAGGGGGAACATTATCATAATTAGTCTAATACGTTATTTTAATTCATAGCATCAGCTTTTGCGCAATAGCGCACTCCTATGACTTATTTAAAATAGATGCACCACTAGCAACTATCCGAGACGGGTATGGATGGATTATTGATGGATATTTTAAGCTAATCCAGGCTGTAAACCTGGAGCGTTACGAAATGGCCACAAACCGACTAGAGGAAGCACTATCCAGTAGAAACGAATCACCTGCAGTTTATGAAGTACTCTCATTCCAGTTGAGCAGAATCCGTACACATCTGGGCGAATTGAAAGGGTACGAATCATCTAGACCCAAGCGATCGATAAACTGGATTGGTTCGGCTTGGAAATGGATTGCTGGCTCACCCGACGCAACAGATTGGGATGCAGTTCTTCGAAATGAAGATGCCCTGAACCAAAACAACAATCAGCAATATAAGGTAAATGCTGCAATTTTCAAAAAAACTGATGAATTATTGCAGAAGCTCAATGGCATTGTGACCGCCACCTACGATATCATGCACGAGAAGAACCTAGCAAGGATTTCTCAGGAAATCCAACACAAGATCATCCTTCTGAGGGAAGATGTCAACGAGCTGATCCGCGCATGTCAGATGGCCAAAGCTGGCGTGGTCAATACCAATCTTTTGAGTAAGGAAGAGGTCAACCAACTTGTCAGCGAGATAGACGTACTCCCATATAGTAATGCTATTGAAGCAATTGAGTATAGCAAACCTTCGATATACACCAACGGTACGCTATTTTTGTACGTGTTATCCGTGCCTAAGGTGACTGAAGAAAGGTTTAATCACCTAATTGCAAGAGCTAACATCCAAGAAGGCCACCGAGTGGAGTTGGCATACACAACGATTTTGATTAACAAGCGCGAGACATATGGTATAAGAAAGGATTGCCTGCGGCTAACCTCTGCAATGGTCTGCGAACGAAAATCCTTGGATTTGTTACCAGAGACTGGTTGCATTGCACGTCTCCTCAAGGGAGGACATGCCAGTTGCAGTTACCTGACCTACAACGAATCTAACGTCGAACTGATCAAGGAAGACACAATTTTCCTCGACAATTTCAGCGGAAGCATAGGATCAGGTAAACCCGCAATCAGTTTAAATGGTTCTTATATTCTACAGATGGACAATGAGACTGTTACCATCAACAACCAGATCTATTCGAGCACAAGCATCTCAGGAGCTCAAGTTCTCCCACCAGTTTTGACCAGCATAACCAACCGAAGCATGGCGCTGAACCATAACCTCGTACACGAGATGGCGGTTGACAACATCAAATTACTGGGTTACCTCAAGGAAAAAACGAATTGGTTTACCATTATCGAACCCCTGGGACTAGTCGCTCTATTGCTGATGATTTGGTACATTTGGCGCAAAATCACCGCAAAGATTAACTTACCTGAGCTGAAGTTATCCTTACCGGCCAGGCGTAATAGTATCCAACGTAGAAAGCGCTCTTCCTTGCCGCATGATCTGCGGGACGCAGATTTTTGATGGGGAAGGAGTTCATATATTCGCTAGCGCCCAGTCTGCATAATTCCCACCAACCATTACACGTGCGCTGCGTCAGCAGAATCTTATTTCACCACATACTGCAATTGGGCCATTGCATAACCAATGCTACACCTGTGGGAAACCAAGGCCACGGTCGTTACCGGCGGATATGCTTACGCAAGCATTTCATAACACAGTGAAATGCCCGTGGGAAACCAACGCCACAGCCAGCACCAATGAACATCGTTACGCAAGGGCTGCGTCGCTGCTGCTACACCGAGGCCTGGTGATCGACGCGGTTGCAGTTGAGTGGGCAGTTGCATAGGGGTGCTAGTAGTGTTAAGACACACTTAGAATACTTAGTTAACCGTAACTTAAGTCGTAATATTAAAGTGATTAAATAAAGTTATTTGTAACGTTTATAATCCTTGTGTTTGAGCTTAGGGCGAGTTGGCCCTTCTATTTTTTTAAGTGTAAGGATCAAAGATCCTTTAACTTGCATGATTGTATCCTACTCAATATATTAGTTTTATCAAGGGCCTGATGAAGTGTATTTCGTTTCTAAATTTTAATTTTATTTATTTTTTATTAAAAATTAAAGTTATAAATAGTTTTTATATATTATTTTTTAATGATAATAACAATATTTTGACCCCTATTTTTTTGATCAATATACAAATTAATATAAAATACTATACAATTACTTTAATATTTTTAAGACAAAATAAAATATCGGAATTATTATTTTAAAATTATTACTATTATTTTTGATCATTAAATAAAAGTATACTTCTTAATTAATTTTGAGTTAGATTTATAAAGGCGAAATTCAAACTTTTATTTCTTGTCGAAAAATAAGGATCAAATTATAACTGATATTCGATTGAATAAACTAAAATCAAATTAAAACTTTTATTGTTCTTCGAAAAAAGTCAATTTTAACTGATATCTTCTCATTTAAAACATATTGTTGAAAAAAAGCGATTTTTAATTGACCTTAAAAAAGTCATAACCGTTACGGTCCTTGGGCGATTGTCAATTTTTTTGCTTCTTTAATTGCAGAATGCTAAAAATATATAGGCAGCTGTCACAAGGACTTGGAGCCAATGACTTTTATCCATTATCTAAATTGGAAAGGGTAGTACCTAGTAATGTGAGGCGGTTAACTCGCCAATTAAGTAAGTAAGCAATGTAAGTGAAGCGAAAAGAGTTAAAATGAAATTTAATACTGAAGATTTTAGATTGAACCTTCATTTTAAAATTCATGGCGAAAAATTTTCAACCTTACAAGGGTTCTTATTTATTTTTGTACATTCGCTATTGTTTAGTTAATCGGTATATAATATGTGATGAAGCCAATATTGACCGGTAAATATATAAAAACAAAAACCTGAAGTTTTCTTCCTAAATTAAAGTTTTGTTTTCTTTTTTTGCAATATAAAAATGTAACTGCATATCTTAATATTTTATTTCGAATTTGAATTCTGATCACAAAACCCACATTATGTTCAATTAATTTCTCATATTTATAAGCACAGAACTATTACAAATATAAAAAATATACCAATACTTGCACGAATACTTTCCAATTTCAACAGCTTATATTTAAAATTCAATTCACATTTAATAATCAACATAATAACTATGTATGTTACATTGACACTGCAATCAATAAACAAAATTAAATTTCAACTGCGAACAATAATTTCAACAGCACAGACCTTCAAATTATAACAAACAAAAAAATAAAATTAAGAACAAGTTGTTGACCAAGAATTCCCACACACAAAATTGTTGACCTGCATACATACAAATATAAATACTAAGTGCAATGTAGTTCAAACTACAAAATATAAGTAATTGAAAACCATTTGATATAGAATGACAATCATTTATTGTTTACAATACGTCCTGCATCTGACAGATGACTCTCTGCATATTGAATGCACGGACATTTTGTTGCAAAGTTTTAGTCAAATAATTGTGAGTACATACATTTGCACGAATACGTATGTACAGTGTGTCGAGGAGGAAGTGATCTTTTTACAATATTTCCAATATTTTGTGTAATAAAAATGTTTTGCTCAAGTTTTATTGCACTAAAGTTCATACTGTACAAAAATCGTGTACGTCGAAATTTCCAAGTTTGTGCGTAAAGGATACAAAGTTTAACAAATTAAAAAAAAATTTGTTTGAAAGTCAATGGTTATTGTTAGTCACTAGAAAGTTGCACGTTACCAATAAGGTTGAATAACGTAGTGGCCGCTGTGGTCGAGTGGGTAGCGGTGCGTGCATTAACTCGATATGACGCTGAGCTCGAGCCAAGGAAAGTAAAATCTTATTGCGTTTCCTTTTCTCGAAAAAAATTTTGCCTTCTCACATTGTTACTTTTGAATTAGGCTATCTGTCTGCTTGAAAAATGGCTATATTAATAATAAAGTGGAAATTTGACACGTAACGTCTTGAGAGGGCTGAGAACAACAATCGGGGCAACATTATTTTGAGAAGCATTTTTTTTCTTATAGCGGTAGTCAATGGCAAACCTCCGAGGGTATTTCTGCAATTAAAAAGATTCTCATAAATACCTCTGCCGTTCGCAGTCGGCATAAAACTGTTGGTCCCTCCATTTGAGGTAAAACATGTGGGACGCACACCACAAATGGCATGAGAATCTCGACCAAACACTGAAATAAATAGTGTGAGCGCCAAATAAATAAAAATAAATGACGTACAAACATTCATTCCCATTTAATTCTAAAACCTTGAAGTATTTATTACACCCTTTTCTATATTTATAAATTTTTACAAGCTTTGAAATTTTGACTTACGTCACATAGAAGTTGCACGTTATTTCTTTAATTTTAATATAAATTTTTATAAATAATTTACGCAAAAATTAGATTTATAAAAATATTACGAATATTAAAAACAAATTACTGTTACTCTCTTGTGCTCACCACTGTATGTTTGCAATGATTTTTTATTGGTGACAAAGTAATTGCTTCAAACTTATTATTGTTGTTTGTACATGTAAAGTTTTCCATTATAGATTTCAGGCAGAGCAATATAGTTGTATTTATTTTGGTACGAGTAGTTTCCTTGTAAAACAATTTATAAGTTGAAGTTCATAATTCGTAGCATAATACTAGCTTGGGAATAGTTTGCAATTTGTAAACTATTGAAATTAGTTGGAAAATGTCTTTTAAAT
Source organism: Philophylla caesio (assembly GCA_963971545.1). Taxonomy (NCBI): domain Eukaryota; kingdom Metazoa; phylum Arthropoda; class Insecta; order Diptera; family Tephritidae; genus Philophylla; species Philophylla caesio. The sequence goes on from OZ020609.1 coordinate 15,867,670, forward strand.
TGCTACCTTTATTCACGATCTAGAAGTGTATTTGTGAGAAAATATTTTCATCAAGAAAATGCATATGTATGTATATATTTCATTGTTCGATAAATTAAAAACATTCCACTAAGCGTAAAACAACAATAGTATAGTTGAGCCTAAGACCAGGCGGGCAAATTCTAATTTCATAAAAGTTTTTTTATTTTTTAGTTGCTGGTTTGAAAATATATTTTTTAAACTTAAAAATTAATATTTTACAATTTTATTGAGCTCAAGGTCAGTTTATGGAAAATTTGTTTGTGAAAAGCAACACAATAGGTAGCGTATTGGCTCTGCAACTCCAAGCTCCCGGGTTCAAAGCCTGAGAGAAGTGGTTATGAAAAATTAAATTAAAAATTAATTTAATTTAATAATCATAAAGAAGTCTGATGAGGAAATGTGGTGATTTCCGAAATAGTACTATAACTTCAAGCATTAAAAACTGTTTTTGTTTTTTCACAAAAAAATCTTCCATAAACTGGCCTTGAGCTCAATAAAATTGTAAAATATTAACATTTACTAGGCCAACAGAAAAATGAACAAACATTTGTATACAAGGATGAGCACGCCTTATTATTATTATAACCCAACGGAAACCCACTTTCCCGCCCAACCGGCACGAGGGGCTCAATCCGCATAACGTACGGATGTTTTTTAAATATACAAATCTTAGGTGCCGAGTCATGACAGAAGAAAGTTTGTTAAGCGTCGAGATCCCAAGCTGCTCAGCTTTATATATAACCCAACGGAAACCCACTTTCCCGCCCAACCGGCACGAGGGGCTCAATCCGCATAACGTACGGATGTTTTTTAAATATACAAATCTTAGGTGCCGAGTCGTAACAGAAGAAAGTTTGTTAAGCGTCGAGATCCCAAGCTGCTCAGCTACAGAATAACAATTCATCAGCCGAATACAAAGTTAGAGAAATGCAAAGTAAGAAAATTGGATCGTTAGCTGTTATTAAGAGAGGATAGAATAGTTCTTTTAATTATAAAAAGTGAGTCCGATACATCAAAGGTGCTGGAATGATTGTTAAAGTCTTGGCATAAACCCCGAAACGGTTCATTCAACTCAAAGTTAGTTCTGCATAGTTTCAAGAAAAGTGGTTTAAAGTTTCTCGTTGCACGGGAGGGTACATTAAAATTAATTTGCTCTAGAAGAAATGGACTTGAGATCCATCCATTGACTAATTTTACCAGAAATATTATACCTAACATTTCTCTGCGACTCGAAAGAGTAGGAAGATTAATAAGTTTTAAACGACTAGTGTAAGGGGGAAGATTGTATGGCGAATCCCATCGAAAATTTCTCAAAGCAAAAAGTAAGAATTGTTTTTGTATTGACTCTAGTTGGTCTGAGTGGACCTGATAACGAGGATTCCAAACTACGGAACCATACTCCAGTATTGGTCTTACTAATGAAGTAAAAAGTGTTTTAGTTATATACGGGTCGCGGAATTCCTTTGACCAACGCTTTACAAAAGCCAGTACACCCCTTGCTTTATTCACTGTGGAACTAATATGAAAATTAAAATTGAGTTTACAATCCATACCAACACCCAGGTCAACAAAACTGTTTACATGTTCTAGGACGTAGTTATTTATTTTGTAGGAGGCCGGCTGAATGGTTCGTCGAGAAAAGCACATGAATTTACATTTGTTAAGGTTAAGCGGCATATAATTAATGCTGCACCAATTGACTATGCTGTCCAAATCTTGCTGTAGCAAGGATCTTTCTTCAGCCGAGGCATAAGTCTTAAAAAGTTTAACATCATCCGCGTACATCAATATTTTAGAATACTTTACTACTGTAGAAATGTCGTTTATGAATAGCAGGAACAGAATCGGTCCGAGGTGGCTGCCCTGAGGAACTCCCGAGGAAACATCGATGATCCCAGAATGAAAATTTTTAAAAACTACCTTTTGCGTCCTACCGGAGAGATAAGAAGACATCCAACAGAGGATACCAGGTTGAAAACCAAGCAGATCTAGTTTACGGATGAGTAAAGAGTGACATACTTTGTCAAATGCTTTACTAAAATCGGTATATATAACATCAGTGTCAATGCATTCCCTAAACCCATTTGAAACATGGGTGGTAAATTCAAGTAAATTTGTAATGGTCGATTTGCCTTTACAGAAGCCATGTTGGCAATTTGCTATTATTGAGGAAATCGGATAAGTCATTTGATTGGTAACAATAGCTTCAAACAACTTCGGGATAGAAGAGAGTTTAGCTATACCACGATAGTTTTCAATAGAAGACCTGCTTCCAGATTTATGAAGGGGGATTATGTAAGACTGTTTCCATATTGACGGAAAAACTCCTTGCTGGAGGGACAAATTAAACAAGTTCGATAATGGCAGGTACAGGTGCTTTGCACATTTTTTTAGGAAACATGTCGGGATCATATCAGGGCCGTACTTGAATGATTCTTTTAAAGATATTAAATAATGAAAAACATCATCTGATGATATGACTGGAATATTAATAGAGTTATTGGGGCTCAGCTTGTATGGATAGGAAATACAGTTATATTTAAATTGTGTGGTGTAGTTAGATTTAAAGAACTGGGCAAATAGATTGGCAATAATCTCGTTATCACATGACACAGTACTTTGATATTTCATTGCGGAAGGGAATGCATTTACTCTGCGCTTAGAATTAACGAAACCATAGAAAGCTTTCGGGTCGTGGATAATGTTCATTTTCATTTTATTCAAGTATTTTTCATAACAGTTTTTATTTAATTCTAGATATTTATGTCGCAAGACTGAATAATTAAGATAATCCACATGACGACCAGTACTTTTATACAATTTAAAAGAACGCGATTTTTTATTTTTTAAAGTTCTCAAGTCTTTAGTGAACCATAAAGGGGCTGATTCATCACGAATACAAGAACCTTTAGGTACATGTTTAAGAAATAAGTTGTATAAAGTATTGTTGAAGTCCAAAACATTACGCTCAATATCGCCATTGTAGTAAGGCCAAGTTATTTTAGATAAGTCACAGTTTAATTTTTTAAAATTAGCTTTTCTAAAATCGAAGCTGTCATTAGAATTAAAAGCTTTCGATCCAGAAACCCGCTCTCCGTCTATGATCTCGTATGACAATTCAATTGCAGGATGATATACATCCTCAGGCAAAACCAATGGATCACATCGATTTAAGGAGGCCCTGTACATGTTGTCAACAAAAACCAAATCCAAGACCCTCCCCAACTTGTTTTGTAGGGTATTAACCTGGTTCAGACAAAGTTCAGTCATCCCCTCCAGAAAGGCGTTGTTAATGGAAGGTACGATATGACCATCAATCATATTCCAAGAAATGTTTGGGAGATTAAAATCACCCAACACAATCAATGAGTCGGGAGGCCTAAGCATTGAGTCCACAATCCCAAGTAAAGAAATATGATCACTATATACCGACAAGTCAGACTGAGGAGGTATATAGCAGAGGGCTAAATAAATATAAGACTTGCTTAATTGCACTCGTATGCACTTAAATTCAGTAGACTCAATGATAGGGACGTTAACCACTTCAGATGGTAATGAAGAATGGAATAAGAATTCATCAGCCAAATACAAAGTTAGAGAAATGCAAAGTAAGAAAATTGGATCGTTAGCTGTTATTAAGAGAGGATAGAATAGTTCTTTTAATTATAAAAAGTGAGTCCGATACATCAAAGGTGCTGGAATGATTGTTAAAGTCTTGGCATAAACCCCGAAACGGTTCATTCAACTCAAAGTTAGTTCTGCATAGTTTCAAGAAAAGTGGTTTAAAGTTTCTCAATTTGCTCTAGAAGAAATGGACTTGAGATCCATCCATTGACTAATTTTACCAGAAATATTATACCTAACATTTCTCTGCGACTCGAAAGAGTAGGAAGATTAATAAGTTTTAAACGACTAGTGTAAGGGGGAAGATTGTATGGCGAATCCCATCGAAAATTTCTCAAAGCAAAAAGTAAGAATTGTTTTTGTATTGACTCTGGTTGGTCTGAGTGGACCTGATAACGAGGATTCCAAACTACGGAACCATATTCCAGTATTGGTCTTACCAATGAAGTAAAAAGTGTTTAAAAATGCATTATAATATAAAGTAAAATACTTATACAGAATTTGCAAAATAAAAACACAAACAACAACCACACAAACAAGTTAAATAGCGGCAGATCAGTTGCTCTTGTTTGTAGTTGGTTTGTTTAAGGAAGATGAAATAAACACAACAGCCAACTCGGCTAGCGTAGCACAATAGGTAGCGTATTGGCTCTGCAACTCCAAACTCCCGGGTTCAAAGCCTGAGAGAAGTGGTTATGAAAAATTAAATTAAAAATTAATTTAATTTAATAATCAAAAAGAAGTCTGATGAGGAAATGTGGTGATTTCCGAAATAGTACTATAACTTCAACCATTAAAAACTGTTGTTGTTTTTTCACAAACAAATCTTCCATAAACTGGCCTTGAGCTCAATGAAATTGTAAACTATTAACATTTACGAGGCCAACAGAAAAATGAACAAACATTTGCTTAAAAATTATATTCTAAATTTTTAAAATTTATTTTTATAATAAATAGCTTTATTTAAATTTACTTATTTTTTATTACCATTTCTTTTGTCAAGAATTATTTTATTTTATACATTTTATTTTAATTTTTATCTTAACTTTTGTTTTATTGTGCTGCAATATTTCTTGACGTGGCCCAGGCATTTGAACGAGTATGGCTAGACGGTCTAATGTATAAAATACAAATGTTACTCCCTCAGAGCACCCACAGACTACTTAAGTCCTACCTGTATGATCGAAAGTTCACAGTTCGATGTAACACTGCCATCACTGAAGCTCATCTAATAGAAGCTGGAGTACCACAAGGCAGTGTTCTCGGCCCGATGCTCTACGTTTTATACACCTCGGATATTCCAACAAACGGCCGCCTGACAATGTCCACTTTTGCCGACGACGCTTGACTTTGAACTAATACCACAAAGCAATAATGTCACATACCTAGGGGTCCACCTGGTTGGCGACTTACTTGGCGCAACCACAACCACGACTTGAGAATCCCGGAAGTACGAACTGAAATAGAGCAGCGGAAGGCGAAATATGCATCGAAACTTTTAGCGCACCCTAATCAGTTAGCAATAAATCTATTGCATGTAAACAGGAACTTAAGATTACGTAGGAATGACTTTCCAGCCCAAAAAAAATACTCATCCCGACTATAGGATGTAAATTATGTGATTAGAATAAGATTTGCAAACTTGTTGTTAGGCTCCTTAGTTGAGCAGATTCAATAAATAAAAGTAACAGTTAAAAAAAAAAAACTTTTTAATTTTCCTTAATTTAAAAGTTTTATTTTATTAATTTAAATTCGTTTCAAGAACTATTTTTTTCCTTTCATTATATTTAATTTGTTTTATTCTATTACCATATTAGTTAACTTTAATTTGATTTAGTTTATTTTTAATTAATAAATTTGTTATATTTTTTTTTGTATTTATGATTTATTATAAATTATTTAATTGTATATCCTTTTTGATTATATATTTATTTAATTTTGCTTTAGTTTCTATTTATTTTTGGCAATTTAATTTTATAGTACTTTTATTTGCGTCATTTTTACTTTTTATTTATATATAATCCCTTATGTTGCATATTATGATTTTGTTCCATCATATTCCAACTCAAGTTTCCCCTTAGTGTGCCAGTGCAACAGTGCGTATGAGCGACACATATTTTTGAAATTTGTAACAATACTTCATTGCTGTTGTAACACACATACATATATGAATACGAATATGTAGTATGTATGTTCTCACGCACGTTTGCGATTGCATTTGTATGCATGAAGTGCATTTAATACTAATTTTGTGCATCACAAACTTTGTCGTTGATTTTTGCTAACAACATGCGTACAGAATAATAATGAGCGTGTTCATATGCATTTTCAAGGGAAGCTAGTAAATGTTAAATTTACATTGACTAATTAGAGATTCATAAACTCACCAAGCTGATTATATAGAAGAATAGTTCTACAAAAATAAATACAAAAAAAAAACAAAGTAATAACACTCACTCAAAGCAGGCTGGAAACAATGAAAACCAACCAATAACACAAATAAAAAAACGAAACTCTTTAATTGTATAGTATCGCATTGAAATTGAGAAGCAATGCTTAGCAAAACATAACTAATAGACATTATATAAACACATTGTATACATTTACTCGCATATAGCAAAGTATGTTAAATTAAATGCAGTCGACAAAGTTTGCTCAGAGTCATGGCAGCGTAAATTGCTTGCGTTGAAAAGTTTCTCCAGATTTTGACTTTTGCTTCTAAGGATTGTTTACAGTGATTGTCAAATGTTCCAGACTATACATGTGTACATGAAAATATATACATATGTGCCTTCAAATATGTATGTACCGAACCAGCAATTTTGAGATATTTGGAAAAGGTCATGTACAACTTAAAATGCATGACTCTTCCAGTAGATCGTTTGATGGAGTTTTCCTTAAACAACATTATTGAAAAAATTCTTTGTCTGTTTTTCAACACATCAAAGCAACGAATCGAGCTGCAAGAGCCGGTCAAGGCCATATGTCAATTAAGTAAACGCTGAATATTAAGTTAAATATAGATAATATAATTTTAACTTGTCTTTAATAAACAGGCGGAACATTTTTATTTTAAGAGAGGTTCGAAATATTCGCTTAGGCAATAACCTACAAAGGCAGAAAAGTTCTAGCGATGGACGAATGGGAAACTTGAAAGAACAATCGCCTGCTATTGAAAATATCATAGGTAGGAGTCAGTGAAGTTTTTTCCGTGAAGAAAATTCTGTGCTGGGAATTTCTGTTGTTGCTCGCATGCTCATTGTTACGAAGATATGATTTTATGTACTATATGTATGTACATTAGTATATTTGAGCATATGTATATATATGTGTATCTTAAGCATTATCAAAAGTCATTCAAGTCATAACGCATTACTGGACACAGACTTCTAATGAGATGCGCAAGCAGACAGACAGACAGGCAGTAGTCACGCAAAATTTTCAATTTTGTGCACACATACATAGGTACATATGTAAATATGTACTTAGGTATTTATGTTCTTGCATAGTGTAGGCTAGGCCAATATTTTTTTTTTGGTCAAATGAAATTTTTACCAAAAATGGGTTCCTCTTGCAACACCTTCTATGGAAGAAAGCTGTTTTCAGCTGATGCTACTTCTCCTTTTAGTTTAACACTGTGAAATGCGTGTCTTTTTAGAAAACCTGTGAACCATTTCTCACTTGCAAAAAATTCCAGTTTTTTCTTAGCCTGAAGAATGGTTGATCGTTCCGGTTCCTGAAATAGGTTGTTTATTGTGAGTGATTTTTCTTTTTTGGTTTCTCCATGAATATGTGTAATTTTTTTCAGTTAATCTTCTTCCAAAATGTTAAGTGTTTTCCCGTCTTCTCTAATATAGGATTTCGATTATAAGAATTTGTTTTGGAACTCAGTTTCTATTCAGAAATTATGGACTGTCGAAGGAAACTTATTTTTTACTACAGCTGCCATGTGACGGCACACAAATTTCGTGTTGGATTTGTGGTTGGGCAGAGACTGCATCAAAGCTAAATTTAATAAGATGAGTTCTACGAGCGCTTGCAGGAAGCAGAGTGCTGCTCCTGCCACGATGTAAAAATCGTGATTGGCGATTTTAACGCTAAGGTGGGCAAAGAAGAAATTTTTGGTCTAACAGTCCGCAACCGCCTCTCTGCAATGAAGAACGCTCATCAAGTGTCCCGACGAAAGTTCGACGTCGAAAAGCTGCAATCGCAACGGACAGCTGAGAATTTTCAATCTCGACTCTCGATCATGCTAAGGCAAGCAACTCCTCACCGATATTAACGAGCAATGGGATAACATCTCACAATCTCTTCGTACCGCTGCAAAGGAAGTGGTTAGCTACTACCAGCCTCGAAGAAATAGTTGGTACGACGAAGAATGCTGTGTCGCTGCTGCAGAGAAATACACAGCATACAAAGCCACATTGCACCCAATTACTATGCCTTCAACAATTGAGCGATACCGGGAGAGGAGGAGGGAAGAGAGACGTCTATTTAAGAGAAAGAAACGAGTAACGAAAAGGCGTGAGTGCGAAGAGACTAGATAAGCAAATCGACACACACCACATTTTTGTCGACTTCAAAGCCGCATTTGATAGCACGAAAATAAGTTGTCTATACGAAGCCACGTCTAAGTTTGGAATACAGGCAAAACTAAAACGGCTAAGAAAAGTGTCGTTGAGCACAATATTTAGCTCTGTCCAAGTTGGAAAGAACCTCTCCGAGCCATTCTAGACCAACCGAGGTTTTAGACAAGGTGGCTCACTTTCATGCAATTTCTCCAATCTAATGCTGGAAACTGTAATAAGAGCTGTCAAACTCAATCGCAGTGGTATTATATATAAGAAAAGTACGATGCTGTTTGCGGATACGGATGATATTGACATCGTTGGCCTTAAAAAAAGGGCCATCAGTGCAGCGGTTTCCAGTCTGGAAAAGAAATCAAAAGAGGTTGGTCTAGTAGTGAATGAGGACAAAACAAAATACCTTGTGGCAATAAACAAAAAATATTCACGTAGTAGGACTCAAGTCAGTGTTGGCAGCTACAATTTTGAAGTAGTCAAGGACTTTGTATATCTTGAATCCAGCATAAACACCACCAATAATGTCAGCCTTCACAGTCATCGACTAGCTGCGTAAGCAATAAGACGTCTGCCGGTTTGTAAACGTTCTCTTGTGCGCCACTCGATAACTTTTCTCGCATTTTCCTTTGTGACATACTTTCTTATAAATTAAACACTAAATAAAATATACAAAAGCTCTAAAATGGCTCCCGGGCCGCCGGACAAATCGTCCAACAGATTCGCAATATTATCAGACGAATATATAACACCAAAAAGGTCTCGATTTGACCTTCAAACCGACAACTTTCCTAAATTACCATCGATAACTAAATCAGTGAAAAACGCGAAATATTTAGTGGTCTCTCCTAACGATGCAGAAAAAACTCTTACTAAGCTAAGTCCATTTGCCATTAAAAAAGGACTAGAATCTAGAGCAAAATAAAATACTAAGCGCCCAGATTAACTTTTCACCTAACAAAAACTCACTTTTTTTTGGAAAATCGTTTCACTACCGAGGAACTTGATGTTGTTTAAGAAATCCTACGGGCACGACGCCAGGCCACGACAAAATAACATATAAAATGATAGAAAAGTCTCCTACGGACATCAAAAAGCGTATACTTGCTTTATACAACCAGTCGTTCGAACAAAAAATTAACACACAGAGCTTTAAAATAGCGACAATCATACCTATTCTTAAACCAAACAAAAATAACAACCACATTAAATTTATAGGCCCATATCTTTACTGCCCTGCCTAGCTAAATTACAAGAAAAAATGGTAGCAAATAGACTAATTTGGTATCTTGACTCCTCAAAATTGCTCTCTGAATACCAGGTTGGATTCAAAAAGGGATCTGGTACGACAGATGCTCTCCTATACATTGACCACATGATCAGTAAAAATTTGTGAAAAAAAACACCTGTCTGTATTAGCAATTGACTTCGAAACCGCATTCGACAATATAGGAGCCCATGTAATTCTGAAAAAGCTCATTGAATGGAATATAGGTGAAAAAATGTACAGCTATATTAAAGGGTTTTTAACAAATAGAAAACTGCGGGTAAGAACAAATAATGTATGCTCTATACTAGTTCCACTTTCAAATGGAACTCCACAAGGCTCGCCTTTGTCCGTTGTACTCTTTTTAATAGCTTTCGAAGATGTCGTTGAGCTCTTAACTAAACATAAAAACATAAAATTCTGTTTATACCCAGACGACGTTTATGTAATTTGTGATAAAAAAGATCCCAAAGAGATTCAAAAATCTTTTCAAGACGTCCTAAGGAGTATCCATACATAGTCCAAAGGGTCTGGCGCTGAACTCTCTTTACAAAAATGTAAGCATTTCCACGCTAGCAGAAAGTTAAACTGTAGCATAGCAGATATTATTGTTAACAATGTAGTAATTGAAAACGTGCATAGTTTAAAGATATTAGGAATATTTTTTGATAAAAGAAATACATTCAACCAACACTGCAATTACATTAAGCAAGACCTCGCCTCCAGACTAAATGTATTAAAATATCTTTCATCCAAAAAAAGTCAAATCCACACTAACACTCTTCTTAACTTTACTAAACTCACCATTGTCTCAAAAATTGACTATGGATTGCAAATTTATGCCAAAGCGTCGAAACAATTGCTTACAAAAATTAAGGGTGTATATCATTCCGCGATTCGATTAAGTTTAAGAGCTTTTCGATCTACTCCTATCAACAGCCTTTTGGCAGAAGGTGGATTTCTTTCTTTAGAAGACCGTGTTACGCTCGTAAGGGCTCGATTGGTAAACATGCTAACTCACAGCAATAATTCAATTTTAAGCAAGGAAATAAAGCTATTAAAAACCAGGAAAAGTACTCTTACCATGAAATCTGGCCTATCGGAGATTTTTGACATATTGACACAAACTCAGAAATGGACCTGCAAAAATAATAACAAACATTCCGCTCCGCCCTGGATGCTCTCTCCTAAATCATTCATAGACATACTTTCGATGTATCCCAAATACTCAACGAATTCCCTTATATACACAAAAGTCGTTCAAGAAGCGGTAGCCCCATTCAGAAGAAGTAATTGGAAACTTTCGTATACAGATGGCTCTAAAAACTGTAATGGCACATCCTTTGCTGTAGTCCACGAAAATGGTGTTATTATATCACATGGCATTTTGCTAGAACAAGCAACAGCATTTGAAGCTGAAGTTCAAGCTATCCTAAACGCTCTGAAATATGCCAACAAAAATAGCAATAAGTTTATTATTTGCACAGATTGCAAAGCAGTTGTCCTTGCTGTTTAAAACCTGAATAATGACAAAGAAGAAATTACAACTATTAGAACACACCTAATAAATACGCAAGCCAAAGTAAAACTCATGTGGATCCCAGGACACGCTGGCATAATAGAAAATGAGTTAGCAGTTAGGCAATTCCTCAGAAGAATCCGAGACAAATGGAACAACGAGACACACCAACACAAATCGTTAAACCCAAATAAATACTCAATAGTGCTGCCAACTAACACCACCACAGCAATGAACAAATGTTTCGTTAGATTACGCCTTGGGCACACGAGTCTGTCACATCTTCACTTGATGAAGAAGGAGTCGCAGCCAACCTGCCTGTTTTGCAATTCATCTGTACTTACAGTTTCCCACATCCTTTCCGAATGCCCATCCCTAAACCCCTACCGGTCAACTTACCTCTCACCAGATCCATTATCGATACTATCCCTCCCAAGCAAAAATAATATAAGGAAGTTATTCAACTTTTTAAAAGAAATTAATATTCAAAAACTAATTTAATATATATATGTATTGTAAATAACAAAAGTAACCGATAGCCATAGTAGCTAGTGTTAAGATTTATTATAATTTTAATTATAATGAATAATAAATAATAATAATAATAATAATGTCAGCCTTAAAATCAAGCGAAGAATAACACTTGCCAACAGGTGCTAAAAACTCTCCGACGGTCAAATTCCGTTAAATTCTGGGTGGAGTTAGATCGGCATCCTCCCCCTTCCACAACGCCAAATGTTTACAGACGTTAACCGACAGCATTTAGGAAAAAGGCAAAGAGTCGTGGATAAGCATATGGATATCGTTTATTTGTGTATTTAAACATTTTTTTAACCCCTAAGAAATATATAGTATTAAAAAATATTTAAATACGTTTGAAGTATATTTGCTGATTGAATAATATTAGTTTGCAGGATTTTATATTATTATTATTTTTCCCACATAAAATATGCGCATTGAAAAATTCAGCACCTTAAGTGACCTAAATAAAGTGAATAAAAAAATTATACTATTCATTTTTAGATATAGATCAATCGTGTACCACCCTAATGTATACACCAGCAAAAAATATTGTCTCTTTTGCTTAATTTCTTCCTGTACCACACTAATGTAAATGCTGGTAAAAATATTGCTTCTTTTACTAACTATTCAACCCATTCAATTGTCTGCGTACGCCGGGTGGTATGAGTAACCTTTAATGCGATTAGGTTTCGCATTCACCTTTTTTTTTTGCTAGTGCGCTTTAAACTTCATTTGTCTGTACATTTAGCTCATTGCAGTTCATTGCCTTCAGGTACATATACAAGCGCACAGAAATTAATTGGAAACAAAAGCAATAATATTACTAAAAGGTCAACGATAAATCCAGAATCGGTTGTACCTACAAATAGAATAGTAAATTTTTATATTTTGTAATAGAATTATTTATATATTTCACGTACAGTAGTTTCTAGAATAAATTTTTATTTTAATATTTTTGCTTTCTAGCATGTTTAAGCGTATTTTTTTAATATTCAATCAAAAAAATTAGTTTAACTCTGTCATTAATGTAACTAGAATATGCAAATCTCATTGTAAACTAAATGTTGCCATCGAAAGCGTCATGAAAAGACCGAAAGCTATTGCCATACAGATCTGCTTTCAGGTATAAAATATTGGGAATTTTGTGAGAGAAAAATTTTTTACTACTGCCTTTGCATGCTTTTGGATTCAAGCAAAAACCAACTTCCTCAAATTGAGACATTTTCCACTGAGAGAGAATTTTAGCAAACACAAATAATGGTAAGTAAAGTGGGCCTTGTGCGCGCCCAACATTTTATCCTTTATTATTGTGAGTAAAAGTGGAAGGAAGTGCTTCACAATGCGCACTTGGATGTAAGATACTCTTATATATATATATGTATGTATGAATATGTAGGTAAAGCGTGTGTTTATTTTAAACGCGGTAAACGCCGAGCTAGCCTGTGTTTATTTCTTTAGTATTTTTTAATGAAATGTTCGTGTACAATAACACATACATACATACATACAAGTACAAGTATATTCATACTTATAAAAACAAGAAATTTAATTTCTTAAAAAAAAGTTGTCAAAGTTACCAAGCTTGATAATGCAAAGTTAAATATTAGAGAGTAAAAATGAAGCTGCATGTGTTCATATAGCGATAAGTATGAATAATATTTAACGATTTTTTTCTTTAATCCGTCTGGAAAATACTGTATAAAATGTTTGTGCGCAATTAGGTGAACAATCTTAGAAACAAAAATGTTTACTTGAGTTTATAAAAGTAAAAGGGGTTTACTTTTCTCATTTTTCTTTTTTGCGACACACTTGAATTATTTTAATTTGTACGTATTTTGGTATTGATTGATAAGTTATTTACTTAAAAATTCTCTTCCTTTTTGGCTAGTGTAGAAACAGATTGGAATTTAGTTAATACCGTACTCTAACTTAACTCGAGCGATACAAGCTTCAGAGATTAAATCTACAGTTTATCATATTTATAATACACCCACAAATAAACCCTTTCTTTTTGTTTTTATTAAATCATTATTATTTTCAATTAATATACATAGAGATACATTTCCAACAAAAACCCAAATTATAAAATTTGTAGATATAAAAAAAATCAACAAAATTTTACTAATTGTGCAATATTTTTTATATGTTCAATTAATTATAAATATTTTTGTCGAGTATGCAGTTTTATTGACCAATCAATTGCGGCAGAAAGCCAGAAAAAATAAAATAAATTAACAGGAATATTAAAAAGAAAAGGAAAAAATTTGTCGAAACCATGCAATATCTTAGTGTAAATAAATAAATAAATGATTGGCTGTGTATTTTTGGTTTCTTCTGAAGTAACGCCGAATTTTGGTAATTTGGAATTACTTCAAATTTCCTTCTGAACTCATCGAAAAAATTATTAACGTTACTTTAAATTTAAAAAAATATAACATTGGCCTTAAGTTCATTTTATGTTGGCATATTCACAAAATTATGTAAAACTTACTAAAAGAAAGCTGGTTTATTTAAATTAATTTGTATTTAATCATAAACACATTACTGCACTGGTTTATAGCAATCCTTTATTTTAGGAATGCCAACATTTTGCCGATTAGGAATTGTTACACAAATATTTGCCAACATTCTCAAAACACAAAAAAAGAAAATATAAAAAGTAAACAATAAATGAAAAATGAAAAATTCAAACCAAGCTAATCCATGTTAGCCCAGCATCAGCCAATAAAAGCCAACTAACCGTGCCAATTTGTAATCAAAATGCGTAGCCATAAAAATTTTTTCGAATCAACGAACAAAGCGAGATGCGAGAATCAAAATCTACGGCAGATGTTTTTAAAACCCCAGCATTTAAATATTTATTTTTTATTTTTTTCTTTTCTATTACGCGCCACATCGGCTGAGCAACATTGCATTTGCATTGCCTTCACTTTTGTTTGAATATTTGAATGTTGGAAAACCAATAACGGTCAACTAGTGCCGCAACAACAAGTGTAAGCAAAGAAAAACATTTTTAGTAATACGTTATAATAAAAACAAAAACTTGAAATTGGTGCATAACCAACATCCAATGGACTCTGTGATTTTTGCAATAGGCTCAAGTAATTGAGGGGAAAAATTGTCAATTGGTTGACAGTTTGTGAAAATGCAAAACAAAAAATAAAAGGCAAAGTACGAGTATTATCCAAATATACATATGCGAAAAAACGACAAGCGATTGTGAATATAACTCAAATTGGATCGGCATAGACTTTAGAAGAATTGCCAATTTGTATTTTTAATTAAATTTAAAGTTGATGATGACGATGGAGCCGATTAGTGGGTGGAAATTGTTTCGAAAATGTTGTGTCTAAAAGGAAAATTGTTCTTTGAAGTTATGATTTGTAAAATGGTTGTACAAAAAATTTTGGAAATTAAATTTTTTTCATGTTTCAATAGAAAAGCGACAAATTGTTGATGGCATTAAGAAGCACAAAGTCACAAGAATCTAGTACTAAGGCATAGATTTTTTTAATCGAAAGTCATAAATTTAAGGTCAAAAGTCGGAGGCCAATCATTGTTAATAAAACATGAGTTTACTGTCATCATTTAAGAGAAATAGTCGTAATAGGGATAAATCATAGACAATAAATGATTAATAAACTTTAGCCAAAAGTCACACGTTTCAAGTGATTCTTTATATAATATAAAATAATAAAAGTCATTAGTCGCTTGTTGTAAATCACGTGCTGCAAGACATTGTCAAAAACAACAAGATACAATCCATACGTCTCAAATCCTAGCTAACAACTATCACAACAAATGTCTAGTCATAAGTCAAAAGTCACAGGCACGTATCTATTCTCAGGACACGTTTCACAAGCAAAAATTAACAATCACAAATTTAACGTCAAATATCATAAAATATAAGTCATTAGTCACAAATCATAAGATGTGAGTCAAAGGAACTACTCACACATGCCGTTGGAAAAAATCATATATCACAAGTTTCAATTCCGGACTCAAGCGTCATACATCACAATTCATAAAACACAATGGAAAGCATATGACCTACACGTAACAAGTCACAAGACGTTAGTTCCGTTTTACAAATCAAATTTCATAAGTCGAATGTCACAAACCTTAAGCAACTAGGGTAAATGGGGCCGTAAGTCAAAAATATCTACATATTTTTATAAATGCAATTGATTTTTACCACACAAAATAAATGCATACACATAAGTATGTGCATTTAGTTCGCAAGCCTTCTGCCAATAAAATGTTCAGGCCAACGCAGTTCCCGCCCTCTCCGTTCTTTCTCCCGCCACGCACTTGTAAATTTAACTTAACTTTTCTGACCTCTTTTGCTCTTTTCTACAAACTAACCAAATTATTTCTTCTTGCATTGTAAATTGCTTTGTCGTATTTTTATTGACCCTTCAAATGCATTTGCTAAATGGTCAGAGATAGTCAGAAGACACCAGAAATGGAATGCAATTGTTACAAGAAAGAGGAAGAATACAAAATTACATTGTTAACCAACTCTTCTGCTACTTTTCCTTGCCTTACTTTGATTTTTTTCTTTCCATTACCCTTCTCTCGTTTTTACTCTTTTGAATAGCAATTGAAGTGGTGCAACGACAGAACGAATAAAATTACTAACTGCATCGCATTCTTATATGACATAGCGCTACGCTGCCCAGTATATGCCCTGAAGGTCATTTTTCTCGACAGTTGGCATATACTTCCACTTAATTTTTACCGAATTTTAAAGATTCATAAGCAGATGAGATTTTGTTTTACCTTTCATTGGCTTTCACTTAAAGTTGTATTCGTATAGTTGGGTTTTTGCATTCGCATTCGTTAACATGTATATACATAAATGCAATTACTTTGGATATCTCCAGATGTCTCTTGTAAAACAGAAATATATATTATTTCTTGAACTTAGTCGTCAGAACCTTTAGATTTTATGATAGCTTTTTCGTAGATTTTCCGAAATTTGAACTAGGAGGAATTTTATATATAGCCCCGTTAGAGACTGGAGCTTATTTTCACTGTGTCCATGGTAAATGTAGCAAAAGCAGTCAAGTTATAACCGTTCAGAGCGAAAGCAAGCACTCGCAGATTAAAAAAAATTAAAGACACTTAAACATCGGTAAGATATTTAGCAAGCTTTTTGTGCTTCCGTGCAGTAACCCGTATCAACATCGTGCAGCTTCAGTGACCAGTTTATCTTAATTAAACTGAAATCAGAATACTTAAATGCGAAGTGATTTTCGTTAGAAACTGATACACGACAGCCTCCACTGCCAACTCGGATTTACATCATCCCAATCAAAAGTCGTTAAGTGATTTGTAATACCTAAAAGGACTGTCAATTGCATTCACACATACAAGCTGTCATTTTAACTTTACACTGCAAATCAATAGATGCAAAGTGAATAGCTAGTAAGTCAACCATCTAACAAATGTTTTATGAAAGAGAGAAACAAAAAATGAGCAAGAGAGGAGGAGAAAAACAAACAGGCGAAAGCAAAATATGAAATTTGACAACGCATTTTAAAAGAAGCAGCACACACATGTCACTCACTACTTTTAAGGGTAGGGCAAATAACAATATGAGAATTCACTTTACACTTGTGCCAAAATAGCGAACAGCGGGGAAGGGATAAGCTCGAACCACAAATGGGGGCATGTGGATATGTATGAAATGGCAGCCCATGAAGTGATGCGTTGAAAATGTCACAAGTGCTTATACGCAATGATGTTGATGGTTTACGCTGGCAATGGAAAGTGAGTGATATGATGCAGCATTTTTGCACTATGCCATCATCATGCTGCACGGCACAATCAAATTTTCAACACCTGCCAGGCACACTCGAATAGCAACGGCTGCAAACGGTGCTGAGATAAAACTGTAATGGCAGGCAAACAACGTCATACCTGTCACATTAACGTCAGCATATGTATGTACTTATGTGTAAGCAATGAAGGATGAGGTTACCAACGTACAATTTTTGAAGTTAAATTCCTTTTTTCTCCTGTTCGACATTTACAGTTAGGCGAAGTATATGTATGTATGCTTTTTTTGGAAGCGCTTTACCTTGTATTAAGATTACAAAAAAATGTTACAACTTAAAATAATTAATGCAATAAAGAGCCACGAAAACAAATCAGTATTTAAAAAAATGTAATTTTCTGTTTTCACTTCTGAGAGTTTTAATTTAATTTAATTTTCGTTTAACAACTCTTGAGCAGACAAAGATTTTTCGAGATTTTGAATACTCGTACGATCTTTGAATATGACCGAAATTTCTTAATTTAACTCTTTTTGTTATCATATTTACAACAGGACATAAGAATGGCGTGAAATATAGAAACATATTTCCAATCTACCATTATTTTTCAGCTCTACAATGCACCATATTGTTTATAATAAATGTTTACCCAATAATCCAAGCATTTTCTCATTCAATGCAAAGCTTTATATATGTGTGTACATATGTCTGAATAAATCTGTAAATACAATTTCTTATTCACCCAAAAACAAAATAAAATGTAATAATGGCAACAAAACAACGAAAAACTTATTCTCACATACAGAAAATTTTTACAATAAAAGCGCCTCTTAAAGCTTAAAAATTGTTAATAACTGGTATACTCTCAAGCGAATATCAACAACTGTTTTTTGATCTCTTCCAACATGAAGTTGCTTGTTTCTTATATTATATTAATTATCAGCATTTTTCTTGGAAAAACTTTAGCTCAGTGTCCGAATGCGCCACGTAAGTATCTGCCATGATCATTTTTTGCAACAAAGTGAATTGCTAAGCACCGATTTTTGAATATTTCTTATAGCACGTCCCAGCTGTAGTGCTCCACGCCACTTCGGAGTTGGTGGCCCACAGTGCAGAGCCGGTACAAGGTGGTATTATAATGTGGCAACTCGTACTTGTATTAGCTTCCGCTATAATGGATGTGGAGGCAATTCGAACCGTTACTGTTCACTTGTTGCCTGTCGGCAAAGATGTGTACCCCGTGGTTAGCATATGAGTTGTAACACAACTTTTAAAGATATATGTACATACATGCAAACATATATCTACCCGAAAAGTAACATTAAAGTGTATAATGACTTTGCGGTAATATTATAACAAAATGTGTTTTTAATTCCATATAAGCTATGGGTTCATTCTTGATCTCTGTAAGCAATCTGTTAAAGAGTTTGGAAAGTTTAACAGCTGGATAGTTAAAACTAGGTTACATTGAGGTGATTTCCACTCTCTGTAAAGTAGTCAGATTGTTACGCTTAGAAAATTTTAGCCTCGCTTTAATGCCAGAATAATAATAATAATAATTTGGCGCTTACACTATATGGCTCAGTGTTTGACCGAGCTTTTCCTACTATTTGTAGTGTGCGTCTTTATATTCTACCACAAATGGAACGAGCTGAAGATTCGAACCTCGAACCCAGTGGCATATCGAGTAATAGCACGCATCGCTTCCCACTCGACCACAATAGAGTAAGTATTATTTGACATAGTAATTGACAATTTAAATTACGCCGCATTTTGCACTAGTCACAATCGTTATTTTGAGGACTGTATTTTGTGGGATTTCTTAAATGTATATTTCAATAAATTTTAAATGCTCGAAGGCATAATGGAGAAAAATGACGACATCAATAAACACAATTTAAAGCCAATGCAAAGATTTGCATTTAGTTATAAACACAACGACGGTGAAAGTCACACATTTTTTGCGTTATGCGTTTTAAACGGTATACATGACTTAAGCGAATTACTATTTTCAGCTGTGTATTTTCAGACTCAATGCTCGAATAATCCAGGTACTTACGTTTAAACATTTTCACTTTTGAGTTAACTGTTCAGAATAGCTTATTAAATATTTCTTTAAGAAACCGCTATATGTATCATAGCGGAACTCGTGGTCGGCAATGCAAACCTGCTATAAGATGGTGGTTTCATCCGGCACTTAGAGCTTGTAGCAGTTTCTTTTACAACGGATGTGGAGGCAATGGGAATCGTTATTGTACAACTACAGATTGCAGGCAAAAATGTAGGGCACGTTCTTAAGAAAAAAAATTAATTAACCCTGAATTGAAAAAGTTATAAAAACATAAAAAGAGAATATAAAACTTAGTTTAAGTTTGCCTCCGAATCGATTGCAAAATTTATTCAGTACTGATACCGAACTATTACTAGTAAGTTATATTTGTTTTTATATTATTGATAACATGACTTTATTTCACTGAAAAAATCATTACCCCTTCATGTTAGTTAATGCAGATAAATATTTAGTTTAAAAAATGTAAAATTAGAGATCGAAGTGAGTATAATTCGAAAATAGGTACTTTCACTTCTACTCTCTCAGAGAAATGTAGATTTATCACTCTTTGTAACAAGTTCGAAAGAACAATCCTACGACACTACAAAAGGGGAAGAAGTAAGTGAGGCCAATTTATGACGCAGATGAGCGCTAACAACATCATAATAGATGACCCTTACAAAGTGCGGGAGAAAAGCCCTGGCTTTACGACAACGATGAAAGTTGTTCTGTACATTGTTCGCTAGTGGTGGCAGAGGAATAAAATTGCCTCGCATGCATTCGAAACACCCAGTACAAAAGTCCATGATGATATGAATTTGCCATTCTCTCTTGCTATCTACGAATCTGCCTTAGAAAATATTCGTTTGTGCTCATAAAAAAAATAAGTTTCAATTACACGTTTATTTCACTTTATTTATCCAACTATTACTCTTGGTGAAGGACAACTTCGTTCACATGCAGTGCGCGAACAATAACGATTCTTATTTCCACCACATCCTTGATAGGTGAAGGCCACACATTGTCTGGTGGCCTGGTTATAGGCCCAGCGAGTACCAGACAAACATCCGGGACCAGTGTTGCCTGCGTCAACTTCTTTAGTGCAAGTCGGATTAGCTATCGATTGGTGTTTTTACATATTAGAAATCTTTCGATTAAACTCTTTATTTTATCACTTTATTTATTATAATATAATATACTCGGTCATATGTACATATGTACGTATATAGTACCTACTCACCAAGTCGTCTGCAATATTGAGCATAAGCGTTTTAACTCATTGCGATGCATTAAATGAGTAAACAATTTTTAATATGCGAGTTCATATTGAATTCTTCGAATGTTGAAAGACGACTGTCAATGCCAAATATTATGTATTAAAAATTTATTATGAATACAATTTATAAAAAATTAAATAAAGTTATTCACCTGTGTTTAAAAAAAATAGGTCAGTAAAAACACTTGTTTTTATTATATTTGCATGCTATATATGAATATGTATGTATGTACATGAATTCTATTTTTGTATTATGGAATAAAGTTAATTTGAATTCTTCAAGTATGCATTGAAAATATAAAGTTGGGGCCATATGTCCAAAATAAAATTGTGTGTTACTTGTATTTATATATTTATTTTTAAATCAATTAAAAGACTCTGGTTCCAATAACAGCTATTTAAACAAAGTTTCAAACTTTGTAGAAAACTGAAAAAAAAACAACAAAAGGTTTAAACTTTTTCAAAAGTTTTGGAAATATGTATTTTGACTTTATAGATTTTAAGCCCATTAAATTTTGTACTTCTTTCAAGTAGTTAAGGATTATCGTTGACTTTTGAGAATTTGTTTTTACCACAGAATAATGAAACTGGCGCTGATTTTTGAAACCAGTTCATTTAACAAAAAAATCTCAAACAATATCAATTAATTGTAGGACATAATACATCATAATACTTGAACTGTACCTTTTTAAGATTTTATCACTTAAAAACTGCTTACTAAATAAATTCCTACATTTTTTAATTGTATTTATAATTCAATCAAGTTTTTTAACTGGAAAATTTTAATGAAATTTTATTTAATTATAATGTATGTAACATACATATGTAAATTTTATATAAAATTAAAAATTCCGATTTGTATGGCTGTTCTTAGAGAATAAACTGAATTTTAATAGAGAAATGTTAAAACAATTGATTATTTGTGGCTGGTCAAAGTATCCACTATACCTAAATCGTTGAAGTGATTTCGGATATATTTTTGAAAATAATTTCATATTAAAATTATAAAAAATACTTTTTGTTTGGTACTTATTAAGTATATTGTTTTTGTTTTGTTTTTAGCCAAATAATAACTCCATGCCAATCATTAGATGTGTTTAACGTAAAAACATATTAAGCAAATATTTTCTAATTACAATTTAGTAATTATAACCGCACCCCATATTTCTAATTTTTGAAAAATAGTTTTTTTTAATTCAATTGCTATTAGTGTATAATAAAATATATTATATGATATGAAACTTGTACTTTAATGTATATAAGTTAGAAGGCTACAAAACGGTATACTCAAGGCAATTTCACATATTTTTAAAAGAATGTGTACTTGTATGACAAGAAAAAATTTGTCAGTCACCGACTGATTCTTGCAGCGTACGATCATTGTACAACTCTATAAGTAAGATATCTCGTTCCATCCCTCTCTTATTTCCGACCTGTCTCTTTCTGTTTTGACAGTGTAATTTTAATGGATTCCAAGGGTTTAACAGAGTAATTTTAATGGCTAACCTGTACGAACGACATTAGAATGAAATAAATAACCAGGGTTATGTGAAGAAATTCCGAAGGCATTTCCTGTGCGGTGTTGCCGTGTTATCTCATGTTCATTCATACATTTTTTTAAATTTAGATATTTATCTTGCGGATAAAATTTATTTTATTGAATAGTTATTACTGAAAACGTGTTAAGCAATACTCAACTATCAAGCAAAACATGCATTTTATGTTTTTGGAAAGAAAATTATCAAAATATTAAGAACGTAAATTGATCATTGCCTACTAAAAGTCTGATTCCCTACATGTATTTTCATGCAAACCTACATGTATTGCCATGCCAACCCTGCTTTGAAATCTATCTGTTGGTTTATTCAAAAACAATTTTAACGTTTTTCGTGAAAATTATTTTTATCTACAGTATGCAAAACTCGTATTAGTACACCTTCTCATAAGAACAAGCATCAATAACTTTTTCAAATGTATCTTAAAACAATCCGTGAAATAAATTTATTTCGCAGGAAAATCAGTAAGAGTAATAGCGCAGTTATAGCGCAGTTACCCACCGACGTAGAACGGCCGTAGGTGTCAGCTGACACGAGCTATCTTACGAGAGCGCCTTGTTAATGAAAACTCACCACCGTAGAATTTTCGTGTTGACGGAGAACTTACGTAGGAAATCCAAACGAATTTGATTTTTTCCGTAGAAACGTATCAGCTGATTGTTCTCTCTCTCGTCATTCTCGTACAAGGTTGCTGACGAATATACTGACGAATATAGCAGATTATAGCATAATATATTATTTAAATTGGTCAGCACTTCGAGTAAAATTTACCCGCAAATATTATCTGCTATTTGAAACAAGGATATGTCATAAAATAATAACAATTGAAAACTTTTGCTTATTCTTCATTGCCTCTAATAAATGGAGTTAATTTGTTTATTTTGTTAAGTACAATGCATTGTTTTCTACGTTTTTCTTATTCAACCTTTCTGGATTTTTTTAAAAATACATTTGAAATAATTATTGATACTTGTTTTTATGAGGAGGTGTACTAATACGAATTTCATTTTTTTACAGCTCCTATGTATGTACATACATATGCATTAGGGTGGGTTAAATTTTTGGTCGATGTTTGGTACCCCCTAGTTGTGTTTCATAAATCATTTTAAGCAACTTTTCCAATGGAAGTATGGTTTTATTTTGAATTCCGAGCCCCCCCAATTTTTAAAAATAGGTATTTTTTTTTTCCTTTTCTTAGATCTTCCTCTATCTACTCGCTAAATGAACAAACCCTATTTTTCTCATTTCAAATTTATTATTCCTTACAATTCCAACCTTAAAGATAAAAACTTATATAAAATATAAATGAAAAAAATTCAATTGAATATTGTAAGAAGCGAGAAGGACTTATTCTTGAGTCTTTCTTGCTGTCAAGTTTAGGAAATTTTTTACGGCTTTCTAATGTCACTGCCATCACTTCTTCTCGTTTCTGTTCTAAAACTCGTTTGGACACGCTAGCTAGCAATTGAACATGTCTTTCCGTTGCTTGTATGTGTAACGGAATTTTTGGATCAGGTAGCGGTCGATCATCATTTTCCAGATATTGTTCTAGATGTTCATAAGGGATGCTTAGAGTAAACGGTGGTTCGAATATGATTGAATTATCATTCATATCAATCATATTCGTATAATCCGTGCAATTGAAGTTCAAGATAGGTTTTTTATAAGCTCTCAGTTGCATCGGATTATCCACATGGTTGCGGTAGTGTACAATTTTTTTTAGAGCTATGTAAGTCGCGTATGTTTTTTTCATCGTCGAACAACATTGCTAATAAAACGTTTTCTGAGTGAGCATAATACGCGTTTTCTTGAACAACATTATTCACAATTTTTCTTAAATTCGAATCCAAATATTGAGTCCAACGTATGAATTTACAAAGTAATACACTGCCGTAAACGACAGAGTTATAGTACTTAATATTAAAATACGAACATTGGCGTATACACTTTCATTACATAGTTTGACAGAATTTTTAAATTTTTAGACGACTTATTCGTTGTCACGTATAACCGTAATAATCTACTGGCTTTGGTGAGCCAGCGAGAATGTGCAATTGGCCCTGGTTTAATGTTAGACAAATCGGCTAAAACCTCACCATAAGAAATTGCAAGTGCCATTCTGTACAAGTACGTTGCGTCGGTAGTTAATTAATTAATTTCTAGAACATGCTATTCGATTTCTCTGCAAACTCCTAAAATATTTTATTTGATTCTTCTATAAACTTCTTGAACATTATGCGATTTTGTTAGAAATCGCTAGAACATTCTATTCGATTTTTCTAGAAATTTATAGAATATTCTATTCGATTCTTCTATAAATTTCTAAAACATTCTATTCGATAGATTTAGAAATTCCTAGAACCTTCATTAATATTCAGGACGTCGATGAACTGCACTGCCACGTTTTTTTTAAAAAGACGTTATTTTTATGTATTTAGAAATTGAAATATTAGATAATGCTTTATTGCTTCTTGTTTTTTTAACATATGTTTCCATCTTTAGAGTTGAATTTCTGAAGAAAAAAAACTTTGATAAAAAAATGTTCTGTTCATTTAGCGAGTAGATAGAGGAAGATCTAAATTTCTGTCTTCCAGAGGGTTCCATTTTCTATCTGAAATCTATAGTAGTAGTTGCAACATCATAACGAGAACTCTTGAATCTCTCTTTTTAACTGAACTTTACAATCTCAGCAAGTTCCAAGTCATCCCGATAGAAAATAAACATATTTTCCATACAAATTTTTCAATTTTTGGCCAGAAAAAGGCTAAAAATCGAAAATCTTGTATGTGAAGTACCCTTAATTTTTATTGTATTGCACTGAAAGTTTCATTATCTTTTTTTTTTTTTAAAACAAAAACTTTGTGCAAAATTTTAAGTCATCACGATGAAAAATGAGGGTACTCTCCATACAAATATTCCGATTTTTGTGCCATTTTCGTCCATCTTAAGCCTTTTTTTGTTCAAATTGAGTATCAAAACATACTTTTATCGCCGAGCCAATGTCAAATTCGGTTTTTTTCGTACCAAAAAACCCCTTTACACATACATAGCAAAATATTGTAATCCTTTTTTCAATGCTGTGTCCAAGTCGAATCTTGAAAAGGACGAAAAAATACCTATTATTAAAAATTGGGGGGCTCGGAATTCAAAATAAAACCATACTTCCATTGGAAAAGTTGCTTAAAATGATTTATAAAACACAACTAGGGGGTACCAAACATCGACTTTTTTTGACCCATACAATTTGACCCACCCTAATATGCATGTATGTATGTTTATGATTGATTATTTGGTTAAATACAACGGGCAGGATTCTAAGTCAGGAAGCTTGCTTGCCACTGCACCTGTCCAGTATTTTTTGGACAATCGTACATATGTACTTGTTCACACATGTACATACATATGTATATGATATGTAATATTAGTATTATTTTTATACCCGAGCTTACTTGTACACAAGGGTGTTATAACTTTGTTCGCATAACGGTTGCTTGTAACAGCATAGCGGAAGCAAGATAGATATAGACATATATGTATACACTAAAATGCTCAGAATGAAAAGAGAAGTCGATCTAGCGATGTCTGTCTGTCCGTCCGTCCGTGCAGACGATAACTTAAGCAAAAATTTAGTTACCTCAATGAAGTTTGGTACATAGATTGCTCTTTGGACAAGGTAGGTTGGTATTGAAAGTGGTCAAGATCGGTCAATAGCCTCGCCCACCTCCCATGTACTATGTTTCCACGGCACATGATTCGCTCTCCCATTCGTAATTCGCTCTCCCCATACAAACTTTTGTTAATAACTGGTATACTCTCAAGCGAATATCAACAACTGTTTTTTGATCTCTTCCAACAAGAAGTTGCTTGTTTCTTATATTATATTAATTATCAGCATTTTTCTTGGAAAAACTTTAGCTCAGTGTCCGAATGCGCCACGTAAGTATCTGCCATGATCATTTTTTGCAACAAAGTGAATTGCTAAGCACCGATTTTTGAATATTTCTTATAGCACGTCCCAGCTGTAGTGCTCCACGCCACTTCGGAGTTGGTGGCCCACAGTGCAGAGCCGGTACAAGGTGGTATTATAATGTGGCAACTCGTACTTGTATTAGCTTCCGCTATAATGGATGTGGAGGCAATTCGAACCGTTACTGTTCACTTGTTGCCTGTCGGCAAAGATGTGTACCCCGTGGTTAGCATATGAGTTGTAACACAACTTTTAAAGATATATGTACATACATGCAAACATATATCTACCCGAAAAGTAACATTAAAGTGTATAATGACTTTGCGGTAATATTATAACAAAATGTGTTTTTAATTCCATATAAGCTATGGGTTCATTCTTGATCTCTGTAAGCAATCTGTTAAAGAGTTTGGAAAGTTTAACAGCTGGATAGTTAAAACTAGGTTACATTGAGGTGATTTCCACTCTCTGTAAAGTAGTCAGATTGTTACGCTTAGAAAATTTTAGCCTCGCTTTAATGCCAGAATAATAATAATAATAATTTGGCGCTTACACTATATGGCTCAGTGTTTGACCGAGCTTTTCCTACTATTTGTAGTGTGCGTCTTTATATTCTACCACAAATGGAACGAGCTGAAGATTCGAACCTCGAACCCAGTGGCATATCGAGTAATAGCACGCATCGCTTCCCACTCGACCACAATAGAGTAAGTATTATTTGACATTGTAATTGACAATTTAAATTACGCCGCATTTTGCACTAGTCACAATCGTTATTTTGAGGACTGTATTTTGTGGGATTTCTTAAATGTATATTTCAATAAATTTTAAATGCTCGAAGGCATAATGGAGAAAAATGACGACATCAATAAACACAATTTAAAGCCAATGCAAAGATTTGCATTTAGTTATAAACACAACGACGGTGAAAGTCACACATTTTTTGCGTTATGCGTTTTAAACGGTATACATGACTTAAGCGAATTACTATTTTCAGCTGTGTATTTTCAGACTCAATGCTCGAATAATCCAGGTACTTACGTTTAAACATTTTCACTTTTGAGTTAACTGTTCAGAATAGCTTATTAAATATTTCTTTAAGAAACCGCTATATGTATCATAGCGGAACTCGTGGTCGGCAATGCAAACCTGCTATAAGATGGTGGTTTCATCCGGCACTTAGAGCTTGTAGCAGTTTCTTTTACAACGGATGTGGAGGCAATGGGAATCGTTATTGTACAACTACAGATTGCAGGCAAAAATGTAGGGCACGTTCTTAAGAAAAAAAATTAATTAACCCTGAATTGAAAAAGTTATAAAAACATAAAAAGAGAATATAAAACTTAGTTTAAGTTTGCCTCCGAATCGATTGCAAAATTTATTCAGTACTGATACCGAACTATTACTAGTAAGTTATATTTGTTTTTATATTATTGATAACATGACTTTATTTCACTGAAAAAATCATTACCCCTTCATGTTAGTTAATGCAGATAAATATTTAGTTTAAAAAATGTAAAATTAGAGATCGAAGTGAGTATAATTCGAAAATAGGTACTTTCACTTCTACTCTCTCAGAGAAATGTAGATTTATCACTCTTTGTAACAAGTTCGAAAGAACAATCCTACGACACTACAAAAGGGGAAGAAGTAAGTGAGGCCAATTTATGACGCAGATGAGCGCTAACAACATCATAATAGATGACCCTTACAAAGTGCGGGAGAAAAGCCCTGGCTTTACGACAACGATGAAAGTTGTTCTGTACATTGTTCGCTAGTGGTGGCAGAGGAATAAAATTGCCTCGCATGCATTCGAAACACCCAGTACAAAAGTCCATGATGATATGAATTTGCCATTCTCTCTTGCTATCTACGAATCTGCCTTAGAAAATATTCGTTTGTGCTCATAAAAAAAATAAGTTTCAATTACACGTTTATTTCACTTTATTTATCCAACTATTACTCTTGGTGAAGGACAACTTCGTTCACATGCAGTGCGCGAACAATAACGATTCTTATTTCCACCACATCCTTGATAGGTGAAGGCCACACATTGTCTGGTGGCCTGGTTATAGGCCCAGCGAGTACCAGACAAACATCCGGGACCAGTGTTGCCTGCGTCAACTTCTTTAGTGCAAGTCGGATTAGCTATCGATTGGTGTTTTTACATATTAGAAATCTTTCGATTAAACTCTTTATTTTATCACTTTATTTATTATAATATAATATACTCGGTCATATGTACATATGTACGTATATAGTACCTACTCACCAAGTCGTCTGCAATATTGAGCATAAGCGTTTTAACTCATTGCGATGCATTAAATGAGTAAACAATTTTTAATATGCGAGTTCATATTGAATTCTTCGAATGTTGAAAGACGACTGTCAATGCCAAATATTATGTATTAAAAATTTATTATGAATACAATTTATAAAAAATTAAATAAAGTTATTCACCTGTGTTTAAAAAAAATAGGTCAGTAAAAACACTTGTTTTTATTATATTTGCATGCTATATATGAATATGTATGTATGTACATGAATTCTATTTTTGTATTATGGAATAAAGTTAATTTGAATTCTTCAAGTATGCATTGAAAATATAAAGTTGGGGCCATATGTCCAAAATAAAATTGTGTGTTACTTGTATTTATATATTTATTTTTAAATCAATTAAAAGACTCTGGTTCCAATAACAGCTATATAAACAAAGTTTCAAACTTTGTAGAAAACTGAAAAAAAAACAACAAAAGGTTTAAACTTTTTCAAAAGTTTTGGAAATACATATGTATTTTGACTTTATAGATTTTAAGCCCATTCAATTTTGTGCTTCTTTCAAGTAGTTAAGGATTATCGTTGACTTTTGAGAATTTTTTTTTACCACAGAATAATGAAACTGGCGCTGATTTTTGAAACCAGTTCATTTAACAAAAAAATCTCAAACAATATCAATTAATTGTAGGACATAATACATCATAATACTTGAACTGTACCTTTTTAAGATTTTATCACTTAAAAACTGCTTACTAAATAAATTCCTACATTTTTTAATTGTATTTATAATTCAATCAAGTTTTTTAACTGGAAAATTTTAATGAAATTTTATTTAATTATAATGTATGTAACATACATATGTAAATTTTATATAAAATTAAAAATTTGGATTTGTATGGCTGTTCTTAGAGAATAAACTGAATTTTAATAGAGAAATGTTAAAACAATTGATTATTTGTGGCTGGTCAAAGTATCCACTATACCTAAATCGTTGAAGTGATTTCGGATATATTTTTGAAAATAATTTCATATTAAAATTATAAAAAATACTTTTTGTTTGGTACTTATTAAGTATATTGTTTTTGTTTTGTTTTTAGCCAAATAATAACTCCATGCCAATCATTAGATGTGTTTAACGTAAAAACATATTAAGCAAATATTTTCTAATTACAATTTAGTAATTATAACCGCACCGCATATTTCTAATTTTTGAAAAATAGTTTTTTTTAATTCAATTGCTATTAGTGTATAATAAAATATATTATATGATATGAAACTTGTACTTTAATGTATATAAGTTATAAAGGCTACAAAACGGTATACTCAAGGCAATTTCACATATTTTTAAAAGAATGTGTACTTGTATGACAAGAAAAAATTTGTCAGTCACCGACTGATTCTTGCAGCGTACGATCATTGTACAACTCTATAAGTAAGATATCTCGTTCCATCCCTCTCTTATTTCCGACCTGTCTCTTTCTGTTTTGACAGTGTAATTTTAATGGATTCCAAGGGTTTAACAGAGTAATTTTAATGGCTAACCTGTACGAACGACATTAGAATGAAATAAATAACCAGGGTTATGTGAAGAAATTCCGAAGGCATTTCCTGTGCGGTGTTGCCGTGTTATCTCATGTTCATTCATACATTTTTTTAAATTTAGATATTTATCTTGCGGATAAAATTTATTTTATTGAATGGTTATTACTGAAAACGTGTTAAGCAATACTCAACTATCAAGCAAAACATGCATTTTATGTTTTTGGAAAGAAAATTATCAAAATATTAAGAACGTAAATTGATCATTGCCTACTAAAAGTCTGATTCCCTACATGTATTTTCATGCAAACCTACATGTATTGCCATGCCAACCCTGCTTTGAAATCTATCTGTTGGTTTATTCAAAAACAATTTTAACGTTTTTCGTGAAAATTATTTTTATCTACAGTATGCAAAACTCGTATTAGTACACCTTCTCATAAGAACAAGCATCAATAACTTTTTCAAATGTATCTTAAAACAATCCGTGAAATAAATTTATTTCGCAGGAAAATCAGTAAGAGTAATAGCGCAGTTATAGCGCAGTTACCCACCGACGTAGAACGGCCGTAGGTGTCAGCTGACACGAGCTATCTTACGAGAGCGCCTTGTTAATGAAAACTCACCACCGTAGAATTTTCGTGTTGACGGAGAACTTACGTAGGAAATCCAAACGAATTTGATTTTTTCCGTAGAAACGTATCAGCTGATTGTTCTCTCTCTCGTCATTCTCGTACAAGGTTGCTGACGAATATACTGACGAATATAGCAGATTATAGCATAATATATTATTTAAATTGGTCAGCACTTCGAGTAAAATTTACCCGCAAATATTATCTGCTATTTGAAACAAGGATATGTCATAAAATAATAACAATTGAAAACTTTTGCTTATTCTTCATTGCCTCTAATAAATGGAGTTAATTTGTTTATTTTGTTAAGTACAATGCATTGTTTTCTACGTTTTTCTTATTCAACCTTTCTGGATTTTTTTAAAAATACATTTGAAATAATTATTGATACTTGTTTTTATGAGGAGGTGTACTAATACGAATTTCATTTTTTTACAGCTCCTATGTATGTACATACATATGCATTAGGGTGGGTTAAATTTTTGGTCGATGTTTGGTACCCCCTAGTTGTGTTTCATAAATCATTTTAAGCAACTTTTCCAATGGAAGTATGGTTTTATTTTGAATTCCGAGCCCCCCCAATTTTTAAAAAATAGGTATTTTTTTTTTCCTTTTCTTAGATCTTCCTCTATCTACTCGCTAAATGAACAAACCCTATTTTTCTCATTTCAAATTTATTATTCCTTACAATTCCAACCTTAAAGATAAAAACTTATATAAAATATAAATGAAAAAAATTCAATTGAATATTGTAAGAAGCGAGAAGGACTTATTCTTGAGTCTTTCTTGCTGTCAAGTTTAGGAAATTTTTTACGGCTTTCTAATGTCACTGCCATCACTTCTTCTCGTTTCTGTTCTAAAA
The DNA here is from genome assembly GCA_963971545.1 of Philophylla caesio. Classification (NCBI taxonomy): domain Eukaryota; kingdom Metazoa; phylum Arthropoda; class Insecta; order Diptera; family Tephritidae; genus Philophylla; species Philophylla caesio. The sequence goes on from OZ020609.1 coordinate 15,899,142, forward strand.
CTCGTTTGGACACGCTAGCTAGCAATTGAACATGTCTTTCCGTTGCTTGTACATATGTGTAACGGAATTTTTGGATCAGGTAGCGGTCGATCATCATTTTCCAGATATTGTTCTAGATGTTCATAAGGGATGCTTAGAGTAAACGGTGGTTCGAATATGATTGAATTATCATTCATATCAATCATATTCGTATAATCCGTGCAATTGAAGTTCAAGATAGGTTTTTTATAAGCTCTCAGTTGCATCGGATTATCCACATGGTTGCGGTAGTGTACAATTTTTTTTAGAGCTATGTAAGTCGCGTATGTTTTTTTCATCGTCGAACAACATTGCTAATAAAACGTTTTCTGAGTGAGCATAATACGCGTTTTCTTGAACAACATTATTCACAATTTTTCTTAAATTCGAATCCAAATATTGAGTCCAACGTATGAATTTACAAAGTAATACACTGCCGTAAACGAGAGAGTTATAGTACTTAATATTAAAATACGAACATTGGCGTATACACTTTCATTACATAGTTTGACAGAATTTTTAAATTTTTAGACGACTTATTCGTTGTCACGTATAACCGTAATAATCTACTGGCTTTGGTGAGCCAGCGAGAATGTGCAATTGGCCCTGGTTTAATGTTAGACAAATCGGCTAAAACCTCACCATAAGAAATTGCAAGTGCCATTCTGTACAAGTACGTTGCGTCGGTAGTTAATTAATTAATTTCTAGAACATGCTATTCGATTTCTCTGCAAACTCCTAAAATATTTTATTTGATTCTTCTATAAACTTCTTGAACATTATGCGATTTTGTTAGAAATCGCTAGAACATTCTATTCGATTTTTCTAGAAATTTATAGAATATTCTATTCGATTCTTCTATAAATTTCTAAAACATTCTATTCGATAGATTTAGAAATTCCTAGAACCTTCATTAATATTCAGGACGTCGATGAACTGCACTGCCACGTTTTTTTTAAAAAGACGTTATTTTTATGTATTTAGAAATTGAAATATTAGATAATGCTTTATTGCTTCTTGTTTTTTTAACATATGTTTCCATCTTTAGAGTTGAATTTCTGAAGAAAAAAAACTTTGATAAAAAAATGTTCTGTTCATTTAGCGAGTAGATAGAGGAAGATCTAAATTTCTGTCTTCCAGAGGGTTCCATTTTCTATCTGAAATCTATAGTAGTAGTTGCAACATCATAACGAGAACTCTTGAATCTCTCTTTTTAACTGAACTTTACAATCTCAGCAAGTTCCAAGTCATCCCGATAGAAAATAAACATATTTTCCATACAAATTTTTCAATTTTTGGCCAGAAAAAGGCTAAAAATCGAAAATCTTGTATGTGAAGTACCCTTAATTTGTATTGTATTGCACTGAAAGTTTCATTATCTTTTTTTTTTTTTAAAACAAAAACTTTGTGCAAAATTTTAAGTCATCACGATGAAAAATGAGGGTACTCTCCATACAAATATTCCGATTTTTGTGCCATTTTCGTCCATCTTAAGCCTTTTTTTGTTCAAATTGAGTATCAAAACATACTTTTATCGCCGAGCCAATGTCAAATTCGGTTTTTTTCGTACCAAAAAACCCCTTTACACATACATAGCAAAATATTGTAATCCTTTTTTCAATGCTGTGTCCAAGTCGAATCTTGAAAAGGACGAAAAAATACCTATTATTAAAAATTGGGGGGCTCGGAATTCAAAATAAAACCATACTTCCATTGGAAAAGTTGCTTAAAATGATTTATAAAACACAACTAGGGGGTACCAAACATCGACTTTTTTTGACCCATACAATTTGACCCACCCTAATATGCATGTATGTTTATGATTGATTATTTGGTTAAATACAACGGGCAGGATTCTAAGTCAGGAAGCTTGCTTGCCACTGCACCTGTCCAGTATTTTTTGGACAATCGTACATACTTGTTCACACATGTACATACATATGTATATGATATGTAATATTAGTATTATTTTTATACCCGAGCTTACTTGTACACAAGGGTGTTATAACTTTGTTCGCATAACGGTTGCTTGTAACAGCATAGCGGAAGCAAGATAGATATAGACATATATGTATACACTAAAATGCTCAGAATGAAAAGAGAAGTCGATCTAGCGATGTCTGTCTGTCCGTCCGTCCGTGCAGACGATAACTTAAGCAAAAATTTAGTTACCTCAATGAAGTTTGGTACATAGATTGCTCTTTGGACAAGGTAGGTTGGTATTGAAAGTGGTCAAGATCGGTCAATAGCCTCGCCCACCTCCCATGTACTATGTTTCCACGGCACATGATTCGCTCTCCCATTCGTAATTCGCTCTCCCCATACAAACTTTTGTTAATAACTGGTATACTCTCAAGCGAATATCAACAACTGTTTTTTGATCTCTTCCAACATGAAGTTGCTTGTTTCTTATATTATATTAATTATCAGCATTTTTCTTGGAAAAACTTTAGCTCAGTGTCCGAATGCGCCACGTAAGTATCTGCCATGATCATTTTTTGCAACAAAGTGAATTGCTAAGCACCGATTTTTGAATATTTCTTATAGCACGTCCCAGCTGTAGTGCTCCACGCCACTTCGGAGTTGGTGGCCCACAGTGCAGAGCCGGTACAAGGTGGTATTATAATGTGGCAACTCGTACTTGTATTAGCTTCCGCTATAATGGATGTGGAGGCAATTCGAACCGTTACTGTTCACTTGTTGCCTGTCGGCAAAGATGTGTACCCCGTGGTTAGCATATGAGTTGTAACACAACTTTTAAAGATATATGTACATACATGCAAACATATATCTACCCGAAAAGTAACATTAAAGTGTATAATGACTTTGCGGTAATATTATAACAAAATGTGTTTTTAATTCCATATAAGCTATGGGTTCATTCTTGATCTCTGTAAGCAATCTGTTAAAGAGTTTGGAAAGTTTAACAGCTGGATAGTTAAAACTAGGTTACATTGAGGTGATTTCCACTCTCTGTAAAGTAGTCAGATTGTTACGCTTAGAAAATTTTAGCCTCGCTTTAATGCCAGAATAATAATAATAATTTGGCGCTTACACTATATGGCTCAGTGTTTGACCGAGCTTTTCCTACTATTTGTAGTGTGCGTCTTTATATTCTACCACAAATGGAACGAGCTGAAGATTCGAACCTCGAACCCAGTGGCATATCGAGTAATAGCACGCATCGCTTCCCACTCGACCACAATAGAGTAAGTATTATTTGACATAGTAATTGACAATTTAAATTACGCCGCATTTTGCACTAGTCACAATCGTTATTTTGAGGACTGTATTTTGTGGGATTTCTTAAATGTATATTTCAATAAATTTTAAATGCTCGAAGGCATAATGGAGAAAAATGACGACATCAATAAACACAATTTAAAGCCAATGCAAAGATTTGCATTTAGTTATAAACACAACGACGGTGAAAGTCACACATTTTTTGCGTTATGCGTTTTAAACGGTATACATGACTTAAGCGAATTACTATTTTCAGCTGTGTATTTTCAGACTCAATGCTCGAATAATCCAGGTACTTACGTTTAAACATTTTCACTTTTGAGTTAACTGTTCAGAATAGCTTATTAAATATTTCTTTAAGAAACCGCTATATGTATCATAGCGGAACTCGTGGTCGGCAATGCAAACCTGCTATAAGATGGTGGTTTCATCCGGCACTTAGAGCTTGTAGCAGTTTCTTTTACAACGGATGTGGAGGCAATGGGAATCGTTATTGTACAACTACAGATTGCAGGCAAAAATGTAGGGCACGTTCTTAAGAAAAAAAATTAATTAACCCTGAATTGAAAAAGTTATAAAAACATAAAAAGAGAATATAAAACTTAGTTTAAGTTTGCCTCCGAATCGATTGCAAAATTTATTCAGTACTGATACCGAACTATTACTAGTAAGTTATATTTGTTTTTATATTATTGATAACATGACTTTATTTCACTGAAAAAATCATTACCCCTTCATGTTAGTTAATGCAGATAAATATTTAGTTTAAAAAATGTAAAATTAGAGATCGAAGTGAGTATAATTCGAAAATAGGTACTTTCACTTCTACTCTCTCAGAGAAATGTAGATTTATCACTCTTTGTAACAAGTTCGAAAGAACAATCCTACGACACTACAAAAGGGGAAGAAGTAAGTGAGGCCAATTTATGACGCAGATGAGCGCTAACAACATCATAATAGATGACCCTTACAAAGTGCGGGAGAAAAGCCCTGGCTTTACGACAACGATGAAAGTTGTTCTGTACATTGTTCGCTAGTGGTGGCAGAGGAATAAAATTGCCTCGCATGCATTCGAAACACCCAGTACAAAAGTCCATGATGATATGAATTTGCCATTCTCTCTTGCTATCTACGAATCTGCCTTAGAAAATATTCGTTTGTGCTCATAAAAAAAATAAGTTTCAATTACACGTTTATTTCACTTTATTTATCCAACTATTACTCTTGGTGAAGGACAACTTCGTTCACATGCAGTGCGCGAACAATAACGATTCTTATTTCCACCACATCCTTGATAGGTGAAGGCCACACATTGTCTGGTGGCCTGGTTATAGGCCCAGCGAGTACCAGACAAACATCCGGGACCAGTGTTGCCTGCGTCAACTTCTTTAGTGCAAGTCGGATTAGCTATCGATTGGTGTTTTTACATATTAGAAATCTTTCGATTAAACTCTTTATTTTATCACTTTATTTATTATAATATAATATACTCGGTCATATGTACATATGTACGTATATAGTACCTACTCACCAAGTCGTCTGCAATATTGAGCATAAGCGTTTTAACTCATTGCGATGCATTAAATGAGTAAACAATTTTTAATATGCGAGTTCATATTGAATTCTTCGAATGTTGAAAGACGACTGTCAATGCCAAATATTATGTATTAAAAATTTATTATGAATACAATTTATAAAAAATTAAATAAAGTTATTCACCTGTGTTTAAAAAAAATAGGTCAGTAAAAACACTTGTTTTTATTATATTTGCATGCTATATATGTATATGTATGTATGTACATGAATTCTATTTTTGTATTATGGAATAAAGTTAATTTGAATTCTTCAAGTATGCATTGAAAATATAAAGTTGGGGCCATATGTCCAAAATAAAATTGTGTGTTACTTGTATTTATATATTTATTTTTAAATCAATTAAAAGACTCTGGTTCCAATAACAGCTATATAAACAAAGTTTCAAACTTTGTAGAAAACTGAAAAAAAAACAACAAAAGGTTTAAACTTTTTCAAAAGTTTTGGAAATACATATGTATTTTGACTTTATAGATTTTAAGCCCATTCAATTTTGTGCTTCTTTCAAGTAGTTAAGGATTATCGTTGACTTTTGAGAATTTGTTTTTACCACAGAATAATGAAACTGGCGCTGATTTTTGAAACCAGTTCATTTAACAAAAAAATCTCAAACAATATCAATTAATTGTAGGACATAATACATCATAATACTTGAACTGTACCTTTTTAAGATTTTATCACTTAAAAACTGCTTACTAAATAAACTCCTACATTTTTTAATTGTATTTATAATTCAATCAAGTTTTTTAACTGGAAAATTTTAATGAAATTTTATTTAATTATAATGTATGTAACATACATATGTAAATTTTATATAAAATTAAAAATTTGGATTTGTATGGCTGTTCTTAGAGAATAAACTGAATTTTAATAGAGAAATGTTAAAACAATTGATTATTTGTGGCTGGTCAAAGTATCCACTATACCTAAATCGTTGAAGTGATTTCGGATATATTTTTGAAAATAATTTCATATTAAAATTATAAAAAATACTTTTTGTTTGGTACTTATTAAGTATATTGTTTTTGTTTTGTTTTTAGCCAAATAATAACTCCATGCCAATCATTAGATGTGTTTAACGTAAAAACATATTAAGCAAATATTTTCTAATTACAATTTAGTAATTATAACCGCACCGCATATTTCTAATTTTTGAAAAATAGTTTTTTTTAATTCAATTGCTATTAGTGTATAATAAAATATATTATATGATATGAAACTTGTACTTTAATGTATATAAGTTATAAAGGCTACAAAACGGTATACTCAAGGCAATTTCACATATTTTTAAAAGAATGTGTACTTGTATGACAAGAAAAAATTTGTCAGTCACCGACTGATTCTTGCAGCGTACGATCATTGTACAACTCTATAAGTAAGATATCTCGTTCCATCCCTCTCTTATTTCCGACCTGTCTCTTTCTGTTTTGACAGTGTAATTTTAATGGATTCCAAGGGTTTAACAGAGTAATTTTAATGGCTAACCTGTACGAACGACATTAGAATGAAATAAATAACCAGGGTTATGTGAAGAAATTCCGAAGGCATTTCCTGTGCGGTGTTGCCGTGTTATCTCATGTTCATTCATACATTTTTTTAAATTTAGATATTTATCTTGCGGATAAAATTTATTTTATTGAATAGTTATTACTGAAAACGTGTTAAGCAATACTCAACTATCAAGCAAAACATGCATTTTATGTTTTTGGAAAGAAAATTATCAAAATATTAAGAACGTAAATTGATCATTGCCTACTAAAAGTCTGATTCCCTACATGTATTTTCATGCAAACCTACATGTATTGCCATGCCAACCCTGCTTTGAAATCTATCTGTTGGTTTATTCAAAAACAATTTTAACGTTTTTCGTGAAAATTATTTTTATCTACAGTATGCAAAACTCGTATTAGTACACCTTCTCATAAGAACAAGCATCAATAACTTTTTCAAATGTATCTTAAAACAATCCGTGAAATAAATTTATTTCGCAGGAAAATCAGTAAGAGTAATAGCGCAGTTATAGCGCAGTTACCCACCGACGTAGAACGGCCGTAGGTGTCAGCTGACACGAGCTATCTTACGAGAGCGCCTTGTTAATGAAAACTCACCACCGTAGAATTTTCGTGTTGACGGAGAACTTACGTAGGAAATCCAAACGAATTTGATTTTTTCCGTAGAAACGTATCAGCTGATTGTTCTCTCTCTCGTCATTCTCGTACAAGGTTGCTGACGAATATACTGACGAATATAGCAGATTATAGCATAATATATTATTTAAATTGGTCAGCACTTCGAGTAAAATTTACCCGCAAATATTATCTGCTATTTGAAACAAGGATATGTCATAAAATAATAACAATTGAAAACTTTTGCTTATTCTTCATTGCCTCTAATAAATGGAGTTAATTTGTTTATTTTGTTAAGTACAATGCATTGTTTTCTACGTTTTTCTTATTCAACCTTTCTGGATTTTTTTAAAAATACATTTGAAATAATTATTGATACTTGTTTTTATGAGGAGGTGTACTAATACGAATTTCATTTTTTTACAGCTCCTATGTATGTACATACATATGCATTAGGGTGGGTTAAATTTTTGGTCGATGTTTGGTACCCCCTAGTTGTGTTTCATAAATCATTTTAAGCAACTTTTCCAATGGAAGTATGGTTTTATTTTGAATTCCGAGCCCCCCCAATTTTTAAAAAATAGGTATTTTTTTTTTCCTTTTCTTAGATCTTCCTCTATCTACTCGCTAAATGAACAAACCCTATTTTTCTCATTTCAAATTTATTATTCCTTACAATTCCAACCTTAAAGATAAAAACTTATATAAAATATAAATGAAAAAAATTCAATTGAATATTGTAAGAAGCGAGAAGGACTTATTCTTGAGTCTTTCTTGCTGTCAAGTTTAGGAAATTTTTTACGGCTTTCTAATGTCACTGCCATCACTTCTTCTCGTTTCTGTTCTAAAACTCGTTTGGACACGCTAGCTAGCAATTGAACATGTCTTTCCGTTGCTTGTATGTGTAACGGAATTTTTGGATCAGGTAGCGGTCGATCATCATTTTCCAGATATTGTTCTAGATGTTCATAAGGGATGCTTAGAGTAAACGGTGGTTCGAATATGATTGAATTATCATTCATATCAATCATATTCGTATAATCCGTGCAATTGAAGTTCAAGATAGGTTTTTTATAAGCTCTCAGTTGCATCGGATTATCCACATGGTTGCGGTAGTGTACAATTTTTTTTAGAGCTATGTAAGTCGCGTATGTTTTTTTCATCGTCGAACAACATTGCTAATAAAACGTTTTCTGAGTGAGCATAATACGCGTTTTCTTGAACAACATTATTCACAATTTTTCTTAAATTCGAATCCAAATATTGAGTCCAACGTATGAATTTACAAAGTAATACACTGCCGTAAACGACAGAGTTATAGTACTTAATATTAAAATACGAACATTGGCGTATACACTTTCATTACATAGTTTGACAGAATTTTTAAATTTTTAGACGACTTATTCGTTGTCACGTATAACCGTAATAATCTACTGGCTTTGGTGAGCCAGCGAGAATGTGCAATTGGCCCTGGTTTAATGTTAGACAAATCGGCTAAAACCTCACCATAAGAAATTGCAAGTGCCATTCTGTACAAGTACGTTGCGTCGGTAGTTAATTAATTAATTTCTAGAACATGCTATTCGATTTCTCTGCAAACTCCTAAAATATTTTATTTGATTCTTCTATAAACTTCTTGAACATTATGCGATTTTGTTAGAAATCGCTAGAACATTCTATTCGATTTTTCTAGAAATTTATAGAATATTCTATTCGATTCTTCTATAAATTTCTAAAACATTCTATTCGATAGATTTAGAAATTCCTAGAACCTTCATTAATATTCAGGGCGTCGATGAACTGCACTGCCACGTTTTTTTTAAAAAGACGTTATTTTTATGTATTTAGAAATTGAAATATTAGAGAATGCTTTATTGCTTCTTGTTTTTTTAACATATGTTTCCATCTTTAGAGTTGAATTTCTGAAGAAAAAAAACTTTGATAAAAAAATGTTCTGTTCATTTAGCGAGTAGATAGAGGAAGATCTAAATTTCTGTCTTCCAGAGGGTTCCATTTTCTATCTGAAATCTATAGTAGTAGTTGCAACATCATAACGAGAACTCTTGAATCTCTCTTTTTAACTGAACTTTACAATCTCAGCAAGTTCCAAGTCATTCCGATAGAAAATAAACATATTTTCCATACAAATTTTTCAATTTTTGGCCAGAAAAAGGCTAAAAATCGAAAATCTTGTTTGTGAAGTACCCTTAATTTTTATTGTATTGCACTGAAAGTTTCATTATCTTTTTTTTTTTTGTAAAACAAAAACTTTGTGCAAAATTTTAAGTCATCACGATGAAAAATGAGGGTACTCTCCATACAAATATTCCGATTTTTGTGCCATTTTCGTCCATCTTAAGCCTTTTTTGTTCAAATTGAGTATCAAAACATACTTTTATCGCCGAGCCAATGTCAAATTCGGTTTTTTTCGTACCAAAAAACCCCTTTACACATACATAGCAAAATATTGTAATCCTTTTTTCAATGCTGTGTCCAAGTCGAATCTTGAAAAGGACGAAAAAATACCTATTTTTAAAAATTGGGGGGCTCGGAATTCAAAATAAAACCATACTTCCATTGGAAAAGTTGCTTAAAATGATTTATAAAACACAACTAGGGGGTACCAAACATCGACTTTTTTTGACCCATACAATTTGACCCACCCTAATATGCATGTATGTTTATGATTGATTATTTGGTTAAATACAACGGGCAGGATTCTAAGTCAGGAAGCTTGCTTGCCACTGCACCTGTCCAGTATTTTTTGGACAATCGTACATACTTGTTCACACATGTACATACATATGTATATGATATGTAATATTAGTATTATTTTTATACCCGAGCTTACTTGTACACAAGGGTGTTATAACTTTGTTCGCATAACGGTTGCTTGTAACAGCATAGCGGAAGCAAGATAGATATAGACATATATGTATATACTAAAATGCTCAGAATGAAAAGAGAAGTCGATCTAGCGATGTCTGTCTGTCCGTCCGTCCGTGCAGACGATAACTTAAGCAAAAATTTAGTTACCTCAATGAAGTTTGGTACATAGATTGCTCTTTGGACAAGGTAGGTTGGTATTGAAAGTGGTCAAGATCGGTCAATAGCCTCGCCCACCTCCCATGTACTATGTTTCCACGGCACATGATTCGCTCTCCCATTCGTAATTCGCTCTCCCCATACAAACTTTTGTGAGCGAATCATCTCATTTGTAGTTGATTCTATCTGAATCAACATGCGAATCAAGGAAAAATCGATGCCGTCTCTAATTTTAATAGGAAATTTATCGAAAATTGCTACCAAAGTATATATAAACATTAGAACAACACAAAAATAAACAAACAGTTTGTGAAAAAAATAATCATGTAAAAGAGGTTGTTGGGCAAACCTAGAGTGAATGAAGACGCAAAAATATGTACATATGTAAGTATTACAAGAGCTACAGATATGCCAAACGAATCACGAATGTGTCGTGTAAACAGGTTGACTGGTCATTCGTAATTCAAACATGATTCACTTGTCGTGGAAACGCCATTTTAAGAGCATTCGTGCATTTGTAAATTGCCTTATTTTAATACACTCCCTTAACTTATATCTAATAATCCACGTTTAGTTATGCATCCGCATCTACATTCATACATACATATGTAAGTATATTTAGGAGCCAGTGCTTTAGTTTGTAAGTGGAATATTTATTTTTAGTTATTTCTCTTTTAAATAAATAAAAATAAAAAAATAAAAACATTTCACCGCGACTGCTGTTTTCATGGTTAACTGAGTAGCTTACAAATTTAAAATTTTTAAATTTTATTTTCAGTGGCTGCCAAATGCATTTGCGCAAAACATTAGGTAGTTTGGAAGCCATTCGGTAGGTTAATAGGAAATACTGTTTATATATTAATATTTTAAAAACTATTTTGATCGTAACCGACATAATTCAAGAGCTTTAAAAACAAAACAAAAATATTTTCCTGAAAATGATAACAATCTAAATCACTGAGAACTATAAAAAATAAAAAAGTCAAAACTAAGTTGATAATAAAGTTCTTTGACTCCCATCAACGTTGGTTTTCTTGTTGGGAGGATGGGGCTAAAATACGGCCATGTAGAGTTTCATCTTGGTATTTTGAACTAAGAGGGATGCTCTGTATAGAGTTTTCGGACTTCGGTATCTGCACATGTGTAGATATTTGTGGTGCTGTTCGTCTATGTGGAGATTACCGCACCAACAGAGGGCTAGAGGCCCTCTAAAATAGTGTAGTCTCTGACGGAGCCGCCGGATACCAGGCCAACTCCGGTTGTAAATGCTTAAGCACTGCGGACCTCTGCTCAAGTGGTCATACCTTTCTCCGCACGAAAATCCAAATATGGTAAACAAACAAAAAATTTATTTTCAGCGGGGCATTACCGCCAATAATTTGGCCAATCAAATGGATCATAGAAACCAAGATGAGCTAAAACTTAGTGGAGTTTAAACCTCCATAAAAATCAATAAATCGAAGTATCGCCTCTGACGATATGCCCTCCCCCAGACACATAAAATACTCATCTTCATGCCCCGCAGTAGCGGACAACTAGTGGAAGTATCAAAAGAGTTCCTCTCTGGCCGAAATATTGGCTTTGCAGCTGCAGGGATGAGGGCAATGGGCAGATCTTATCTGCCGAAGTTGATGATGCTTCAATGAACCTCATCGAAACAGCTGGGTATAACCTAAACTATCGCTTCGGCAAAGCCGGGGTAAGTTACCAGAATGATAGAGCGATGAAGGAAACGAAGGGAAACGCCACCGTTACATATCATCCTGCTGCACCGAAAGACAAAGAAACTCCTCTTATTGAGGAAGGCTCTGAGGCTAGGACTATGTAAATTCCTTCTATTGCCCCCAGTGTGGAAGAGGCGATGGAGGTTTGGGTCCTCACTGGTAATTAGCCTTGAGGATCACTCAATGGAGGAGGAAGATATACTCATACTTAGGTATAGATTGGGTAGAAACTAGGCATGTCATTCTTCAATACCATCCGAAGATGGTAATATCCCCCTCATCGAGTCAATGGAGTTTAAAGCAATACGAGTTATGGTAGGAAATGGTTTCTTTTATTTAGCTATTTGCTACATCCCTCCTAACTCTGACTTATCGGTATATTCTCAACATATTGCGTTACTTAGATCCTTAAGTTCAATGATTACTGCACATGACTCGATGATTGTACTTGGGGACTTCAATATGTCAAGCATATCATGGACTCTTATAGACGACTTTATCGTTTCAATATCATCAAGGGATAGATACAATGTGTTCTTAAAAGATATGGCTGAGCTCTGTCTAAATCAGATCAATTTAACTCCAAACAATTTTGGAACCATTATGTTTCTTGTTTTTGTTGATGACTTATCTAAGTCATATATGGTGCGAACCCTTGGTTATTCCAGAGGACTCTTATCACCCTGCCATTGAGGTAAATTACGAAGTTATTGGTGATTTTGGAAACAATGTTGATAAATCAAGTAGTTCAAACGCTGGTTTTATTTTCGCGAAAGCCAATTTCAAGAAATTAGTTCGAGAATTATCAAAATGATCATGGCCGACGTATAAAGATGATGTTGAACGTTGCGTCCAGCATTTTAATGACACTATATCTAGCTTATTTCAAAAGTTGGTACCAAAACGGGTGTGCGTACAAAAGCAGCAATCCCCACCTTGGTTTACTAAAGAACTAAAAAAATTAAAAACTAAAAAGTCGCGATCTTTTAAATTGTACAAAAAAACTGGTTTGCACACTAACTATATTAAATACTCAGTTATCCGACAAGCTTATTTTGAATTAAATAAAAAATGCTACAGCAATATTAATAAAAAACCCTGAATCATTTTATGATTTCCTTAACTCTAAGCGCAGAGTGACTAGTTTTCCGTCTGCTATAAAATATCAAGATACCGTGTCTTATGACTCCCAATTAATTTCCAACATGTTTGCTCAATTCTTCAGGTCAAATTACTCCATTAACTCGCCTCTGAGCAAACCTTATCCATATAAACTCTGTTCCTTCACCTCTGCTATTATTACGCAGATATCTTCCGAGGAAGTATTTTATTATATGAGTAACTTAAAAGAATCATTGAAGGCTAGCCCCAATTCGATCCCGACGTGTTTCCTCAAAAACTGTGCTAAACAGATTTATTAGTCATTAACTAATTTATTTAATCTTTCTCTTAAACTGGGATTTTCCCTTCAGCTTGGAAAGATTCATTCATTATACCCCTTTATAAGACCGGCAGTAGGTCCTCTATAGCAAATTATCGCGGTATAGCTAAGCTTTCTGCTATTCCTAAATTATTCGAAGCTATTGTTGTTGACCATTTAACGTATTCCATATCCTCTACTAATTCTAGCACACAATACGGGTTCTCTAAGGGTAAATCTACCGTTACAAACTTGCTTGAGTTCAAAACTCATGTTTCAAATTGATTCAGAAAATTTATGCACACTGATGTTATATAAACTGATTTTAGTAAAGCATTCGACAGAGTAAGTCACTCTTTACTGATCCATAAACTCGATCTCCTAGGTTTTCAACCTAATCTCCTTTGTTGGATGTCTTCTTACCTCATTGACAGAACACAACGAGTTATTTTTAAAAATAGTTCCTCAAATTCATGTTTCTTCAGGGGTCCCACAAGGAAGTCACCTTGGTCCGATTCTGTTTTTACTCTTTATAAATGACTTACCTTCTGTAATAAATTATTCAAAAATTGTATTGTATGCTGATGATGTAAAGCTTTTTAGATCATATCATTCTGTTGAGGAAAGGTCCTTCCTACAAGCGGATTTAAATAGCATGACTAACTGGTGTGAAGTAAATAACATGCCACTAAACCTTAAAAATTTAAAGTAATGTGCTTTTCTCCAAGGGCAGTTCAACCACCTTCTTATGACATATGTGATCACAACCTCGAACAGGTGTCTAACTTTGCTGATCTTGGAATTACAATGGACCCGAAATTTAATTTCAATCTTCACATAAATGTTACAGTTAACAAAGCCATGGGTGTTTTTGTAAAACGGTGGTCAAAATAATTCAATGACCCTTACATCACGAAGGCTCTGTTCACAACGTTAGTGAGGCCCGTACTGGAATATGGATATGTTGTTTGGAACCCGCACTATCAAGTTCATTCCGACCGAATAGAGTCAATTCAAAAAAAATTTCTGCTTTTTGCTTTAAGAAATTTTCGTTGGGATTCTCAGTACAACCTGCCGCCACATATATGTCGTTTAAAACTCATTAATCTTCCTACACTTGCTAGTCGCAGAGGAATGCTAGGCATGGTATTTTTGGTCAAGTTACTGACAGGCTTGATCTCTAGCCCATCTCTTCTTGGCGAAATAAAACTAAACGTTCCCTCCAGAATTTCAAGACATTTCCGGCCTCTATTTCTGAAGCCATGTAAAAGTAATTTTGAGTTAAATGAGCCACTCCGTAGTTTGTGTCAGGTGCTTTTGATATTTCAGACTCACTTTTTTACATAAAGAAAACTATACTCAATACTCTCAATAATTGATACATACATACATATATATTCGATCAGCTGATGAGCATTTGTTCTGTAACTGAACAGTTTTAGATCTTGACACTTGACACAACAAACCTCTGCCTTTCATGACTCGGCGCAACATATATGAAAAAAAACAAAAAACAATTTTTTTATATATCCGTGCGTCATGCGGATGCGCCCCTCGCGTCGCACAGGGTCAGATTCAGCAAATCTGAACGGCAGAAATGAAAAAAAAAAATGTGCTTCAATATTGTTAATACCTTGTTTTTTATTAGAAAATACACCAATTGTTACGAAAATAAGCACAAAAGAGAACGAAAAAATATAGTTGGTGTCAAAGTCGTGCTATTGAACAGCGTGCAAAAACAAATTTGAAATCTTGCATCGATCACAAAACTTTGAGTGATAAAATTAAAATTGTGCGTGCTTTTTTTTCATTCGATTTTTTTTAGTATTAAAGTACAACAGTTAAATAAAAAAAATGCTTTGTACGAGCTTTTTATTTGCACCCAAGCATTTTATTTATTTTTTTAAAGAAAAGGTAAGACGAATGGGAAAAATTTTGTGTGTTTCGTAGACTAGACTAGAACTTGGAAGTTCTGCGGTGTTCCGCGATGGGAATGTCACTAGTGTCTTCATACATGTTCCTAAAATATATATAAAAAATAAAATCCTGCCCATTTTTTGCCTTTTTTTTAGCATGAGTCAAATATCGCTTGAGGAGCTTTTTGCGATTTGGTTAAATCACGTGAAACGCGAAAAAAATGAAACTGTTGAAAAGCATTGCTTATCAATTTTGGGAGCAGATGTGGACCATAACAAACCGAAAAATTATCTAAGAAAGCTTTGCTTCGATTTTGAATCGCGATGGAGCAAATCGCACACAAATAAGGCAAGGTTCATGCATAATAATGCTAGTTGGCTAAGTTCTAGTCTAATTGCTGCAGAGTTCGCTCTTGATGTCGCACCATCCAAATCATCCAATTGCGGAAGGCGAGAAAAAGAGTTTTCAGATTGTGCCGCACGAACACAGCGTCTAAAGTGTAAAGAATTAATGTCAAAAGTATCTGGGGAGCAAATAGTAATGACAACAGAAAGGTTTCTTAGGACTTCCGGAAAAAGAGACTCGGCTAATATTGTGAAAGAGTTATCAGTAGCATCTCCGTCAAAAGGAACACCAATCAAGAGGGCTAGACTAAGCGCTTCAGAAAGTAACCGTCTCTTAGCTGAACAAGCTCTGGCAATGATGATAGACGCAAATTTGTCAACGGAGCAATATCGTGCCATTCGGCAACATACAAAACATTGCAGTCCTAAACTGTATCCCTGTTATGATCTTGTGGTGCGCTCACAATAATTATGTTACCCAAATAACATTTCAGTGAGTGAAACATATGCTGAAATCAATTTGCAACCCTTGGTTGACCACACTGTTAAAAGATTAATAAGTGCAATCTGTGAGAACTTTAAATCTCTGCCGAGTCTAAAAGAAAAAATTAGCATTATTTTCAAATGGGGGTGTGATGGTGCAGAGCAGAACCGGTACAAGCAAAAATTTACGGAGGAAGACTGCTCGGATGAGAGCCTATTTTCAATAGCAATGGTTCCCCTTCAATTATTTTATTTTGTTGGTAGAGAAAAGCGAATTGTTTGGCAAAACCCCGCTCCGTCATCGACTCGATACTGCCGACCCATTAAGTTTATATTTACTAAAGAAACTCGGGAGGTGATAATAACTGAAGTGCAGAAAATTGAAGATCAGATATCCAAATTGATACCGACTAGCGTCGAGTTGCAAGAGTACAATTTTAAAGTTGAAGCGACTTTCATTTTATGCATGGTAGACGGAAAAGTATGCAACGCTCTGTCCGCTTACACTTCATCGCAAACATGCTATTTGTGTGGTGCTACACCAAAAACAATGAATAATTTAAATGCCCTTTCAAATCGTAAGGTAGATGCTAATATGCTTGCCTTGGGTCTATCACCTTTGCATGCTTATATACGATTTATGGAGTGCTTACTGCATATTTCATATCGGTTGGAAATTAAAAAGTGGTACGATTCAGGCGAGGAAAACAAAGACGAAAACGCCATATTGAAGCTTATGTTTTTCTAAGAACGCATGCCAAATTTCGAGTTCATATCTCTAAAACTTTAGCTGAAATTTAATTTCTGCCGCCTAGATTCACTAAATCTGACACTGTGCGTCGGTCGGGCGGGTTAGAGGGATAAACCGTTGGGATTATTATCACTATTATTATTATTATTTGTTATATTAATGTAATTTTGTATACTTCTATAATACAACGATTACAGACGTGGTAAATTTTTTGGCAAATTAAAAATTGCGAATCAAAACTTCGTGTAGTTTGGGATCCCGAGATTTCGTTTTCAAATCTCAAAAATGCCGGGATGAACAAAATGCCCAAAATTGACATCCCTAGTTGATACAATCTTACCATAATCGCTGAAGTAGAAATGAGTCAAGTTAGAGTTGCACAGGCAAACATTTTCCTCGCTAGGGCGGTCTCGGCAGTGATCGGAAAGATGTTTGCTTTCAAAGACTTGAACTTGATTCTAATCCAGGAGCCATGAATACCAAATCTGATGTCCCGCGCACTTGCACTTTCATAAAAAAAAACATTAATAACACCATCCCGGTAGAGGTCATCAATTTAGCACAATACTGCTCATCTAGGGGACTACCACTTGGTGGGATGTGATGCCAATGTCCACAACGTCATTTGGGGCAGCAGTGACACCAACAAAAGATGTGAGTCAGTCTTAAATACACCTACGTTGGAATGTAGTTAGGGAAGAGGTCATTGATCTGACTTTTTGTAGTCCGAGATTAACGGACCTTGTTAACAATTGGAAAGTTTAAAGTGAACCTGCTCTGTCAGATCATAATATAATTATGTTTGACATTGGATGAGTAATCTTTAAGCGCATTGAATACAGAAACCCCAGGCACACTCACTGGGAAAAATATGTTAGTTCAATCGACGCACAGGTATCCTCCTCTTCTTTGACTGAATTATATAAAAGTCCTGTGTGGATGATGAAGTGTATAAGCACTCAAATCAGGCGACGGGGCATATTTAGCCATTGAAGAGGAACACACTTTTCTACTACTGCGCACACACTTTCCCGAATGTCCGGTCCAGTGCTCAATATCTTCACAGATAATTGCTTCCTTTCAGCCATATAAGTCACCATGTATAGATGGCATTTTTCCGATCCTTCTTCAAAAGGGCTCTGGGGCGCTTATCGGGCACGTGGTAAACATCGCCAGGGCAAGCTTTGCTTTTGGATATATACCGGAAGCATGGCGTACGGCCAAGGTGGTGTTTATACCGAAAATAGGCAAAAGGGATATGAAAAGCCCCAGGTATTTTCGGTCTTAAAGTCAAGGTAACATGAGAGTGCCCATAAGGTGGGGTATTGTCACCTATCTTGTGAAGCATAGTAGCGAATGATCTCCTGGTCAGACTTTGCAATCTGGGCATATCATGACAAGGTGAAAAATCAGTATCTGCCCTTTGTGATATTTGACATAAAACTTCTATGGAAATGACATTTAAGTGCGACCGTAAAAAGGGACAGCGTCATTATTGATATGGAGAAGGCTTGGGGGGTAAATAATGGGGATGTAACCCTGACATCGCCCGCTGGATGTATATTATGATGGTGAGGCCTATCATCACATTTGGCAGTGTGACGTGGTCTAAGAGAGTTGTGCTTAAGACAGCAAAAGCTGCCCTGAGCTAAACTCAATGCCTAGTGTACCTAGCGTACACATGCCACCTGTCCAACGGCAGCAATAGAAGTAATGCTTGATCTAACACCTTTACATCTAGTAGTTCAGGAATCTGCTAACAAATCTCTCAGCAGGGATTTAGAAGTAATTCCTGGAGAATCTAAGCTCAACCACATACTATCCGACAGTCAAGCTGCGATTAAAAGCTTAGTCTCACCTGTTGTGAAATTTAAGCTACTTTGGGACTGCATAGAGAAATAAAACACTATCTTCAGTATAAACAAACTATCCCCATTGTAGGTAACGGGCCACGCGGGAACAGAAGGAAATGAGTTGACGGTCTGTCTTGCTAGAAAAACAGCTGCCTCTTCATTCAATGGTCCGGAACCCTTCTATGGGCTATCACCCTGGAAATTCTTTTCCAAATTTGGATTCATCCAAAATATATGAGTTTATATATAGGGCAAATCTTCTTGAAGATCTTCAGGAGATATTACTCTTGCCTTTAGGGGTATCATAATTTATGTATACAGATTTAAAACTATTTTTAAAAATTCCGGAATTGTGATGATTTTTTTAGTGTATGTTCAAACGTGTATAACCAAAAACACACATATATACATATACATATGTATATATAAAAATATTATGTTGATTTGTGTACGCTTCGAAAACTCAAAATGTTCTGGACCGATTGAGCTAAAATTTTAGCATGATATTTAATCCGCATCAAGGATTGTTTTTATCTATTTTTCGCATCAGTCACATGTCCGCTATAGCAAAAAAAAAATGTTTTAACGGTCATCAGTGTCACTGGTCACTGGTACCGCGCCATCTGCCGGATGCGAGAATGACGCGTGCAACACTGCACATCCAAACATTATTCGCAATTAAGTATATTGATCGCTTGCTTTCCTTCATATCCAAAATGAAGTTTTTAGTCAATTAGGAATGCTAGCACCAACCCGAGCTGCGACTGCTTCATTTGATGAGGATTTACGCCGTGAACAGTGTTACAACATTGATGATCTTCAGTCAGATGTCCAATCAAACATTTCCAAATTAACTCGTGTAGAGAAAGGTATTTATAATCGCATAATGCAAATGATGAATGACGGAGTTGGAGGGATCTTCTTCTTGGATGCGCCAGGAGGAAATGGGAAAATACTCCTCATTAAATTGATTCTAGCAACGGTTCGATCAAAAAATTACATAGCCTTAGCTTTTGTTGAGTAACGTCAAGATAGTGCAGCGTTGCCACAAAGTTTTAACTCAATACCAAAACTCTAAAAAAAAATTACTAAACCCAGAAAAATATTACCAAAAGTCGTTTAAATCGTCAAAACCTTAAATTTTTATTTTTAAATATTTATCCCCATTAAGGTGAAACCACATTGTCGCATTTGATACGTCAGTATGCTAAAGCAGCGAACGCCTCTTCGCTTTCGTCAGCAAATACGTGGAGTTCTACAACTCCCGTAGTAAAAGATGCACTGATGTACCGCGTTACTCTGATACCTTCAATGTAACTCAATGTACTTAGCCACGACTTCCAAACGGTTTGCGACGTTTCTGCGATTTCTTCATTCTATCCTGTTCCAGCTCTCTATACCATTTGCAGCAACAGCTAGGCTTTCAGCACATGTTCTGCAGCAACACCGAAAGGATCAAATACTGACATCAATACAAGTAGCAGTTCACGCTTGGTCGGAACGCGCCGCTCTTGCAACGGCCCCATGTGACGCGTCTGACCGCTAATCTGAATTCATCGATTTTGGTGCCCCACTGCATCCCGAGAACCGTCTGGCGTCCTCCGGATTATCAAAATCCTTCAGTGTTCCACTGCCAATCCCATTATTGAGTGCATCACATACCGCTTGAGAGTTGGACACGAATCGCTTTAATTTGAATTCACCGTTGCTATGGACTTGCTTTACCTCTTTGGCAGTACTTACGGCTTCCTCTACGTCGTCAATCAATAATTGTTCAGGATGGAATCGACCGCCCACGGGAACTCTTTGACTTCATCGCATTCTTGTTTTAACGTATTGCGCTGTACAGGCAGAACATGTAGCTCCAACGTCATCACCCTCATTGAGTATTCCTGATTAAGAATTTCTGATTTTTATCCTCGGAATTTTCCCTCACGGCAACTTGAAGAAACATTTCTTCGATGTCGGAGCTGACAGCTATTGGCTTATGATTTTTCTGACCAGCTCTTCAGCCGTCAGATCATCCATACCATGGCATTCCCGCACCAGAAATACTAACTTATTTATGTAGCTTCCGCTCCCCGAAGAGCCGTAGATCACCCAGCCTAATTTGTTTAATACTGCAGCCGGACCCGACGACCGTCGTAGGCAATGCGCTTCGCGATGCCCAAGTGCACGTTCTCCAACCCAATTAACAAGTCTGGTGTAGCATCCGAAAAACCCCTTAGTGGCAGTTTTCTCAAATGTCGTTGGCTTACATGAAGCTGCGATATACTAAGCGTCTGAGATGATAACTACAGATTCTTAACCGTTTTGACGTTACGTAGCGGAAACCTTTTGCGTTACTTGCCGAAAACTGATATCTCCATGTTTACCGTTCTCGAAGACTCGGTTGTCATGTTGCTGCCGAACCACTGCAACGTAGATTATTGTCTTTTACGAAGACTTATGATTCGACTACAACGTTCCAGATCATGGCCATCCTAACACATTATACACAGATCCGTATGCATATCCTGCACTTCTACTGCATAAAAGAATCGCGGACGCCTTTCCGCTCACTGTTCTGCTGTTCTGCTGGTCGTCGTAGCTCGCCTACGTTAGTGCAAATCATACTCACAACGCGCGCTTCTTATTGTAGCCAATCGCTGAGATGCTGTATAGTTGGTCGAGGTTTTTCCATTAAACTGGGATGGCTTAAAAGATGCTCGCAATCATATTTTGCCGCTCAGTGTTACGATACTCTTGTGCCGTTGCAGGCAATTTTTCCCGAAACATCGGCCAGTCTTCAGGCCGCCCCCTAAACTCTGGCAGGTCGTACAGCTTGATCACAGGCTTTGCAAGCGTATACCTTATAACTGTTAACCACTAAATATCACTTACAAGCACTTATGTATGTCGAGACAGAACTCCTCTCTTCTACTTTTAGAGACTGCGCTATAATGCCTGCTGCTCGCTGCTGTCTTGTACGTTCACTCCGGATCTGATATCTCGTAATGCCGAGCAGTCCACTGCTATTTCACTGCTTCCTTTGCTTGTGCCAAATTCAACCACGCTGCTCGCGTGGTAAGTGAATAAAATATATTCCAAAGGCGGGCACGAGGGCCAAAATAAAACGGCACCTATTTATCGATGATTATAGTGATTGTTGCGGCGGCTGTTGCAACTTAGTAAAAGAACACACGAATATACATAGTACTACTAAAAACACTTTTATTTTTGTATTACAGAGATTGTGCGTTGTGCACACGTGTTTTAATATCTAGAAGGATATTAATACTTATAAAGAAAATGCCAAAAGTATATTCATTCACTTACTTATTCGTGCTTCCTCGTCGGCTCTTCGTGAAAAAGTGAAGCCGGATGAAGCCATTACAAGATTTAAAAAAATTCAATATACATACATATACAGAGTTGAAATAAAAAGTATTAAATATATCTTATATCAGGAATGCATTTGTAAACTTTAAGTTAGATACGCAGTTGCGATTTGAGGTTCACCAGCGACGTCCAGTACCACTAGCTTTGAAGCGGGTCTCTTCAAGTTGCCACTTGTTGTTCTGATGAGCGCTAACTTGACTTGTCCATCTCGAGCCACAAATACCTCCAAAACCATTCCACGTCTCCATTCGCCTATGCTCTCTTTGCCATCACAAACAACAACGACATCACCAACCTGTATAGGATTAACTCTCTGATGCCATTTAGTCCGGCGGGTTAGGGTTGGCAAGTATTCCAATATCCATCTATGCCAAAACGTTTCTTTCAAATGTTGTAGGATTCGCCCCTGCTTGCTTAAGCAAACCGTGTTAGTATCGATAGGAGTCTGTACGTAGTTTGGGCACCCCAATAGGAAATGGTTAGGTGTCAGTGGATCAGCATCTTTGCTGTCATTTGGCAAATGTGTAAGCGGACGGGAATTTATTAAATTTTCAGCTTCGATTAGTAAGCTTTGGAGTGTTTCGATTTGCGGAGCTGCTTCCTTCAACGTAAATGCCAATACTCGTTTTACGCTTCTAACCATGCGCTCCCATATACCGCCTGCTGATGGATTTCCAGGTGTATTAAACACCCACTCAATACCGCGATGAGTACATTCCTTTTCAATGCCAGCATCAATGTTTAGCCACTCGATTTTACTGGCTCCCACGAAATTTGTTCCCCTGTCACTGCGTATACGAACAGGAACCCCTCTGCGATTAACGAAATTCCGCAAACATAAAATTACTGCATCGGTTGATAAATCTTTGGCCACTTCTAAATGTATAGCTCGAATCGTCAGACAAGTAAACAAAGCTACCCATCTCTTTTCTCGCCGTTTCCCAATTGATATCATAACTGGTCCAAAGTAATCAATGCCTGTATACGAAAATGGCCTAACGTAAAGTCTATCAGGAGGTATTTGTCCCATGAGCGGAGGCCTTGGCGTAGCTGCTGCATTTTTACAAAACTGACATTCGCGTTTAATTGATCGCACAAGACATCGTAGACCTGGTATCCAAAATTTCGCTCGAATTGCACAAATAATCGCTTCTTGGTTCTGGTGGTAAAACATTTCGTGATAATGACGGGCTATAAGCCGCGACATTGCGTGACATTTTGGCAAAATTATTGGTCTTATCTACAGGTAGACATAAAGCATTGTCTATACGACCACCAACGCGTAATAACCCTTCGTCGTCCAACAGTGGCGTTAAATTAAATATAGAACTACGTTTCGACAGTTGCGCTCCTTTACGCAACATTGCAACATCTTCAGTAAATGCTACTTCTTGAACCAGTCTGCATAACTGTTTCTCTGCTTCTTTAATTTCACTAGCTGTGATTTTTAATGGTTCGGTGAGTGCATCTGCATCTTTTCTTACAGAGGCTAGAAACTTCAAAGTCGCAAAACGAACCCAAGCCATTGTTTTAAGAAACTTATAATAGTTCGAAAACTTCGTGAATGGTATTACGTTCTCATCTAGTTCTACCGTATACAATGATTTCGCTCTTCTTTCTTTATCTCCACCACCTGTAGATATATTGCCGGGCATCAATGGCCAATCGACTTCGCGTTGCATAAGGAAAGCAGGCCCCCTAATCCAGTTTGAACCTCTAGCCAGAGTTTTTTTAGATTGTGGCCGGGTTGCCTCATCAGCTGGATTCAATGTACCAGGTACCCATCTCCATTGCGCGACCTCAGATGAGTAGAGAATCTCAGAAATTCGGTTGCTCACAAATTGCTTATACTGTCGAGCTTCAGATCGAATCCACTGGATAACAGTTTTAGAATCCGACCAAAATGTTATTGACTTCGGAATTACTGTATGACTATCAGTAATTAATTTACACAACCGAGTTCCAAGTACAGCTGCTTGTAGCTCCAACCTAGGAATTGACATTGGCTTTAACGGACTGCAGCGACTCTTGGCTGCGACGAAGGACACGCTGATTTCGTGCAGATGACTAATTCGGAAATAAGCGACCGCAGCAAACGCTAACTCGCTTGCATCGGCGAATATATGCAACTGAACTTCAGAAGACGGATCTAAAAAATGTCTACCATAACATCTAGGAATGCTTAACTTGGTTAAGTCGTCAAGCATTGTGTACCACTGATACCATTTGTCGTAGATATCAATGGGTATTGCATCGTGCCAACCAATATTCAACTTCCACAATTTTTGCAATAAAATTTTCGGAAAAAGCGTTACATTCGCAAGAAAGCCAAATGGATCGAAAATCGACATTGTTAAACCCAACAATTCGGCCTTTGTCGGTCGACGCGTACCATCTAGAACTGACTATGGTATTCTCGCAAACGTTAAATTGAAAACGAATACATCACGCTTGGCATTCCAGTACATGCCAAGTACCCTTTCGTATGCAGATTCAGAACTGCACATATTTTTTAAATTACCCTCATGCTCCGTATTATAATCAATGCACTTCAATAGCTTGTTAGAATTTGATATAAAACCTCTTAACTCAAACCCAGCTCTCCTATGGATTTCGATCACCTTCTTCGTTACGCTTATACTCTCATCGACATTAGCAAAACTATCCACGTAATCATCTACATATGTACGTAATGCCGGTTGACGATAGCTTCCACTGCCCTCACATACTCATTTTTAAACTTTAACGCGTTTAGGTTTTTTACGAACTGAGCAGAGCATGGAGAACAAATCGAACCAAAAATCATAGCCTTCATGACATAAACGTCTGGCGGCCTTGACGTATTACCTTCACGCCAAATAAAACGCTGAAAATGTGGATCTCTTTCAATAATATTAATACGGTGAAACATTTCTCTAATGTCCCCACAAACGGCTACTATACCCTCGCGAAATTTAAATAAAATTGATTGCAATGGTCGTGGTTGATAATCATCTGGACCCTTCATAAGAGCAGAATTTAATGAAATACCGTTCATCTTAGCGGCAGCATCAAACACAAGCCTAGGCTTATTGCCCTTGTTTACGTTATAAACAGCAAAATGGGGTAAATACCATACATGTCCATTCGGCAATTCAGTTTCACTCGATGATAGCTTTCTAGCATAACCTTTGTTTATGTATTCATTTATTTTCTCATTGTACCATTTTGCATAACTAGGGTCGCTTAACATTTTTCGTTCGACAAGCTGAAGTCGTCTAAACGCTACATCATGACTATCTGGCATAGTCATATTATCATTACGTCATAAAAGGCCTGTCTCATACCTACCACCTACCAATTTGGTGGTATTACTCAAAATGTTTTCCGCTCTGATATCGGCAGTAGATTTTATAGCAGGCAGCTTTGGCTCAAACCCTTCCAGCGCAAAGTAATCTTATAATTTCCTTTGTATTTCATTCATACTCTGCTCATCGATATCTACGTGACAAACTATATAATTATTAAAACTATTTTCGTCTGAACCGAATAGCGTCCAACCCAATTTGGTTTCATGTACTGTAAACCCTTCGTTGAAATTCACAACACTCAAAGGGCGTACCAAATTTGTATGCGGCATTCCAATCAGAATTTTTGGAATTGCATTGGTATAATTTTGTATTGGTATGTTATTTAACTCTTCGAACTGATACGAAAACTTCTCTACGCACAATGTTTGCGGAGGCAACAACAACTTTTTTATTGTTCGCACCCCTTTCATGTCAAATCTCTTTTGGCTATTCACGCTTGCAACTTCTAAATTGACACGCCTCGAAACCTCACTTGTGGTTTGGTCATCAAACCATTTTAAATGCAGCAAGTCTCTTCTACCTGTGAGTCCAATTTTATCCGCGATTTCTTCTTCAAGCAATGTTACCTTAGCTCCGTCATCTATAAATGCAATTACCTGCATACTTCCCTTTGGTCCATGCAAATTCACAGGCAGAAATTTCAACAATGTTTTATTTATTGTCGTGTCTTTCTCCCTATTCTCATTCGTTAATTGCTTCTTGTCATTAACAAGAGAGCGACAAGTGCTGACCGTGGCAACAGCTGACTCCGCAGGCGCGGTGTTGCCGGTAGTGCTGTTTTTTGCGATCTCATTATGCAACAATTTGTTGTGGAATTTTTGGCATGACGATACGCCACATGAGCGACGTCGCAAACAATTACATACATTGTGACCCTGCGAAAGACAACACAAACAAAGGCGGTTCGTTTTTACGATCTCCCATCGTTTATCGTAATTAGATTCTTTAAATTTCTAACATTGGTACACTCGGTGATTGTCTCTACATAATACACATTTCAATTCTTTGTCTGCTATGGTTAGCACTGTTTTTGCTAATCTACTTATATTACACTTTCGTGGTGGTTGGTCGGAGTTGACGTGTGGTGAGTTTAACTCTGTTGCCATAACAACGTACGCTGTTATCTGCTGCAACCACGAACTGAATTCGCAAATTGTTGGGTATTGCTTATTTATTGCAAATGTGTGCCGTGCCCATTCTTCACGTTTATAAACTGGTAGTTTACTTACCAATTCATCAAGCAATGTGGGATTTGAAAGGTGAGGTGCGGCACCGGCATTTTCCAGGAAGGCGACTAAATTCGTAACCATTGAGCTGAAGTTGGCAATTTCGTGGATTTTCCCACTTGTGATCGATGGAAACGTTCTGGCTTTGGCGAGTTGACTGCGTATAAGTAGTTCGGGTCGTCCGAAATGGAACTGCAACGACGAAATTATTGCATTCACGCTTGAGGGATGAATTAACAGCGATTCAACTTTTGATCGGGCATCTCCTTTAAGGGCTTTTTGTAAACGGAGTAAATTTTCTACGTTGGTGTAGGCAAACATGTTTGTTGTTTCTTCAAAGGCGACTTTAAACATTGGCCACTCTTCTGGTGAGCCTGAAAACTGTGGCAAATCTTGTAATTTGCGAATAAAATGTTGATTATGTGGTGACATAAATGTTGTGTGCGTGTTATTTCGTATAGGCGACAAAGGTCCGGCGTTTGACGATGCGGCGCTGTAGAATGCATGTTGGCAAAGTTGTTATTAGGCATATAGTAGTTACCTGCTGTACGGTTGAAATCAGACGTCATAGGTTGCATGTAGTGGGGCATATGCTGATTAACTGATGTAGTGTTGGCGATACTTGCGTTGGCAGCGGCGGCGTTAGAAGTTTGTGTGGCAAGAGCGGCGGCGTTAGTACAATTCATATGTGGCATAGAGTAGGCAGGACGATCGGCGGTAATTGATGTAGTGGCATACATCGGCGTAACAGGTGCGGCATTACCAGAGTCGGCAAGTGACTCAACAATCTTCGTGTCGACGGCGGCAGTTGTCGATTCGAGTGTTCGCTTCAGAGATAACCTCTCTTTTTCGGAGGCTTCCAAAGACAGTTGCAACTTGTTAATTTGTTCTTGAAGATCTGCAACTGCCTTGTCAGGCATGACCATAGTGCGATCTCCTTCATGGTCGCTAGATGAATCTTCATATGAACTCGGCATTTTTGATGAATTCTGAGTGAGATCTGTTTTTTTAGTTCTTAAATTATAGCACGACATGCGTTTACTTAAAATGGTGGCTGTTCACGATTCTTCTCGAAGAATAAATATTAAAATTATTGTTGCGGCGGCTATTGCAACTTAGTAAAAGAACACACGCGTTGTGCACGCGTGTTTTAATATCTAGACGGATATTAATACTTATAAAGAAAATGCCAAAAGTATATTCATTCACTTACTTATTCGTGCTTCCTCGTCGGCTCTTCGTGAAAAAGTGAAGCCGGATGAAGCCATTACAAGATTTAAAAAAATTCAATATACATACATATACAGAGTTGAAATAAAAAGTATTTTATTTATTTATTTATTATAATTAGTTACAAAATTAAAATCTTATAACTAAAAAAAAACGGAGAGCACTAGCTACCAGGGCTTTCAGCTCTTTCATACTTTAAAAATAATGCTTAAATAAATTCGTTTAAGTTGCATGTCTCTATGAATTTTTTTATTATTGTTAAATTTTCTGTTGTTGGGGATTGCAAACCGGTTGTTGGAGTTGTGTTGCCAAAGATGGTGCTGCGGAGGCTATTGAGGTTCGGGCATTCGTTCAATATGTGGGTTACGGATGTTGTGCCGTTGCAATACTGACATGCAGGTGGTGGTTTTCCAGATAGGAGGTGTTCGTGTGTGCCTTTCGTGTGCCCCATCCTTAACCTAACGAAGTATGTGCTTCGCTGTCTGGTACAAGTAGGTGGATACACTGGCTTAAGAGCATTTACGTTGTAATATTTGTACCGGTGGTTGTAGTATGACCACTCTTCTGATCTGGACCGGTTTAGATGACGATTGATGCATCTAAAAATATCTGCCCTTTCGGCAGTTGGAAAAATATGCAAGGGCTGTTTTCCTGCGGCACATGCAGCTACGTCGGCTAACTCGTTTCCTTTAATTCCCGCGTGCCCTGGTACCCACATCAGTTTGATTTTATGGGGGTTTTGGATACAGTTGTTTCTTATTGCATTTATTAGCTCGCTGTCATA